>JAMAFV010000010.1:0-488282 GCA_023625935.1 Eurotiales sp. R13A2 | reverse complement strand
ATGTTTTTGGCCCACACCCCCTTGTTTAATGCCTTACTGTTTTCCTTTTTATTAATTAAAAAAAAAAAAAAAAAAAAAAAAAAAAAAAAAACTCGGAAGGAACAGCTACTAATGCATGTCAACAGTTATTGGTACTTGCATCCCTCCTCTTTGCTCAATCTGGGTATCTTGAGCTAAAAGAAATATAGGTCACCTGCAGCCATTCTTTGGGGATTGCCATAAACTCATTGACGACGCTGTGTAAGTTGCGCGGATCCGATAGCCTATAAACTATGTATATTTTCTTCTTGCTAACACGGGAGGATTTACGGATGACAGGAGCCACTTTGAAAGCACAGATGAGCCCTTTGCTTTTCAAATATGTGGTGTGACTATGTACGGTCTTTCTCGACCCGAGGACGTCACTGGCATTCTCGACGGAGCCTCATGGACTCATGGTATGGACTTTGAGTTCTTTATTTCCGAGGTCATGCAGAAATTTGGCATGTCGCCAGAAGAAGTGAAAAAGGCCCAGCACAAGCCACAACCAGGAGACGCTACATATATAGAAGGTAACACAACCAATCCTCGCCACTTGAGCCTCATTGGATTTGTCGAGGACCTCTATAAGAGACAATTCCTTGAACCTTCAAATTTGGACACTCTTTCCAAGCTATTTTCGGGGTTCTTAAAAGACACACTACAGAGCCGAAACCTCAACTTTTGCGCTACCAGCATGGACTACTACAAGAGTGATGGCTGCCCCTACAATATTGACGGTGCTACCAGTCAATCACCACGAGATGTCTCGCTCTACTCGCTGGTGGCCGGAAGCATGGTTGACGCGACATTGCGAGCTCTGTTTGGCCCCTACCTTCATGAAGTTGAGCCGGATATTGTAAACCAAGTGGTCAAGTTCAATTATCATGCTTGGATATTGTTCTATGGCCTCCCGGACTTCTTCGGTTTTGCCCCAGTGTGTGAACCTCGCGACAGGATCAAGGCAGCTTTCCGATCGTTTATCAATCGGCCCGAAGAGCAACGAAGCGAGCAATGCTTTGCGTTCAAGCACCTCTTGAGGTGGATGGACGTGATGGAAATTGACGATGAGTCCCGTATTGGCTTGTTGTTTTTATTTTTCTTCGCGTAAGTGTAGATTGATAGAGATAATACGGGATGCTTTCTCGCTGACTAAAATTCGGTGCACAGGAGCATTGCCAACGAACAAAATGCGTGCTACTGGTTTGTGGCGCATATTATCTACGACAAAGAGCTCCTTGAGATTGCCAGGGAGGAGATGAAACCTGCATGGCAGCCTAATGGGGAATTGGACGTCAAGTACCTCACGGCAAACTGCCCCAGGCTCGATGCAGTCTTCGGCGAGACCCTGCGGCAGCGAACAAACACCTTTGGCTGGCGCGTTGTAAGAGAGAAAACCACCATCCGTGGCAAGGAGCTTCTTCCCGGGACCCCTGTTATCATCCCCATGCGGGTGTTGCACACAAGCGAAAGGGTCTGGGGATCCAATGTCAATGAATTCGACCCCAACCGGTTCCTCGAGAAGACGAACAGGGCTCGCCAACAACCATACTACCGACCCTTTGCTGGGGGACCTACGTACTGTCCGGGCAGGATCCTGGCCAAACGTGAAACCTATGCTTTCCTGGCTATCCTACTCCACCGCTTCGACGTGAAACTTCTGCCATCTCCGTCTTCTGGTGCGGGCGACAAGAAGCCGGCTTTTCCGTTGATGGAAGCGCGCAGGCCGCCAACGGGGGTCAAGGGCCCCCGCCCTGACATGGATCTCTTCGTGAGGTTAAACGAGCTGGTCTCTGAGAAAGTGATCTAGCTGGTGTAAGATACTACAGTAATTGCAATCGTTACAACTCATTATATGCATTCGTTATTACCACCGTAGATGTAGAAACGAGTTATTAGTTAGGTAAGCAAACAGAAAACGGGGCACATACAGATGCTGTAAAGGACTGATATCCGGACTGGATGCTCGCACCCAGACTGGAGACGAGCGCAAGCTGAACGACCGCTCCGGGGGTTGTTATGACACTAGCTTGGTTGGCCCAGCTCAAGCCCGCGAGCGCGTCCTGGAATGCATCATGTCGGAAGCAGTCGAACATCGCTACCCAAAACATGAAAATAAAACAAGAAAAAGAAAAAAATCAGGGAATGAACGGCGTAACACAATACGGTACCTTACACACAGAGAGAGCCTTTTGCTGCGGTGATGTCACATGATTCGAGACAAAGAAATGCGTCCCTCTCTCTCCCCCCAACCATTAATCAGCGTCTCGTGTCCGGCCCGTTCCTTATTCTCCAGCTTTGGCGCGCACAATCCCCCCTCCCCCTATCTAGAACTCCTGTCGCCCTGCTAAGATGCATATTCTGCGCGCCTTGCTTGGGGCTGTTCTGCTGCTGCTGGGCGCAGTCGCCGTGCAGTCGTGCTACTCGGTCTTCCGCAACTTCCTGGTGGCCCGCAAGATCGGCGTTCGCTTCCACATCATCCCCATCAGCCACCTCAACCACTTCTGGATGCTCGTCGACAAACACGTTTTGCACTATGTGAAGCGAGTTTTTGGCGAAAGCACCTTTACGCGCTACAATTGGATGGGCTGGGAGCTGCACGATCGCTATTACTCTCATCATGAACTTGGCGACGTCTTTATGCTCGTCACGCCCGGCCGCAATTGGCTGTACGTCGGTCACCCGGATATCGTGATGGAGATTACTCGTCGAAGAGACGACTTTCCAAGATGCGTCGAGCTCACCCAGGTCCTCGATGTTTTTGGCCCTAGTGTTGGCAGCGTAAGGCTCCTATCGATTCTCTTCAAAACTTTATAACCTGGATTGGATTTTCACGGCTCACATATTATCTAGGTTGAAGGGCAGCGATGGGTGCAGCAACGCAAGCTGATGGCGTCCTGCTTCAACGAGCCATACAACGAGGTAGTCTGGTCCGAGAGCATATCGCAAGCAACCGACATGATCAAGTATTGGTCATCATGCCCATCAGTCCGCAGCACGGCAGATGACCTCCGCGCCCTTTCACTTGGTGTGCTTTCAAAGGCTGGATTTGGCAAGTCATTTAAGTTTCAGGGTCACGACGAAACATCGCACACCAACCCTGCTGCTAGCTACAAGGACTCACTGCAACTGATACTGGAAAACTGCATCCTGCTCATTGCCATGGGACCAAAATTCTTCACCAACTACACGTCGTGGCTGCCATACAAATGGCGCCAACTGGGCGAGGCAGTCAAGGCGTTTCAGAAGTCCATGACAGACATGTATGAAGCCGAGAAGCGCAAAGTCGCAGAGGGCAGCAGCAGATTGGATATCGACAATAATAACAATAGCAATCGACGCCGTACATTCTTGTCGTCACTTGCTAAAGCATCTCTTGATGCCAAGGAGGGAGAAGGCCTCACCGAGCGAGAAATCTACGGCAATATATTTGTCATCAATTTCGCTGGTCACGACACGGCATCCCACGTCTTCACTTTCGCTGTGTACTTCCTAGCCGCTAATCCCGAAGTGCAGGACTGGCTGTCAGAGGAACTTCGTCACGTTCTGGGTGACAAACTACCTCACGAATGGAACTATACTACAGATTTCCCGAGGCTTAAGCGTTGTCTGGCTGTTCTGTACGAAAGCATGCGGCTATATACCCCCGTTCCAGTGACAAAATGGACACAAGACAAAGCACAGACTCTCGACATTGGAGACAAGACGCTCGTCCTTCCTCCGAATACCATGATTTGTCTGGCCTATTCCTCCTTGCAGACTGACCCCAGATGGTGGGGCGATGACTCGCTTACCTGGAGGCCCTCCCGATTTATAAAACAGGCCGCAGATTTGGATGCAGAGCAATTCGTTCCGCCGAGACGCGGCAGCTTTGTTGGGTGGTCGGAAGGAGCGCGCGACTGCCCTGGAAGAAAGTTCTCGCAGGTCGAGTTCGTAGCAACCATGGCTTCGATTTTCCGTGACTGGAGAGTCAATCCGGTTCTTTTCGAAGGTGAAACGATGGGAGATGCTCGCAAGAGGGTCCTCGACCTGATTGAGAAGGAATCTGCTATGGTTCTACTGATCCAGATGCTGCACCCAGAGAAGGCGCCTCTAGTATGGTCGAAGAGAGAATTGTAATAAATAAAGAAAACTCCTCGTACCCTCAAAAGGGCGAGATATGGTTGTGTCTATCAATTGTGGGGTGACAAAACTTGCCCTGCCATGCAATTTATTCTTTGATTCTTTGTTTGTTCATTTTTCTACTTTCCTTGCTGTGAGCTCGGTCCGTCAATTCAGCGATTTACCTCGGTATAAATTAATTCCAACAATATTATGTAGCTAATTATAAGCCATTTGTATCACGCGATAGGTCAGCAAATGCATGTCATTCCGTTACCTTCTTTGCTGTGGCTGCTTACCTATGGGATCGTTTCATGTCAAGTCCACCAATGAAAGGTATATAAAGAAACTACCCCAAAGACTATAGAAAGCTGGACGGAAGTTTTACAGCTTGTTTTTCCGCTTCCATTATTTGATACTTAGGCATATTTATCAATAACTACGCCACAATTTTCTAAAGAGAACAAAACAGTCCGAGATGTGGCGTACCCCGCGAATTAACTGTGCGGACTATCGGCGAGTCTTCATCTTGGCTCGACATACATGAAGAAGTGAATCGGAATATCGGGGACTCATAGACGGGCTCTGTATATATAGATTCGTCTATATAAATAAAAATCCACAAGGTATCACTGCTAAAGTGTGGCGTTTGATATAAGATATATCCATCTGAATTGAGCCCAGCTGCTAGATGATCCGGCGAGAAAACCCAGATATTTCTATGCATACGCAACTAGTTTTTATAAATTTCCAGTACTTGCATTGTCTGCGTGAACGAGAAGAATTTCAAGAATCTATGTACCTCAGAAGCCTGAAGGATTGATCTATCCAAGCCTGGCAAACAACAACGCTAATGCTCCCTATTCGAAGTGAATGTCAAGCGAGAGACCTATGTATGTTTTCTGTCAAGTAATTAAGCACCCTGGAGCGAAACTATCGCCCTTGTGCTGTATAAATATGTTAAATGAGCAAAAGCCATTTTGGATGCACCAAAGGGAAGAATCCCGATAATCCGCGCAAAATACTTCAGGCACAAGGGCCAAGCCAAAATTACGACAGGCACCATGACATATGCCACAGAGGGTGCACAATCCCTACACGGAACAGGACCAGGCTAACAAATATAAATATAAATTACATATGTATACTACTCATTCTGATCAGATGATAATCAAGTGCCACTAGTTTTGAGGTTTAGAATTGCATGCAACATCAAATTTCCACGGCTTGCTTTGTCTTAATAAAGCCCAACCAATCCTCCGGAAATGAGAATGTAAAGCGTCTTTGTTAATGCTGGTGTATACTTGTATATATCGTGCTCTCAAAACATTATATAACAGTTTTACAATTTGATTTTTTTCAGCTAACCTGACACCCACATGGCAACCGCAGTGGCTTTGTTAACTGTGGGCTTGCTGGTTGACTGGGTTAGTGGAGCGGCATCTCAAGCATTTACATGGAATAATGTAGTAACTGGGGGTTAGTATACTATAGCCTGATCAAAATTCATCGGTTCATAAAGTTGACATATCATAGGAGGAGGAGGCTTCATTCCCGGAATTGTGTTCAACCCTTCAGCCGAAGGAGTCGCCTACATTCGCACCGATATTGGCGGCCCTTACCGTCTCAACTATGACGATGATACATGGACACCGCTCCTGGATTGGGTCAACACTAGCAATTGGTAGCTCATCTTGCTAATAACAATAACAGCAAGAAAAACTGACATGAAAATTCTTAGGCATGACTGGGGTACCGATGCCATTGCCACTGACCCTGTAGACACCGATCGCTTATATCTTGCCGTTGGAATGTACACAATTGACTGGGATCCAAGTAATGGCTCCATTTTGAGGTCGACGGATATGGGAGATACGTGGGAGGAGACGGTGTTACCATTCAAGGTCGGAGGAAACATGCCCGGCAGGGGCGTCGGCGAGGTTTGTTAATGTCTTGCTTGTATATTGATGTAACCGAGCTAAGATAACCACTCTCAGCGTCTTGCAGTCGATCCGAATGACAACAGCGTCCTATATTTTGGAGCTAGGAGTGGGCACGGTCTGTGGAAAAGTACTGATTACGGCGTGACGTGGGCGAATGTTACCTCATTCATATGGACTGGTAAGCTAGCTGAAAATGGTGGAAAAGAGATAGTAGAAAAAAGGATATTCTAATGGTCTACTAGGCACCTATGTCGAGAATGCTAGCACACTTTATACTTCAGATCCGGTGGGAATAGCCTGGGTCACTTTCGACTCTACGTCTGGCACTTCGGGATCTCCAACCCCGAGGATCTTTGTCGGTAAATTTAAATCTCCAAACCCAAAGCGAAAAATAAGTCTAATAACTATAGGTGTTGTTGATACCGGAGAGTCCGTTTTCGTATCCGAGGACGGCGGTGAAACGTGTGAGTCTTAAATCCGTGCTTTTCGGACCATGATTAAACGGTATTTAGGGGCGTGGGTATCGGGAGAGCCAATGTACGGATTTCTTCCTCATAAAGGCGTTTTATCACCTGCGGAGAAAACTCTCTACATATCTTATTCCAATGGGGCAGGCCCATACGATGGTACCAACGGCACCGTACACAAGTATAACATCTCTACAGGAGTCTGGACCGATATCAGCCCGACACCAATGTCTACTACATACTACGGATATGGCGGCCTCGCTGTTGATTTGCAAGTCCCAGGGACTGTAATGGTCGCAGCTTTGAACTGTTGGTGGCCCGATGAAATCATATGGCGAAGCCTCAATTCTGGCGAAACATGGTCTCCCATCTGGGCATGGGATGGATACCCGACCATCGACTATTACTACGATTATGACATCTCCAATGCTCCTTGGCTGCAGGACAATACTTCAACATCAGAATTTCCCGTTCGCGTTGGATGGATGGTCGAGGCGCTGGCTATCGATCCTTTTGACTCGAATCACTGGCTATATGGAACCGGCGAGACTCTTTACGGCGGCCATGACCTCCTCAAGTGGGACTCAATCCATAATGTGACTTTGGAATCTCTCGCTGTAGGAATTGAAGAGATGGAAGTACTCGGCCTCATAGCACCACCGGGAGGACCACCACTGCTTTCGGCTGTGGGTGATGATGGAGGATTTTATCATTCGAGTCTCACTACCGCACCAGCCCAATATTACCACGACCCTACATACAGTTCGACCTACGGCATTGACTATGCTGGTAACAACCCAGCTTATGTAGCTCGTTCTGGATCCAGTTCGACACTTCCAACTGTTTCACTATCTACAGATTTCGGTCTCACCTGGTCTGCCGATTATGCAGCCTCGTCTAGCACAGTGCCAGGAAGTATTGCACTTTCTGCGGACGGCGATACTGTACTTCTGTCGCCGACTTCAGGTAGTCCACTAGTTTCAACATACAGCAGCACTTTTAGTACCGTGTCCGGGCTACCTTCAGAAGCAGTTATTGCATCTGACAAATCTAACAACACAGTTTTCTACGGAGGATCCGCTGGCACTTTCTATGTATCCACCAACAGCGGCGTTTCGTTTACCCAAACTGCCACCCTTGGCTCCAGCACCGTTGTCAATGCTATCCGTGCTAATCCTTCTGTCGCAGGCGACGTATGGGTTTCAACCGATACCGGTCTCTGGCATTCGACAAACTCGGGCAGCAGTTTTACGCAGATCGGCAGTGGCTGCACAGAGGGTTGGAGCTTTGGCCTAGGCAAGGGAGCAACAACATCATCCTATCCCGTTATATTTGGTTTCTTCGTTGTCGACGGTGTTACTGCTTTGTTCAAGACCGAGGACGAAGGCGAGAACTGGCAAATGATTTCGGACGCTGACCACGGCTTTGGTGCGGCATCTGCAAACGTAGTCAATGGCGACATGTCAAACTATGGGCGAGTCTTTGTAGGGACAAATGGCAGGGGAATTTGGTATGGTGAACCTAGCGGCAGCTTGCCATCACCCACGGCCACCGCATCGACGACCACCACGTCGTCATCAACGACCTCTGTCAAATCATCGACTTCCACGACTACGTCTAAATCTTCAACGACGACCACATCTGTTAAATCTTCAACTTCGACAACATCGACGACATTGACTACCTCGACAACGTCAACATCAAAGACTACCACCACGTCTACAACCACATCATCAGCCCCTGGAGCCACCGCATCCCCGTACGGACAGTGTGGTGGAACTGGATACACCGGACCAACTAACTGTCCCAGCGGATGGACCTGCACAGTTGAAAACACCTATTATTCTCAATGTAAGTTACGACTCTTTGCTATTTGTAAAATGGATTCTAGCGATTTGAAAGAGCCAGCACTAATATCCAGTAGGCGTGCAGTCATAGGATAACTGCCTAAGAATGGAAGTGGACTGGCACGTAAAGCTCCATGTTTGTCCCGGAGTTATTTGCATAAATTTAGTAGCAACTACGAATGTAAAACTACTTCCATAATCGAACAAATTAAGTTCTATAAACTTGAATTAAATACTGGACTAGAAGTGGGCGATATCTTTCAACCAAGTCTGGGCATTGTGCTAGGCATACCTTGGAAGTTTCTATCATAAAATACTTAGCATTTTGAGGAATAGAAACCACACAAACAACTATCGCACATTATACTGGCTGCTTCTTCTGTGCTTGGTAATGATTTTCATTCAAGCCCTTATGGACGGCAGCAATTTGCAACGCAAGTGGCAAGGCAAATTGTCGACACCATATAAAACTCCCAGTGTTGTACCAGAATCCAGGCATCCCTGTCGCTCTCCATACCTATACTCACAACAATTAGCAGGCTGTTATTAAAATGCATCAGCATCATAGGTATGGAACTCACTCCAATTCTTTCCTGTTCTTCATCCAAATGGCCAAACTTCTCAGCTCCACATCTCTTGTAAACATCCTCCCCCATGATATTTTTCACATTCAAGTCCATTCGTTTGAACCCAGTTGCCACAATGACAATATCTGCATCAATATGTGTGCCATCTGCCAGGACGAGGCCATCAGCGTCTAACTTCTGGACACCACCATCACATTGGTGTATCTTAATACGGCCATCAATGATCATTTGGCTTGCTCCTTGCTCAATGTAAAAGCTGCCTGCCTTGATAAGCTGATAGTCGAGAAGGGAGCTTCCGTCCACTCCCGTCTTTACTGCAAGACCCGCAGCCCTTAAACCAGCAATCATGTCCTTATCATGCTCGCACATCATTTGAGTCATGCCAATAGCCATTGCCCGTGCAACTGCGGTGGGTATAGAATTTCCCATGATATCTGCTTCCTCCGTAGTAATTCCCGGTGTATTCCAAAGTGGAAGCACGAACTTCTCCAGTGCGTCCGAAGAGATGGAATATATCGCGTTTCGCTGAACCATAGCTACGCTTTTAGCGCCATGGTTGACAAAGTCTTGGGCAATATCATGGCTGCTTGTAGCAGCACCGATTATTACAATTCGTTTATTTTGCAAATCTGGCATCGAACTTGCAGAGCGATGTTCTTTTGAGTGATAAACCTGCCCTTTGAATACGTCCTGTCCGGGGAAGTGGGTGTCCACAGGCTCTGTGCTGAATATACCCGTGGCGAGGACGATATGGCGAGGAAAGAAGGTTTGTGGACCTGTCGCACTCTGCACATCAACACGATATTTGCGTGCAGTTTCGTCGTATTCGACTCGAGTAACTTTGGTTCCTAGCCGAATGTCCAAGCCCATGTCACTGGCATACTGCTCCATGAATTGAACGATTTTGTCCTGGGACAGCCAGCGGGGCCAGTCTTCGGGATACTCCATGAAAGGGTAGTGGTCGGTGTAGGTAGGCGTGTGTAGCTTGACTGTCTCGTATCTATCCAGCCACGCACTGCCTATTCGAGATTCTTTCTCTAAAATGATGGTATTTATGCCCATTTTCATTAAATGTGCACTCAAAGAAAGTGCACTTTGCCCTGTTATATATGTCGATTAGGAAAATTTGCCGTGCAGCTTGAATGCGAACACACGTACCAGCCCCTACAATAACAACTTCTGGCTCGGCGTTTGCCATGTCCTTTTCATCTAAACCATTGGTCGATACGTTCTGACGATGCTCTACCTTTTCAGGGAGCTGCTTCAACTGGGTGAAAACAATCCATGCTTTCCAATCTGATGCACCAGCATTAGCCAAGCGAACAAAGCCTGTCCCGCAGCCGTGTGATGAGCTATTGAACGTGAATCCCGATTGTATCCACAGCAAGCCGCCCATATCTACCAGTGCTGGCTGTAAGGCACCCGACTTGACGACCTGCAGATCGGTCAAGTTTGTTGTTGAGGCTGCGAGGTAAGTGGCGATGGCTTTTGAACCATGTTTGGATGTTATATCCCAGGTCAAAGCAGCCAGATCCCTCCACCAGCTGTCTTCGATAAACAATTCGGGCAATCTTTCAAGCTCCTTCTCTGCAAAGAGAGCCTCCAGCTGGGCAAGCCACATGGTAACGACGACTGTGGCATCTACATCTTCTCTCTTGATCCCGTCGTGGAGGGTAAGAGGTGGAATACTAGCAACTGGGAGGTTTTCCATGCTGTCAGATTTGTCCTTTATGAGACTTGATTGAGAATCAAAGACAGCAACCATGGCTTACCATTCTCTTCTATTTATGCTAGCAACCCTGGCTGTCCTGAGTTCCGAGGAACGAGAAGAGCTTCCATAATGGTTAATGATGTTCGTTCAGGTCAGCTTATGGAGATACGTACGTTTAAACGATTGAATAATATCTGATGTCGGTCAAAGAGCCAAAAATAAGCACTAGTCTATAGTACTTCTCAGGAAATTGATTGACCTGCTCGTACTATACAAGGATGCCAAAGATATTCGCCCCAGAAACGGGTGGGGTACGGGGTTCACCAGAACAACCATGATTGGCTTGATCGTATACACCTACGAGCCAGTCTCAGCCTCAGACCCTCAAGCTTTTTGAGTGCAAATATAGAGATCCTGATAGAGTTTTTGACCTCATAGGAAATTAAGTGGTGGATTGACAGCCGGGCTGGAAACAGCCCTGGAGGACCAACACTCATTTCGATTTGATCCTGTAGAACGACAGATCCGTAATCAAGCCATGTATATTTAGAATAACTCTACGCGAAGTAACATGTTTAACCTATTTCAGTATACTGAACGAATCTAAATTGCCTGCTCAAGATACCAAGCATTACGCAACCCGTATAATCAAAACCGAGCCGAAAACCCGCCTGATACCTCGTTTAGAACTCTCATTTCTAGACGGTTGGGGTTGATTCGGTGATCTCAACTTGGAAATTATTCTTTGCCATACCATAGCTTGCTCTTACTGCTTCGCTTGCGTATGCTCTCATCTCTTTCTCATATGCCGCCGTGACATCGGTTTTATACCCGCCAGCCTCGCGCAGTAACTGCCCCAGCAAAGCTGAATCCCTCACGGCTGTATTAGCCCCATTTCCCCCGGCCGGCGTCATAGCATGTGCCGCATCGCCAATAACGGTGACGCGAGGCTCATTAGGCCACTCTGGCACGCCGGTAGGCGTTGAACATGTAATCTTCCAAAAGGCGGCTTCCGATTCACTCATCTTATCAAACAACGGTTTGAAGTCTTGATGCCAGTCCTTGGTCAAAGATTTGGCAATATCAGCGGCCGTCTTGCCGACGATCGAGTAGTCGTTATTGGGCGCCTCGATAACGCCCGGCACAGCACCCATGGTCCATCCAAACTGAATATCAGGATCATCCATATCCCCCGAACGAACGTTTGTAATTATCGAAACCCGGCGGCCAGGTTTCGACTCGTCAAGAATCCGAAACACACCTTCGCCGAGACTTTTAAATGCCGTAGTCGAGGCTTGCCCATGTATCCCTCTTGCACCGGTATCAAAGACCTTCAGACGACCGCCGGACAGCTGCTTCGCAACGAGCGACTTGATTCCATCACCGCCAACAAGCATTGCGCCTTCCAGAGACTTGGTGCCGTCTGAAAAGATGGCTCGAACTCCATCGTTGGTCAGTTCGTACCCAGTAACGTATTTATTAAACTGTACGCGATCTTCGAATCCCTCCAGGAATAACCTCCTCATATCACCCCGCGAAATCCCCACAATCTTTCCATCGCGCGACCCAAGCGCCTCTCCGCCGGGGCTCTCTTCTAATACCTCCCCTGTGATTGCGTCAAGGGTGACAATTCCCCTCCCACTCGTCTTCCCGCACTGATCATAAAACCGCTGAAACGCGGCCGGATCAAGAACTGATTCGATAGCGTCGAGACCCAGGGAAGAGAGACGGAGGCGATAACCTTGACCGCGGAAAGAGAGCGAAGCATCGCGCTCGAAGAGCTGGAAGGGGATATTCGCCTGCTGCAAGGATCGCGCGAGGAGAAGGGAGGCCAATCCGGCGCCAGATATGAGAATAGGTTTTACCGTCATGGAGATTTTTCGTGACAATATGATAATTGCGAGAAGTGCTAAATACTAAATATAGTTCTTGAAAGCAACGAAAACAAAAATATTCGGAGACACGACAAGCTTATAAGACTAGTAAACACCAGGCTGTATTTCCAACCAGACGGTAAGCAGGTCTGGCAGATTTCTAAGCAGCAGTCAAGCATTAGTTAACTAGTTAAAAGTATTGCGTGATTAGATAAGTTATGGCTCAATTGGGTAATTCCTCCAACATTGTAGAAACATTTAATAAAGTCGCCTAACGCGTAGACTCGAAGTACATATTATACTATTAATATATACATAATAGACTTTTTCGATTAAGATCTGATGACTACTCCGGTGGTGTGGCTTTCTTCGCCTAAATATACGGACATTTATCTATTATGTGAGGAACAGACAAAGATGGTGAGGGTGGTGGTGAGGGGTGAGGGGTGAGGGGTAATTCGTACTGTGGTAACTAAGTTAAGTGGTTGCTTTATGACAAACTAAGCCCGAGCCGTGTATTAGGTCTCAGTACTGAGACGGTATGAAAGGTCTCATGGCTTAGAAAGACGATTTCGCGTATTCGTAATACAGCATTACCCACTGAGGACGCTTCTGCTAGCGGAGATGCTCTGGCAGATCTATCCAACTTTAAACTATAATGGCGCGAAATCGAAAAGCGGCTCTAGCACTATCAACCCAAGAGTCCATGTTAGGTATGATAATGAGCAATTAATCGAGGATCCGGATCCTCTAGGTTGCCAATACGGCCTATGGCTATCTAAGAGAGATTAGAATAGGTATCATAGTTTTCCCTATTATAGTAAAGAAATAAAAATACAAACCTCTGAGAGGACAGGTAAGATCGAAACCCCCATACTTCTCACAATCTCGTTGTTTCGTTTTGCGTCATGTGAGGGGTTCAGCCTGCAGCAGTTCTATTCTTCCTGGCTAGGGTACGTTCACCAAATTATCAACTATGAGGAGAAGAACAGAAATCAAGAGGACCCATGCAGCGCCCACGTCGGCCTTATATGCTGCCGCCTTACTTGTATTGACGGCTCACTAGGAAAACAATATATTAATACTACCAAAACCACAAGGCCTTGAGAGACATCAGAACAGAGATATGTGAGATGCTATTGATATTGTGCCAATAATACGAATAATCTGTGATCTAAGCCTAAAGGTATGGATTTTCGTGTGCCTAAAAAATAGCAATTCATACTTTACTTCTTATTTTAGTGAAGCAAAAAGCTGAACTCCATGAGCAATGATTCGACCGTCTTTATTAGTAATGCAAGCATTCTCTAACAATTCTCGTTCTACAGTAACCAAAGTATACAGTATGGTCATTTTTAAGAGCAACATGACTATTGAGGTAGCATTGAAAAAATCAACAACGTTCATTGATCTGGTGTACGTCGACTGAATGCAGCCCAGAGCATGCTACCATGCATGAATGGGAACATAACTCTGATATGGGAATGCTCCTTATTTTAAACGACCTCGGTCATCTCCCGTCCCTATCACAGGGATGTTGTGGGCAGTCAAGTAATCTAAGGTCCAAAGAAACGGGGTGCGTAATTCACTGTAAATTATCAGTTGGATGAAGATGAGTAAATTTTGCATAGCATGCTGGTAATAGCGAGGGATGTTGACAGCCGGCTGACTAACAACATTGTACATGGCTTCCAAAAGTTTTTGGTATCTGACCGTTTGCAGTAATTTATTAAGCCTGGAAATTTAAATATGGTAAGGCCTAATCATCATTCACTGATGCTTGCAGCTGGATTTCTTTTTTCAACCTGGAAAGCTCCTTATCAAGTATTGTTTGCCACATCCTGTCATGATTACGATTACAAAATGCAGCAGAGCTTTTGAGTCTTGGTGCAAGAAATAAATTGCCTAGTGCATCTAGGTGTAGGTAAAGTTGGTAGCAACTAGATTACACCTTTGCAGGTCTGGCACTTGGCCATTGCGAATGATCACTGCTACATCGTGAATGACTGACGGACTAGAAAGTTCGGGGGCGAACCAGCCTGATTCCCCTCAGCCACCAGGCATAAAGCGTCTAATTATCCTGTGCGATGGTAATGTACCTTTTGGATACTTTATAAAATATTAAACTAAATTAAAGTACACTCTAGGGACATGGCAAGATTCTCTAGGCGATCGTGAGCAGCCGCCGTCAAATGTGACCCGTTTCTCTAGAGCCCTGCACCAATATGCCAAGATCAAAAATCCTGATGGTACGAGGCAAACTATACCTCAAATTGTTTATTATCAAAAGGGAATTGGCACAGGGTATGGCGATAAAATTCGTGGAGGTATGTTTTTTTCCGGCAGGGCAAGTAATTGTTCCAGTTAAAAAGTCTGTTCTCTCAAGGTGCTGTCGGACTCGGTTTGGATGCAAATATACGGTCGGCTTACGGCTTCATTGCGAACAATTATTTACCAGGGGATAAAATATTCTTTTTCGGCTTTTCAAGGGGAGCTTTCACTGCGCGAGCTGTAGCATCACTTATCCTTTCTATGGGCCTCCTTACCAGCAAGGGGATGGACAAATTCTACACTATATACAATGACTTCTTCAACAGGCATCAAACTGGGGAAAACTATAATCCTAATCGTCGACAAGAACTTGGGCTACACTATCTCGAAAAATACACGATAGAGATCATTGGCGTCTGGGATACCGTCGGATTTGTCCACACTGGTGAGGCGTTCAATTTCCAGAATCACATCCTTCAACCCCATGTCAAATATGGTTTCCATGCTTTGGCGCTTGATGAGAGGAGGAATGCATTTGAACCGTATCTTTGGTACCAACAACGAACTGGGGTTGAGGGGCAGAAACTCCTGCAGGTATGGTTCTCGGGGGATCACCTAGATATCGGAGGAGGCAAAACCGACTCCAGACTGTCAGACATTACTCTTGCCTGGATGATAGACCAGTGCAGCAAGGAAGATCAGCTATCATTCAATATCGAAGATTACCTTCTGAATCCTAGTATTGAAGGAGGGTCGAATGTTTGGGCAACTTCGAAAGGGCCTACAAAAACAGATTGGAATATTACACATCTTTTGTCTAACTCTACGCGAAGGCCTTATGCATATTCTACACGGGGACCAACACACGAAGAGCTCCATGTGTCGATTCGTGACCGCCGGCTTGGGCGGAAGAGCCGCAGACTTTGGCGAAGGAGCCGCCGACCAGAACAGTGGCCCTGCAGGGCCATTCGCGTACTCGATGTTGGAGGCACTGAGAATACTTATGAAGCCTTGCCTGAACCGCGACAGATGGTTGTTTCTGTCGCGGGTCCTCTGGAATCGCGCTTGCAAGGAAGGATAAGACCCTATGATGCGTGAGTTGATTTTTACAGTTACTACTGTAATCTTTATGATGGAACTGGCTTTTCAAATTGGGCCATTGCTTTAAAAAAAGGTCTTGATCTTGAAATTGCTCTATAAGAAGACTCACGACTTTTACGATAATCATGATATTATGAAGGGGTAGGTGGAAGTGTTTGCTCGTGACGTGTTATTGTCGGTAGCAATTATCTTACTGTGTTTTTCTTTTTCTTTTTCATTTTATGATACCTCCATAGGCACCATCAGAAATGAGGAAACACCTATTAATGCTAACGAATAACAAAGCAGAGATAGAACAGGACAAACGCTGCTGCTGCTAAACGGCCGTCTCATGAATGGGGATTTCTACTTGTACGAGGTAACAAGGCTGCAAGTTCCACGATTCTCCATAAGAATATTTAGGCGTTATATGGGGGTCACATTAGTTAAGACATGTCCCTTCAGGATCAACGTAATCCACAGGCGAGTGGTCATCCCAATCGAGCGCCCAACTTCCAATTGTATCCTGTATTGAAATTTCAGGTAAACAATGTTATTTTACAGTAAGTTACGATGCAGCGAAACCCCGGCGCTTTCCCGGCTATAGGTCAGGGTGGTAAAGAAGTTTTAAAGTGAGATAGAAAGGCGCAATTCCTCTGCAATCAAGTATACCATAGGCCTGACTCGAATAAGACAGTGAACCTCATAGTACTCAATCTTCGCACACTTCCAAGAAGAAAGATCACATTCACGAAAGGTCAAGACATACCACTCGAGATGGCTACGCTTGATTAGTATGCTGATAAACGAGAAGAGCATCATGCTATGCAAAATATATAGATATTATCATAGCACCAACTCACAGCAGGGTAATATATCCCCTCCTTCACTAGCTTGCTTCTCGCAGGCATTGCAATTATTATCCAGCAAAGCTCCAAATGTTTGAACAAATCAAATCACGTATTCATTATTAAATATGGAAAATCCGCAGATTGAGAGACATACAACTCAAAACACAAAAAAGCAAACTAAATTGTACATAGATATCAATACAGACCCTCACTCGCGCTGCAAACTATTCAAAATCCCAAGACTATTATCCTACCCCAGCCTTCGTTTATTACCTCACCTTGCAATGCACATTGCTTAAATAGTCGTGTTAAGGGTGGGCACGGCGGTGTTTCCGCTAGCATCAAAAGCTCGGTCAACTTCCTTCTTGAAGTTGCCATTTGTAGCATAGCCTTGTCCGTTCGCAACTCCAGTAGGAGCAAAGCCCTGTCCATTGGTAACTCCAGTTGTAGCATACCCTTGTCCATTGGTGGCTCCATTGGTCGGCGACGACAAGCCATGGCCATTGGTGCCATTGGTGTGTTGCGGCTCGCGCAGACGCGCCTCGGTGGCAGAGTGCGGTTTGCGAGTAACGTTTGCTGGGCGCGGCAGGTTGCTGGTCGGCGAGGCACCGCCCCAGTTGAAGACGGGTGATTGCCAGCGCTCGCCCTTGTTGGACAGCTCCTTGTATTCGGTCGCCTTGTTGGTAACGCCGCCGGGCATCTTGATGTCCGGGAACAGGGAGTCGTGGTATGTCATGGCGATTTGCGCCTTGGTGCCGCGCTGCGCGATTTGCTCGGCTTGTTTCTTCTTCTCGGTAATGACTTGGCGGGTTGCGTCGGCGTAGCGCGAGAAGATGTTCTTCGCATTCTCTGGGTCTTGACGGGCTGCTTCCTTGGCGCGCTGGGCTTCGGTTTGCACCTTGTAGGCGAATGCGTCGGCCTTTTGGAAGGCGTCACGGATTTGACCTTCAATGGCCTTCTGGACGGCGGGGCGAACGATGTTCAAGAGCATGGGCTTAAAGATGTTGAAGAGAACTTTGTGCTTGGACTTCTTCAACTTGACGTTCAGATTTTTGACGTCTACTTGAACGCTGTCAAGCTTGAAGATGTGGTGGCTGTCACTGGATTGTGCCTTGGAGGCGGCCAGTTTGAAGCTGAATCCTTTACCGCTAAGGAGGATGTCCATAAGACCCTTGTCGGTGAGCGATGGGAAACCTTCCTTCTTCTTGAGATAGTAGTTGACGTCTCTGAGATCGGCTTGGATGCCAGATGCGGAGATCATGAACTGCTCTAAAGTCAGAAAAGCCAAAGAGTGTACTGGATTTAATCAACATACCTTGTGGTCATCCTTGTTGCTGATGCTCTTACGGCCCCAGCGCCAATAGTTATCGGTACTGAACTCGACCACATTAGGCATCAGGTTGTCACTCTCAATGACCATATTCTCAATGACCTAGTCACGATATCAGTGCATGTTAAAAAAAAATAAAATAACGTCCCTTGCTGTTCTTACCATATCCACGGCAGGGTCCGACACCTCAATGCGAGGAATGGGCACATAGCGCGTGTTTTCAAGGAAGCCGGGGATAATAACGTTGGTGATATCCTTGATCAAATGAGGCTTGAACGCTGGGTTTCCGTCCTGATCTTGGCCAAGATCTTTGAACAGCTTCTCCCAGGACTTGCCGAAAGCTTGGTTCTGGGGATCCTCTTCAAACTGCGTGGCCAAGAACTTGGCCTCGTCGGCAACGCGGTCGGTGTGGCTTCGGTAGCGGTCTCGGAGCAGGAAACGGCCTTCGTCGTACAGCTTGTTCCACTGCTCTGTGGCGGAATCCTGCATGATGTATCCTTGCTCGCGCAAGCATTTCCTATCCGCTGTTAGGAATATACTACAGCCACATATGTAATTGCCAACTCACCTTGTATAAGTGTCAACATTCTTGAACCAGTCCTTCAAGCGTGGATCCTGGTCTGCGTCCCGATAGATGGTGTTCAGCGAGTCAAAGAAATCATCAGTCGATGTGCTGTTCGCAAATCGCTCGATTAAAGTCTTGAAACGCATCAGCATATCTTTCTTTGTACCGACGAATCCTATCATACCTTCAGATTAGTTTCTGCCTGCTGTAAGTTGTTTTTGCTTCTGGCACCTTTGGCGGCTGCGGATCCCTGCTGGGCAAGGTCCCGTCCATGGCCGGTGTACGTCTCAGCCAGATCGAGAAGAGTCTCGATAGCCTGCTGGTCTGGTTGCTGTTAGCCTAGCGAGAACAAAACTGCGAGGAATCTTGATCATACATTCAGAATGTCCTTGGATTTCAACAACCATCTTCTTCAGACGCCAAACAACCTGGTCACGACGTTCCTTTGGCATTTTAGTTGCAAGGAATTCTTTAGTCCGTCTAGCATACTCCTTTGAAGCCTCCTGAGCTTGATCAGCAACTTGTTGAGCCTGTTCCCGGTCCTCGGGTGGGATGTTGCGATTGGGGGCTTGCAGAAGGCTCTCCTGTGCGGCAGAGGCGCCAGCACGCGCATCAATGTCAGAAATTGGAGCGTCTTCGCGTCCACCTGTGGCAGCAGAAGTTGCCGCGTTGGCCGCGTGGCCAAGGTCTTCTTTAGTCTTTTAAAAGCGTCAGTCTGCGCCTCAACTTGAAGATAACTGGAGTTTGTGTCCGGCACACTTACACCTGGCCTGAACCGCTCACGTTGCTCCTTCCACTGAGACTTGAGCGCGTCTTTGTTGATATCAGGCTTGTCATGCCACACATTGTCTTCCGCAGGCTGGTCAATCTGAGCGAGCGCGTCCTCGTCAGGTCTGATTGTAGATGCAGCCTTGGCTGCCGTGTCGCTGGCAATATCACGCAGGAGAATGACAGCGTCGCTCACTACAGAATGGAAATATTAGCCAGGACTCTTTCAAATTTGGAGAGACTACTTTTACTTACGCAGCTTGCGAAATTCGCCATTAGTGATGAGCAGGGTACCCAGGGTCTTGAAACCCTCGGCAGCCTTGTCGCCATGCTGGCGAGCGGTCTCTTTGTCGGTGGGAGTGCTGATGGCCGCAAAGTCCTCGCCGGTGAGGTGTTGCGCGTCCCAGATGAATTCCTGCAAAAGCTCGCCCTCGTTCTTGGTCAAGAATAGCAGTTTTGTCTTCTCAATGACATCGCGCAGGTCTTTGACCAGCACGCGGCCATCGTCTGAGAGCTTTTTTGACGGAGACGAGAGCCACTTGGAGTTGATAGCGCTGTTCAAAGCGACATCACATTGTTTGTTCTGTTGTCGGGTTAGATTTATCTATCCTGTTGAGAGACGCGCGCAAAGGCTCAGTAGCTTACCGATGGTAGCTTGCCATTGGCAAAGGCTGCGTGCGCACTTGTCAGTCAATGTATACTATACCTCACAATCGCATCCGTGCACTCACCACTGTAGATGCCGTAGAGCTGCAGCTTCGTGTTGATGTCCTGTTGACAGCGTTAGCACAATTGCGCGGCAGAGTAAACATAGCACATCGCATCATCATCATCGCATACCGCATCGCGCTGCTCGGGGTTCATGGGACGGTTGACAGCAGGCTGGCCCCCCATGATGACGATAAGTGTGTTTATCGGACTGTATCAACGACAGAAGTTTCCACGGTCAATGCAAGAGGCGAGTAAGAGGGAGTATAAGCTTAGGTAAGAGGCACTTGTTTGGGGATGTTTGTATTCAGTTGCAGACAAGCAATGTCGGCAGGGGGGGGTATCACAGGGAGATGGAATGGGGAAAAATGCAGAAGGGGGAGAATGAGGCCAGGCAAGGGGAGGGCAGAGTTTCTTAAAGCGAATTCCGGCCAGTTGAGTGGCATGCCCTGCTGCTGTCATTGACCCGTGCGCGCCTGCCTTGTTCGACGACCTCACCCTGCAGCGGCACAAGCAGAAGGCGCGACCTGCCCGCCACACCAGGACACCAAGGCAGGAGCAACCTGCTCCATGTGGCAGTGGCTCCTGCCTGGTTTGCTGCTGCGCTTGCTGTTTTCGCAGGCACTTAGGGTTCGTGACGTCACGCTTTCGTGTCTCCTGCGCTGGCCTCCTCACGTGATGCATCGGCTAGTTTGCATCGCTGCATACTAATTCCTGCTACTACGTACCTTCTTTAACTACGAGCAGTCTAGCATCGATCTATGGACGAACCTTCGTGTACGAACTACCCTCTACAGACAACGACTACGTGTAAACCGACGCGGCGATCGGGCACGCCTAGACCGCGCCAAGCAGATCGCCTAAGAAAGCCACACCACACGCAGTCTTGACGTCAGCCAGGCAACTGAAGGCCCTCGCCAATGGGAAGCATCTCCCGCAGCGTGGGTGATGATGATGATGCGGATGCTGATAATGGTGATGATGCGGTGATGATGAATGATTTCGCTAGCTACAACAGCAGAACAGGGCAGGCAACCCCAAAACAAAAACAAACGCCAACGCAGAAGCTAAAAAACAAAAACAACACCAGCAGTCACGTGCCGGCCCCGGAATGTTGTCTCCTGATGATGTAATCAGCAGAGCAGTCGCAGCCTCAGGCAGCGACGCCCGCGCAGCGAAATCCCAATGTATTGTCGCTCGTCGCGGCACCGGACATAGCGACGATGCACGGCAGGGCGGCATGGCACAGGCTCCTCCTCCTCAATGATGACTCTCCGTCTACATTTTCGACCATGGCAGCGCGGCTGGCGCTCGACGATGTACACCTCGTCGCGGGGGCAGCATTCGCAGTGATCTAACATGGTAGACTTTGTCCTGTTCTTCCGGTGGGTAAGCAACCAGACTTTCCAGAAACGGACAGGAGTAAATACCTGTTTGGATATGGTGGGCAAATGGGTAGACGGTAATTAATAGTAGAGGCTGTAGTAAGGATCTTGAACGGTTTGTCTGGGGACGATGACTTTACTGGCAGAGGTTTCACCTCTATTTATGCTTGAGATGCTTCTCATGTTTCCGGTATATTCCTGTAGATGACTCTTAGCCTGTGCGATCAAACAGTTTGCTGACACCAGACGTGTCAGTCAAAGGATCCATGTAACACAAAAGGCCGTTGTGGCCATTTGAAACAGCTCTGGTTTGTCCAACAGACAAGCGTATACAAAGACAAGAGTGAGGTCGCTTAGATGCTGCAAGGCTTTGTGGAGAAGTGTTTTCTGAAGTATTACACTCTTCATCGGATTTCAGTATTTAACAAAAAAGAAAATTGTGAAGGTGGTTTACTTTGCTTGCCATATAGCACTCTACCGCTAGCCCTAACTGTTTGCTAGCCCTAATTTTTAGGTCAAGGGGTACCATTTATTTCTATTCTTGGCAACATACTCAAATTCTGCAGTAGCCAGCATAATTCTCTGCCATGGTCTTCTCTGAAAAGTCATGAGGTCAATAGGACGCTTAATGCCGAACAAACACTGTGCTCGCCTGCTAGGCTCCTTCCTGTAGGCTGTTGCCTAACAAATAACCTCACCCACACAATGCCTTTATCCTCGCACACAAGACTTGAAACATGACACTGTCACGCCAGCATCCTTCAAAGAGCCACGACTTCCTGAGCTGTCTATTAAGGAATTGACAACCCGAAGAGGAGCTCATCGCAATGTCATGGAATAGATCAGCATCTGAAGGTGTTCGTCTCGAGGACTTACAGAAGTCGGCGGACCTGACACTGCTCTGCGAAGATACCAGGATCCCCGTGCACAAAGCTGTAGTCTGCTTGCAATCTCCCGTGCTGGCAGCCGCGTGCAATGGAAATTTCCGGGAAGCGTCAACGGATACTATAGAAATAAACGAGTTCGATCTCCCAACGGTGCAGCGCATGGTTCATTTCATGTACAAGGGGAATTATACATGGACAACGCCAGAAGACAGCGCCATGTTTGATGAGCTGCTACCACATATTCGCGCAAACGCGATTGCGGACTACTACGATGTCGCAGGTCTTAGAAAGTATTCAGCCAGTGAAATCGAGAGAGTATTGCTTGAATTCTTTCCTTTCTCGTGTGCTGAGTTCCTGGAGGCGTTGACCGAGGTTGCAAAGTCCACGTCGGATCCAGCATTATTGAGCGTTATGGCTACAGCTGCGATGAAGCATCATACAGAATTGACGTCTCATGACGACTTTGTCAAGGTCCGGCTAACAAGTGAATTCTCAAAGATTTTGATTCGGCAGATGTCTAGAGCGATGAAAGAATGGGAATGCAGACATATAACCACGAGCTGGGAGATCGAGCAACACAAGCAAAAAATCAAACAGTTGAATGCAAGCATTGACAATGTCAGGAATGACATGCGCGCGAGCTACTGGTATACCTCACGTGCGCTGGGTCAGCTGTAATGGTAAGCTCAAATTCAGCATGAAACTATCTTATCTTGGGAATATGGGCTGTATTGCAGTCGTTGTCAAAAGGCAATTCTTTGCTAATTGGGTCATTGGTTGGACTTCATGTTACGTTGAAGCACTGAAGTGTCGTCGTTATTTCAGTCGCATGCAAAAGTGTTGAATCGGCTAATCCGGGCTACTATGTACATTCAACCGCGAGATTTTGCAAAGTAGAGAGAGTTTTCAATCTTTTCAAGAACTTGAATGGGCTTTTTGAGGACTTTTGTATTTAAAGATAGCCATTTTAACTCTCGGTATCTGAGATATTATACACCCCTCAATAATCCACCAGATGATTGCACTAAATATAAACAGTCTCCGAATCTCGATACCTCGGAAACCTTTCGCCAGGCTTGACTATCTTGATATGCACCGGGATATGGGCCAACAGCAACACAGCCCAGAGCGCCTTGTATTAAAAGGTCATGTCAGTACGACAGTTCTAACAGAAATGGCGAAAAGAAAGGGAAATCACCCACCTGAAAAACCGTCTTCACGACAACAACATCTCCTCCCTGAATCGATAACAACCATCCCTCCCAACTCCCCCCCTCAAAGGTCTCTGGACAATGCTTGATCGCCACCACACTCACCTCGTCATACACCGGCGAGAACCCATCGTACACCACCCCGCCACTCTGCACAACCTGACGCAGCAAATCGCCCCGATTCACAGCCACATCAGGATTTTTCCTTCCAAACCGAGCGTGAAAAGCATCCTGCACATCCTGCTCTACGCCTATATCGAGGAAATCCCACTCAATCCCCTGGAACCGGGTCGGCTCATCCGCCAACTGCACAAAGACGTCGCGGATAGCATCCGCAGCGCCGATAGCGTCAGTATCGAGATACTCGCGGGGCACCTTGCCATATATATCAAAAGACTGTATTTCTGCAGCTGTAAGATCCCATTTAAAAGACAGCTCTGGCTCGGTACTGTCGCTTGCGCGAATAGAGCTTTCGTACTCCCATACCCAGTCTGCGATGGCAGTCCACAGGCTGGCCCATTCAGCCCAATACCGCCCGCGGCCGCCTTGATGGGTTGTCGCAATGGGCCCGGCGATGACGCGGGAGGTGGAGTTTGCGATGTCTATAAGTTGGCTGTCGATGTAGTGGTACGCTGAATACTCGCCGGGTGGTTGGTGGGCATACGCTAAGTCCATGTATGCCCCCGGCCCGCAGGCGAAACTGATGGCCGGGCCGATGGTGCAGGGCTGTGTGTCGGTGCCTAGCATGCCAGCGCGGCTGGTGGTGTTTGCCGTTGCGAGAAGGGTGATCAAGTCGCCGGGCAGGTTGACAGAGTTAGGGTTTGTCTTGATGCGGAGGACTCGTGAGCGTATCGGTGTCAAGCTTGAACCTTCTTCTTCGTCTTTGCTTGGCAAGTTTACTGTGCGGAACTCGGCGTCGACTAAGTCATCCTCCTCGGGGTAGCGTTTTGTGAAGAAGCTGTATAGGCGTGACCAGTCTTGATGCTCAAAAATGGGCTGCAGGATACTCGCAAAGAGCTTTGTAGACTCGTCCCGCGCGGAGCGGTCGTTGATGAAGAAGAACTCGTCCAGCGACAAGCCGTTTAGGAATCGCTAGGTTTCATGTCTAAGCTTCTGGGCCAGATATTGTGCATACACTAGAAACTGTGAGAAGTGGGATATACTGTGCCTGGCTTGACCCGCTGGTACGTGTCTAAATCGAAGATTATGGGGCTGCGAAGGTGCAGGGCCAGCGGGAGGGAGACGTTCATTTGGATGGGCTCTGTAAGGATAGATTGGTGATAAGTGGTCTGATTGACACTATATGAGGACTGGCATAATAATTGATATTGATCCCAGCATTTAGTTCCAGAGGGCTCCACCGGCATCCGAGTCTGCCTTATTCTATACATGTCGTGAGGGGGCAGTGCTCCCTCTGAGCGCGGGATGGCAACGTCAAACCAATCATCTTGTACTGTCTGTATGCTAATTAGGGACTAGCTCTGTAGAACACGAAAGCCCCCCTCAAAGCCAAATAATAAATGTATCGATGAAGTCTGCGGCTCTAGTCTGCGGTTTTTCCACATCCCAGACAAGAACTATGGACCCAACAGGCCTTGTTCTCGGGGCCGCGTCGCTCATCACTCTTTTCAGAACCTGCTTGGATTTATACGATACTATCGAATGCGGTAGAAATCTCGGCACAGACTACAGGATACTCGTCAGCAAAGTCGGGGTTGAGCGAGTCCGCTTGGCGCTTTGGGGGAGCTTGGTTGGGCTCTATGACTTACTCAGAGATGACGGTTCTCAGCGAGGAGAGCATGTGCTCGATCCCAGACTTGCCGATCCGCGTATGTCCAGTGCGGTTGCGGATATTCTGAATTGCATGCGGCGCCTGTTTGAAGATAGTGGATCGCCGGTGAGGAAGTATGGGCTGCAAGAACTGGCTGCGGATGATACTGCGGTCCTGGCCACCGAAAACCCAGTCAAAATGACATTTAAGAAGACGTATGCTCGCTTACAGGTGTCGGCGTCACGGGTTCAGAAGAAGATGCCACTGGTCGCAGCAGCACGGTGGGCAATTAGAGACAAGAAGTTGTTTGAGCGATTTGTCGGCGACTTGCGTGACTTTAACGATAGCCTGATACTGCTTTTTCCGGACGCAGAGGAAGATACACGCACGGCGATGGTAGCCGAGATCAAAGACGCGACCGATCTTGACAGTCTTCAACTCATCGAGAATGCAGTTTCTGACTTGGCTGGGGCCGAGGAGCTTGTCGAAGCAGCAAGCTCACGCATTACAGCAATATCAAAATATCCAACAAGCGAGGCAGAAAGAACAAAGGAGGTCTCCGGTGACAGCGTTGCTGGGGTTAATGTGGAACATATCAGCCGGCAGCTGCTTAAGATGGAGCTTACCATGAGCAAGCGGGTGGAGCTACGTGGATCGCTGCAGTTTGAGCTTTCGAACATTGGTGATCGACTCTT
Source organism: Eurotiales sp. R13A2 (assembly GCA_023625935.1). Taxonomy (NCBI): domain Eukaryota; kingdom Fungi; phylum Ascomycota; class Eurotiomycetes; order Eurotiales; species Eurotiales sp. R13A2. The sequence goes on along the minus strand of JAMAFV010000010.1, from coordinate 462,212 downwards.
TGGCTATTACAGTTACTTTGGAGTCCCTCACCACGACAATGTTGTGGAGGTACAAAAAGAGATGGAATATGTCAATCCTCCCTATCAAGCATGGTGTAGGTGATCTTTTTGATTTTGACGAGCTTCGTTTTTAATCACGAAATAGCTTTAATGTACATGTCGAACCGAGAACGGCCTCTAAAACTTGATTTCAGCCAGCAAGACGTCGAGGTAAGCACGGCAACTCCCGTAACTCATATTAAGTCTCAACTCAGATAATAGAGTGACCGCAAATCCCATGGGAGGTATCCAGGAACACACACGATTGACGGCTACATTGCCGAATTCAACATGTGGATACGCGATACCTACGCGACTCCTCAAGAGTTCTCTAACACCAATGAGAAGCTCCCAGGAACTCCGCTCGATGTCTTGGTCGAATGGGTGCGTCGTATAAGAGTCCAAGGTGACCAATTTTGGAATTCCGACGGACGGTCCTCAGAGCATGATCTTAAGGAACTACTTGGTCCACCCCGCGGGTCTGGTCTATATGGGCAGATAACCCAAATACTGAACAATCTCAACCGTCGCCGCGTGTTCCCCGATGTTGAAGACGGAGCCTCACTCATAGAAATAGCGCTTACAGCTGGCAGGGGCATTCCAAACTTTTTACTCCAAGTTATTCTCGCGCACGAACTTCGCATGCGCATGATCCGTTTACACGGCGTCACATTTGGCAACGTGAGTCGCCGAGTCGTTGCTGCCTGCCAGGCATCCGAGCGATGGATTGAAGGTGTGGATTTGAGATACCCAGATCCCAAAGGACGACCTGCCTATTTCGAGCTACACAGCCTTGTACATGAGCGGCAGGTTGAGGGGCTTATCCGGTTTGCTGAGACAATGGCATGGCCCGCGCTCGGGGAGATGCGACGATTTACGGAAGAAGCTTATTCTAATATAAGATCGGGCGGAACTTCAAATCGCTTTCTGTACGACTGGCTCTTTGGGCTGATGTTGCCGGGGAGGAAATTCGTCAATACCATTATGGCATCTCTAGTCGCTGCGACTCCATCTCTCGCTCATCTTGGCGATGCTAAATACTATATTTCAGGCCTCGTGGTTGGGGATAGGTTATATTGGCGAGCGAAATCCGTACTTGGTCGCGTTCTCGGAGGAATGAAGGAGGCTAGGGCAGCTAATGGCTGGGTTGGACCGTTTCCGAGGCCAGTAGGGTCGAAAGGAGAGAAAGTTGCAGACGGTTGGTGTCGTGTTCATGCACGAGACGTAACCTTCAACGGCAATCTATTGCCAGAGGATGATTCTGGTGACGCTGAACGTTTTCCCATGTTCGGTCATCGCAGAGAGGCGCCAAGCGCGTCATCTCAAGTTCGGATCCTTGCAGATCGATCGAAATGGGTTGTTCCCGTTGGGCCTTCAAAATCGTCTGATAGAGTTGACTTTGCTGGTGTAAATTTGAAGAAAACAACGCCAATTGACGAGACCTCTAACGAGGAGGAGAAAGAACCTGAGCAAAGAGCAACGTTAGAGCTGTTGATCAATGGTCAGTCTGTCGAATTCATCCTTTATAGTAATCCAATCTTCGTTGCCGCACCAAAGTGCATTGACGGACCGCATGGAGCGCACGAAGATGACTTGCCCAAGATGAAAAATATCTTGAGCGTCAGTCAACTATTAGGACATGCTCATAATGACAAGAGGGTACTCGTCATCGACGCAACTGGCCAAGGGGAGTGTGAGCTAGCGGCACGAGCGTGGTGCTCGGAGAATGGACAACATGCAGTGCTGGCGAGAGGCAGCGGAACTTGCTTTGCATGTGCAGTTAGGACTGCTAGTCAAGGTGCTATTGCTGTTGGATGTTTGATCTGGACAAGTTGACTTGTATATAAGTAGTGGATATTTTTATTTGAGCAAATTCAGAATATCTACTATAACGAGACGTTTTAATTTGTAGAGATATTTGCGGTGAATAATTTAAGTATTTTGGCGTCTCTCTCGTGTATACATCGGTAGAGAAAGAATAAACTACAAAGTTGTACCGGTACATATGTAAGACAAAACAACTGAGTGATACGGTGCGCTGAGGTTAACCACGATACATTCCGACGAGGCTTGGTTAGTGTATGTTCTTAATGCTTCCAAGCCTAATTCAGCCTCGGCTACATAACCATCCAGGATAATCATCCCGTGCCAATAGCTCGACACTCTTGAAGTCTAACGCTGATTTGACATTCATAGGCTACGTTGGCACGGACCCCAAGCCCTCGTTAATAACACCTCGGGCAGCCTCTGCTTCGCCACAATTACAGACTTGCGAGCTCAGAGTAAATAAAGTTATCCTGAGAGACATAAGAGTCAAGCATTGGGACTTGGCTTAAGGATACTAGTCACTCATAGTAGTGCGTACAATATACTAAACATCTTCAGAGATATAAGCCGTGCCAATGGAGATTGCAAGCACGGCAATCAGCGTGATTGGATTAGCGTCTCTATTCAATACTTGCGTCGAAACACTCGACACACTTTCATCTGCAGCAAGATATGGCATCAACCGAGAAATCCTTCAAACCAGGGTAGAAGTCGAGCGACTGCGATTTCTATCCTGGGGAGAGACTGTCGGGCTCACTGAGATTAATCCTGAGACCAAAGAGAGTGAAATCACTGAAACTGCTCTCGCAACATTGGACGATTCCATCCGGAACAATGCGTTGCGTTCAGCCGTGGCAGGATTATTGACTTGCTTTGCGCACTATTTTGAAAATATAGAAGAACTACAGAAGCACTATGGTTTATCTCCCCAGCGGGAGGATCGAAGCAAGAGCCCTACCCCGAAAAGTCCACAACAAAGCGAGCCCTCCTATCCAAGTTTCAGAAAACTTACCTGCGTTTCCAAGAACGGACAATGAAAGCCCAGAAAACGACATCGCCATTCAAGAAAGCCTTGTGGGCTGTAACAGATGAACGCAAATTCAGAGTTCTCCTCGCTGAGATCAAGTCCATAAACGATTCTCTTTTATCGCTAGTGCCAGCAATTGGAGAAAAGGTAAGGGTTCGGATGCGCTCCGAGATCATGAAAGAGAAAGATGTTGGTCAGCTCCAAAATATTGTAAATGCTGCGGATGATATAACGAGTGTCATTGCAGAGACAGCGAGCTTGAGACTGGAGATACTATCTACATCCAAAAAACGCCAAACCAGACACCAGGCTCTACAGATCCTAGGTGCAAATACATCCACTACTGCACCTACTCCTGCATCAGCTCCGGAGCCAAAGTCTGTTGTTGGAAGTTTGATTACTGCATCTGTCGATAATGCCCCACGCTCCATATTAGCGGCCCCAGGATCATTAGATGATTCATATGACGATTCCGGAGCCCTCATTATACACACAGCACATTATAAACAGGATTGCTTCAGGTGTTTCTCGTGGTATGTCGGTGCCAGTGAAGGCCCCCCGGTACAATCACATGAGCAACCAGTAGCTCACCCCATTTTTGGTACGGCACTTTCGCTACGTGAGCTCTCCAGCTTTTAGTTACTAATACTGTGATAAGAGTTTCAATTTTTGCCGGAGACTGTTTTGGGCATTGCAGAGAAGATACTGGAGGCCGATGTTGCGGGAGACAAGAAATATGCTGGATGGTCTCCTGGGTCTACCTCCTTGACTGGGTTCGCTAGAGAGATCTCGTTTTGGAAGGGGAATTTATTTACCATCAAAAAGGATGGGCTGAGATGGTCTCGCACAAAGTCTAAGCCACTTTTTTCGCAATTCGTGGACCAGAGATGGAGAGAGATCGTTAAGGATGGCCTCGGCGAGAATTTCACGGACAAGAAAGGATATGAAAGTCTGCGGGAACTCATTGGTCCCGCCGAGTATGTTATTAAGCTCGACCCAAAATAATAAGTAGAAGTATGCTAATATTTTATAGGCACACGTGGCTCGACCCAAATGAGAACATCAAGCTACGGCATCAGATCACTGACCTGCTCGGAGCCATCACCAGCTCGGCCCTGCCCAACGTCGAAGAGGTCGGTAGTATAAGTCTTGTGGCATACCGTGAGAAGATTGACCCAACTTCGCAATACCGATTCGTTGATTTCATGCGCCAACTTCTTCTAGCACGAGAGGCAAACTTACGCATCCAGCAAGCTGAGCCAAGGTGGTACGGCGGAATTACCAACCGTGTCATCTACGACATGGTGGCAGCTGACTTGTTCGCGAGGCATATGGAGCCAAAAGATGGCCCTGAACAGGGATATACGCCATCTACTGGTGTAGTCAAGCAACAACTTGATGGCGTTATTAGATTTGCCGACGAGATGCAATGGCCATATGCAGACGAGATCCGACAAGCGGCAGCAAATCTTCAAAACACAAAGATCGATGCAATGAATGTTGATTTGCGTGTAAGTGACTGGATATGCGGTTGGGTGCTCCCCGGCGCCACATTCTCGATGATACTTGTTGCGGTGCTATACAGCCTCTCGTCAACGCTCCGGGGCCACTTGCCTGTTGGGGCTATCCATATCAAACTAGGCTGCTTTGGCATAATTTTTCCAAATGTATCCTACTGGAATGTCCGTTCGGTGTTGGGAAAGGTTTTGGCACCTCTTTCCCGTGAATTAGAACCAGGTCACTCTCAGGTCCGGTGTCTTGGTGGATGGGTTGGGCCATGTCCTTCGGTCTCCTTGCCCGACTGTACTTTTGGTAGACTGGTCATGCTGGCAGGCCACGCACCTCCTTATGTGGATAGTCTAGATAAAGAAACAATAGTACACAGGAATGTGCAAGGACATGGTGCTGCATGGATAACGCCAACACCGCCCGATTTGTCCACCGACACAGCTGTCCTGCAGAGTATGAGACTGTCCAAAGCACCACCAAGTCGCGAGACGATGGAAAAAGATGCAGAAAATTTTAGTGCACGGCTTGAATTCTGCCTTACGCGCAGTCGAACCTTCGCAGCTTTCACGCTTTACACAAACAGTGTTTTCATTGCAGCAACCCCGTGTCAGGGCACACACCGAGTAGACCCATATGCCTCTGGAAGATACACTTTCGCAGTGTGCGGAATAGAGGAGCTAGCACAGATTTCAAGGAAAGACGGTAGTTCCGCAGGAATGGCCGTTCTGGTTATTAATGCAACGGGTGGCCCGGGAAGCGAAGTCCTTGCAAGGGCATGGTGCTGTCACACAGGAACCAACGCAGTGATATGGAAGCGCGAGGGGGACATTTGCTGTTTCAAGTGTGCACTGATGGTGGCATCGACAGACGGACTGGGAATGGGGGTGTTGATTGCTATATAGTGATGTTGACAAATATTGCCATTCACTCCTCGCATAAGGCCTTGGTGTAGTCATATTATTTATATTCAATTAATAATCTATCATAGTTCCGTAATATAACTAAAGTAGACTTGATAGGTTATTATTATTATAATTTCGACCGGCTTTTGTAGTAAGGTAGTAGTGGTTCTTTTGATATTGATATTACATTACATTTACGGTAGTCTCCAAGCGAATTAGTGAGGTCCTCCAATCCTGCCGTGTAAGATTTTGATTAGACTATTGAACTGCCATTTTCCAACATCGGCCATATAAGCATTGATAAATGGCGCTTGATGAACTCCCCCCTGAATGGATAACAACCATCTCTCCCAACTCTCGGCGTCGAGTGACTCTTCCTGCTTGAGGTAGCGCTTTATGAAGAAGCTGTATAGCCGTGGCCAATATTGATGCTCGAAGATGGGTTCAATAATACCCGCAAAGAGCTTTATAGTATTACATAATGTCCATGTGACCTCAGTCGCTGCCTGGTTGACATAAAGGCCGTCGGCTCCTTCCTCACTTTCACTTTCAACTTCTCTCACTCAGTCAGCTCCTACTCTTCTCAAGATGGCGATTCCCCTGCTGTACCATGGAGCTCGTCTTCTTCTCCCACCTTTCTTTCAATTCCAGAGCATTCTCGGAGATATGGCTGGTCTCCCTGAAGGTACCCCTGATTCTTCCAGTTTCTGGACTGGTTTTTGGCAATTTCTCCGGTCAGGAAATACCTGGGTAGGAGTCGGTGCTATCATTGTGATCTTCACTGTCTTTCCTTTCGTGTTGTATCATTCTGCAGATTGCTTTGAAAAATTCTAACTAGGTTTGAATAGGTTTGTTCGTGAATACGGTTCATCGAGACTGATCCGAGACAATACGAATTACAAGACAGACCACGCTCTCTCGCCCCTATACACGCAGCCGAAACTGGACGTGCTGGAAGACTGCGACCGATGACACCCTCGAGACATCCCATGTGGGAGGCCACCAAGACTATATTGACGTCTAACTTATAATCAATTCAAATATTTGAAGGCCTCTTGGAATCTAAATCAAGAAAATAAAAGCTATATATAAAATCTTCATAGGAGGCCCACTAAACCCTTATTTCTCATATGATTTGTTGAAGATCATATAACGAGGAGGTTAAGACTTTTGTCCGGGCACTGTAGACAGCCAACCTCGGAGGTATTGCTGTCATTGAGCTTTCAATCCTACTGATCCTTCACTTTGTGTCGCTCGTTGATCTGAACTCCGTATTAAAAGAGCAACAATTTCCTTTTGACAGCATGAAAAAGCACTAATGTGACGCCCCGTTAAGGGCTCCTTTTTGGTATGGTGGTCTAGTGCTTTTCCGGTATTTTTCAATATTTCACCTGTTGAATTTAATAAATCCCTTTTTTACTTGAAAAAGAGAATTACTCTCATATTATTTTTGTTTCAATTAGTAATTCAACAAAGTTCCGTAGTTTATATCATCAAAGAAGTCTTAATAGGTTAATATTATATCTCCACAGGCTTCTGAAATAAGGTAGTGGTTTTTTGTATTAATATTACCTTATGTTTACGGTAGTCTCCATGTGGACTAGTGAGGCTCTTACTTGCCATGTGGCGTTTTGATTAGACAGACTATTGAACCGCATTCTTTCAACATCGTTCATGGTATTTTGACTTTTCAATAAATGGCGCTCGACGAACTGCCCCCGGAATTGCTCTGCTTAATAGCGCAAGATTTGCCTACGCAGAGCGACCGCTTTGCTCTAATTTTATCATGTCGTCGCTTCCACGAAATCCTCAAATACACGCTCTACTCAAAAGTCAGGCTCTTCAGTTTTGTGAACAACAAATGGTACAAATTTATCCGTACCATCGCGCAGAATCCAAGGCTGGCTGAGGCTGTGAAGGAAGTCTTCATAGATTCATTCCACGTCGGTGGTGAGCCTATCGAAACCTTGGAATGCGACCCTAATCTCACGTCTCAATTACTTGACGACATAACACAACCCGATGAAGAAAGAACTGAATGGGAGGAAGATGCCAACACTGGCATCGCTGATGCTTGGCTGGGCCTGCTCTTGCCGCAACTCCCTAATCTTCGAAGAATCGATATCGTAGTACCACATGGCTCATTCTATCTTCACCAAATCCTCCGAAAAGCGGCCCTAGGAAATGTACGAGCATTCTTAAACCTTGAAGAGGCTTATTTGTCATGGTATGATACAGAAAATGGAGTGGCATCATGGCATCTCGTACCATTTTTCCATTTTCCCAACATGCGGAAACTGGGAGGGTCTAAGATTTCGGAACATGAACCAGAAAGCGAAAGGGTATTCACACGAAACATGGATCAGCTTCCTCTCATTGTGACTTCTGGCATCACACATCTTGTCTTCGAAGAAAGCAATAATACTGAAGACGGAATGATTCATTTGATTGGAAGCTGCAAGGCGTTAAAATCGTTTAGACTAGGTTACGGCGGTGTGATGGTTTCGGATGAAGACTTTCATCCCCGGGCTCTTGTCGAGTCTTTGAAGCGTCACAAGAGAAGCTTGGAACGCCTCTGGCTAGAGGTAGACTGTGAAGACCCAATTGAAGACGTTGATTTGGTTGGGTCTCTTGTCGAATTTACTGCATTGAAACATTTGCACATTCGGCTTCCAGATCTCCTGGACTTTCGGCAGGATGGTGAAGTGCTGTCACGAAACACATTAAAAGAGATTCTTCCTCCGTCTGTAACTACCCTGTATCTCTCTTGGTGTGAGCAGAGTCAGTTAGAGCACCTTCCGCAGCAGCTGGATGAGCTAATTCAGTCTCGCCGAGAATCGCAGCTAGTGAGGTTGTACATTCAAGCTGATGGAAAGGTGCCGCAGACCGACCCCTTGGTGGAACAGATGCGAGCTATGTGTAGTGCCGCAGGGATTAGGTTCATGTTTGTGACTGGTATGAGTTGGGAGTATTATCGGTCGATATGGCCTCTAGCGTTTGAGTTTGAAGCCCTTTGAAGGGATTGTTTTCTTATCTCGGATCCCAGATAATTAGGGCATTTAATATACTGTGCGTGGACAAAACTGTTTACACCTCATGATACTATCTTTAGCAAATCATATGAGGAAAGTTTTAGGAGGGTTTCTTATGATGCTATTATATGTATATTTTTTTTGATTTAAATGACAAGAGGCCTTCAAATATTCTACTTAATAATGGTTTGTAGGTCAATGTAGTCCGGGTGGCTCCAACAGGGGTGTTAATACCTTTTTCCATGCACTGTATGTTTTTTACTTTGAATCTCCGAACTACTGTCTCCAGAAGACTCTTGCCACAAGACCGGTCTCAGGGCAAGAAGAAAGTCGCTAATGGCAATTTCCGCATATATAGCGAAGATTTAAACTCCTAGGTACAAACTCATTAAAAGATATGCTCACAGGCCTAACAAAGGCGTTCTAAAGAGCAAGTCGGTGCTCGTAGTGTGTATCTGCTCTAGACTGTTGCGTGAATTGGATTTGTGTCGGATATGTAGGCTAGATCTCAATATCAGGTTTACTATATGTTATACCTCCCACAATGCCGCGTCAGCGGACGGCTGAATCTTAACAAGCTAACGTTCGACAAAGAATGGCGGGATGGAAGCAAACAAAAGCCCTCTGTCTCAGCCGCCCCGGACGAAGATGTCCTGGCTTTGTGACAGGTCGCTGTGTGGAAAACAGCAGAATGCGGTGGAAAAGCCCTACAGGTGTAACTTGACGGAAACTTCCTCTGTGGCGGTTGTTGATGAATATCTAGGGCCAAGTGCACCAAACAAAGGGTGCGCTCGTGACATTCATCTTTCTCACACGCGCGTCAAATCCAAACTAACCACCACACTTCCTCGCCTGCACTCGAAACCTTCACGCCGTCCTATCCCTTGCAGGTTTTGGAGCTGGAGCGCGCCTGACATTTCAACATGGAGAAACTTTCTACTGAAATTCTTGACATGGTAAGTTGCTACAACATTCATGCTATCTTATCGTATGATTTGGCTGCAGTGCTAATACATGAAACTCGCAGATCATTACTTACGCTCAATACCCATTTGATGACATGTTGGAACGAGATATTCCTCACGCCTCAGTTATCTTCCTCGACCTTTGCCCAAGTCATTTTAGCAATGAGTGGTGTCGTGCCTTGCTTTGCGACCTGCGGCTGGTCAACCGGGCTTTTTGCAAAAGTGCATCCATCTTACTATTTCGTCGATTTGCTTTGAGAGGGGTGAATGGAGAGGCAAATTCTTCATGCATGGAGAAATTGGAAGCTTTGTCAGACAGTGACTATAGGCAGCACGTTAGGGAGATGGACTTATTCTTCACCATCAAGGGCTCCGAGGCCTCTCTTCCTTGCGTTGGCAGCTTGTCGTCTATGGTTTCTGTCATTCACAAATTCACAGGCTTGAAAGTTGTGAGGCTTTGCACTGACTGGAATTTCCCAGCAAACAACCAAACTGTCAAAATGCTTTTTACTGTATTAGGCATGTTGGAACTCGAGACGCTCACGCAAGTTGAAGTCGACTTCAGCCCACGTTCCGTGGCTAGATCACTTTGGTGTAATATACAAATCACAAGAACGTGTCGATTAAAAAGCTTTCAACACATTCGTCTTTCAGAACATCCCCAAAAAGGAGAGAATCTTGAGGAACGGATTATCGAGATACTAAGCTCCACCCTAGGCCTCGACTCTCTGGTGCTACATTACTGTTTGTTGACGAAAGCATGTACGGTCGGGAACGGACTCTCTCGACTTCAACATCTGGCACTGGTTGAGTGCGAGATGCAGCCGAATATGATTATTTTGATTCTGACACGGAGTAAGGAATCAATCAAGTTTGCTACTTTCAAGAAAATTTACTTCTACGATGAATATGAAAACGAATACTTTGATGAAGGGGAAGTACTCTGCTGGCTTGGTTTGCTTTTACAGATCAGCAGGGGATTGAAATTGCTCTCGTTCTGGCTTGAAACTGTGTCAGAATATGACACTCCGCCAAAGATTGAGACAATTACGAGTTGGACGAATCTAAAATGCCCCGAGGACAGGTGGGCTCTGTTTTACTGCGCACTTGCCGACATACAGCGCCAAATAGACGCAAATAGGGCTGTTGCAGGACTCGCACCAATCATAGGACACGACACGACACCCCCATCTCTAGAGTCTGCAATGCGAAGAAGTGATTTCGAAGAGTTGTGCCGGCCGTGTTTCGGTTGCACAATCTCTCTTACAGATTGATTCTGGGGTTGCAGACTTCATTATTTAGCATTCCAAGGCTGATATGCGACATGTACTCGGAGAGAATGAGATTGAGGCGATACGGTGGTTTTCAAAATTCGGCTTTTAAGGGTATGGATTGTGGTGGTTGAATTGTACTTTATTCCGTGTTTGATTTACAATCTCTGGACAGGAATGTTAGCATTTTACTTTTAACGGTATATTGTCTACTGTCACAAACATAAAGGTGCTTTGAGGGTTCCTAATAGAGATGTTACGTATTGATTTTACTTTTTTATATAGATACTCGAAAGCATTTTGGCCAAGCAAGTGTGCGACAAGCATACAAGCAACATGCCTATACACTTGAGATCTCAGTCTCTGTGCGTAATCCAATGGGACAGAAATGACAATGATCCCAGACCAGAATGGTTTTTTTTGACAGTCTCTTACAATATGAAACACAAAATTCAAAACCAAAGAAGGAAAACGAGTAAAAATTATTGTGGTAAGGTAATCACCATGGCTCCAATAACAAGACCCCCTAAAAAGGAGCGCTCCTCAATTTCGCTTGCTTCAGGCCCAGCACTCTTCGTTGGATCGAGGCTTTTCAGTTTTTCTTGCCCTGGGATTGACCTCTTAAAACCAGGGCAACCAAGTCGTTTTCTGTGCATTGCCTTCACATCGTGAAACATTGCGAGAAGATGTTTCATACTGCCGTGGAAAGCTGAATGGAAAAGTCCAAATCAATCTAGAAGAGAGACTGTGCACCCAAAATGTGACTGGCTCAGTTTTGCGAATTCACCTTTATCCATCACCGATTCAGGAGATGGTAACTCCGGATCTTTTTGGTTATAGTACCAGTGCTCGATGTTAGATGCGAGTCCTGCAGCAGCCCTGTTTGCGTATGCTCGGCGCTGTATATCAGCATGAACGCAGTGGAGCAGGACCCAACTATCCCTGAAGCATTGTAAATTCACACAATCTCCAATTGCTGGTGGGATGTTAGAGTTGAATATCTTGTAATCAGATACTTGATCTGGATCGTTCTCCAACCACAAGGTTAGTGTAAACGCGAGCAAATCCAGGGCCTTGCTGATCTGAAAGAGTAAACCAAGCCAGAAGACGCTTTTCCGAGATATCGCTGGGACCTCTTTCATACCCTCTACCGTGACTAAGTCGAGAGCAACGTGGTGAAGATCGACAATTTTAATTGACTCTTTGCACTCCTTTAAGATCAAAACGAGTTCGTCAGTGGTCATTACGACCCTGATTAGAATAAGACGCCGGAGTTGAGAAAATTTCCTGAATTCAAGCCTATGCATCACCGGCATCGTCCAACAATGGCTCAACATCAGAGACTCAAGACAAGTCGTATTTTGAAGACTCTGGTAAATGAAATCAAAGAAATTGACATTAGAAGAAGAGAGGACAAGGTGCCTAAGGTTTTTGAATGTGCGGTCGGTTGTAATGTTTGGTATAAACCGTATATCGTTGGGGTGTATTAAACGGTTGAAGCCAGTGCAACATATGCCATATTCGAGATGGATTCTCGTAATCTTTTCAAGCGGTAAAGAGTTCAGTATAGTTGACATCAAATCGGTGAAAGGTTCATCAATCCCGGAATCATCTATCGGCCAGGCATTTTCCTCATTATCGACATAGTGATACACAAGCATCAAAGTTCTCACACACGTGAATCTACGCAAGACGGATGATAGCTTGTTTGCAAAATCAAGGGGTAGCGTGACAGCATCTGAAAGATAGCTGGAAAAATCAAAGTAAATCTCCCGCAACAGATTGGCGTATTGGGTTTTTGAAAATATTTCTAGCAACTGTAACGAATGCAAATTGTCCTGAAAGTTGTCCACCACTACCTCGAAAGACCGAAACAATACTCTGGTTGCACTGCAGCAGAAGGCCTGGCTGACAAGTCGCAATTCGCACAAAGTAGCGCGATCGGAATTATGTGCACAGTGGCAAGTTAATTCCCCATTCTCCTCTGGGACCACGGCTAGGCTTCCAAAATTCATCATTACCTGCAAGATTTCATGTATTAGCTTCGTTCAAATTTGATATGAGGAGACATGAGTATTATTGTAGCTCACCATATCAAGGATTTCAGTGGGAAGTTTGTCCATGTTGACAGGTTGACAGCGGTCGGCTCCAAAACTGAAGAAACGTTGAGTGTGATGGGACTTTGTCGAGTGTAAATGGGAAAGTTAGGCGTTGAGACAGATCGAGGCGCATGCGTCGCAAATCCCAAGGGCTCTTGTCAGTTGCAGTGAGAAGAAATGTGGTTTGCAGCAAGAGATTGAAGAGTTCCTCAGGATTATGTTAGGAACGAGGCATAAGCGAGTTGAAGTTCTCTCTGAGATATAATCAGAGGAGGGGAAAAAGCAGCGAGCGAGCGTGGTCTTTCCCTGACCCGCTCCAGCGCCCTGAAAGAAACATGTTTGAAGGCCTTGGGAGTTGGAACAAAGAATGAGTATTTATAAATTATATCACTATGAAAAGCCTCTATATGTTTCACTAGTATTCGGGCGGCGAGAAATAAACATCTCTTCTGGGAGTTGAAATATAAAGAAGAGTACCAACTTATTAAGTTGCCCATAAGAGAACCACACTATCACACCCTGTCGAAGCCAGGAACCGGAAATCCCTTTACCGATAATGGCGCCAACTGGGTTTCATGCCCAAACGGTGGCATATGCAGCCATGATAAATACTTGGCTTGCTTACCGTGCGCCAATGTGAAATCGACGTCTTTTGATTTTTAAAAACCTTCATAAACGACAACAACTAGAAATTGGAAACTGGTGAAAACAAGTGTGTTATCAAAGTCATGGCTTTTATGGTCGATGCGCCCGTCTATTTCCACTTTGAAGCACGAAATATTGTCCAGTGAGTAATATGAACGGCTTGAAGAAGGCGAATGAAGGCGTCAAAGATGACATTCTGCACTACTTCAGGGATTGTCGAGAGAGAGTTCGCGCTGCACTATTCGTTTATATCTGCATTCTCAATGATAAATGTCTTGAGTTAAAGAGCCTGGTGCCAAATTAACGTGGATTCATTGAATGGTTATTACATGCCCAGCACCTCATGGCATTCGGAGACCAAAGAAGCGCTCTAGAGATTGGATGTAAACTCCAAGAATTGACTGTAGTATTTTTCAGCGATTCCAAACACGTAAACAACACGATTCGACTATTTGTTGACAATATCACATAGCCATGCTCAGTACGAAGGAAGCAAGCCTGTCTGAATCGCCAAGATGGCACTAGGCCATATTCGTGAATTATTCCGAGCGCCTGTCTCTGGTTTCGGTAACGAGACAGTATAGGATGTTTCATGACTCAGAAGAGACGAGATCGCGTATTTGTAATACAACGTCACTGGTACCCCACGTCGGGCCGCTTCCGTTAGCGGGAGATCCTCCGGCAGATGCATACACGTTAAATCCTCTTCTCTTTTTGACAACTATAATAGTGCCAAAGCTCAATGACTTCACCACTTCAATCAACCCGATATTCTATACAAGGTTTAATTATACGCAATATATTAATTTACTATCACTCAAATTATCGAAGCATCATTATCAGCATGAAGTTGCCATATTCTAAGTATTAAAGGCTTCTGGCTATCAAAGTCTTAAAGGTCAACTGAATATCCTGTTCGGTAGAAGAACGTATACTCAGTTACTTTTTAAAAACTCTAGAAGCCTATATAAGGTTCAGCGTGGATTAAACGTATCCCGACGTCCCGCTGTCATGACTAGGGTGGATCCGGGTCCGTGGCATCTTCCATGTGTTTAGCCTGATACTATACAAATTTGCAATCTACAGAAATGAAGTTATGAGTGGCCGGGATTTCCGGGATAGTTAAAAAGTGGTCACGACGATATATACAGCCCAAAAATTCTTATTGACCTTCCTCATCAGGACAGAACCGAGAAACACTTGAGAAGTGCCTGGATCAGCTCCTTGTTCGTTTCAACCGTGCTACCTCCGATGTCTTGGTGTGTTTCTTCTGCTGACTCGATAAATAGCCTCGTAATTGGCTGCAGTACATGCAAGACAGCTAGGTATTGCCTAACCTCCTGTGGCTTACGAGCCCACTCAGGCATACCTCCTCCATGGATATGAAGATATTGCTGAATCTTAGCTATAGGGTGCTCGTTAGAGATTATATCTATGTATATCAATACCAAGAAGCCCTTACCACTCCAAAGACGCTTGAGTTTACGCCTCTTGAAAGACAAGATGATAATGGCTATTTCCAAAACATCGAAGCCAACAAAGCAGGCCCTGGCCACTGAAAGTGCCGCCTCCAGTTCTCTATAGCTTGAGACATGCTGCCCTGCCCATAGCTTGCGAAGATGTGCTGTTGTGACAGCCCATTTCGAATGGTAACCTGGATCCGCTAGCTCCGGATATAATGAATAAAGGCCCGACTTTTCCAAATTTGCTAAGGGTATCACACAAGATCTGCCTCTATGATAAATTGATCCCTGCGACAAATATTCCCCGTTTTGGTAGATATAGACAAGAAGGCGAGTGTCAAAGTTTTGCCGCAGGTCTATCTGTCTCACCAAATCATAGTGTGCTTGAAGGAGCCGCTTAGCGTGGACGAATTGACCTTGTGGAAACTTTGTAGTATCAACCACACAGATCTTGATATCTTCCGAGGTGCAGCCGAAGTGATACCGTCTGTAAAGAGCGTACTGGATCACGTACAGCAAAGACGAAGTCCAGGACATAAAATTATCAGGCGGATGTCTTTCATAGTCCTTAACCCTCCAAGGATTCATATGCCTGTCCACCATGGATGCCGCGAGTTTTTTATCCAGACTAAAAACATCAAGCCTGCTGTTCAGTGTCCGAATTTCACATGCTGGCGAAGCTATTATGTCCTCGTCGTTTCTCCCAAAGCTTTTTGGGTCGAACGTTCGAAATAGATAACGAGGTACTTTGTCCAACTGGAAGTCAAAAGAGCTCGAAAGCGAACACGTACGAGGTTCAAATAAGACTGGTCCTGGACAGTTGCGCAAGGTCTCGCGCCAAAACATCTTCCACTCTTCTTCAACTTCCGCTTTGCGCATAAGTATATCAGCAGCACCACGGTTAGACTTCGGTGCAGGGGAGCCCTCCACGACAAGAATTTTGTCGTCTTGAATGGCTTTGGTAGATGGCTGATCAGCAGCACCTTTTTGAAGGGTGCTGAAATATCGATCACAATGCAGAATCCCCCCGTATTCAATAGCTTGCTGATAGCATTGTCTTGCGAGTTTCAACAATTGATATTCCTGCGCGTTTCCATTCTCATTCAAGATTTCAAGAACAATTCTCTTCAGATCATTCGAGAAAAAGGATAACAACGTGTGGGTATCTTGCTTGTAGTCACTTCCGAGTCCAATAAGCTTAGAAATCATTGTCGTTACCACGGGATCATGCATCGTTCTCGAAGGCATATTCAAATCACCACGACCAACTGGAATCTGGGCCATTAACCATGATGAGGCAGGTAATGATAGCGCGCATGGGCTTTCGCCAACCGAGAAAAATCCAAATTTTTAGGGGTATCCATGGAAAATTGCTAATTACTGAAGTTACTGTGTTGCTAGTAAAAGGATGAACATTCTGCATAATTTGTGTAACAGTAAGGGTTGAAACGCTATGACGCCTACATTGTCTGGTTCCCTCTAACAAGGAATCATCCGAAACCCGAATGCAGCTGATGGGATGGACATAATCATAAAAGTGGCAAGCGGGGCTAGAAAATAGGTATCTTCTATTTGGAGGCGACAGCGCTGATGCCAACCCGCTGCATCGTATGTCTACATCCCCATACCAAAATAGCCTTTTTCTCTTTCGCTTTAGTAAAGTTTATTTTAGTATCGTGTAGGTTAATTCGTAAACGAACCAGGGACTGTTTCACACTGTATTGAGATTTCAAGTATCGTCATGCTGTGCTTACGGTAAGATACGTTACAGTGAAACATCTGGAATATCGTTAATCCGGGGCTTTACGCAAAACAATTGATGTGTGTAGAAGCGCGCACTGGTGCTCTCATACTCTCATGGCCATGGCGATTGCCCAATACATTCTGTGCGAAGAGTGTCCTGAATGCGGCCCAACACTCTACAGGCTCAGATTTAGAGTGCTATTTCCATCTACGATTTCCTAGAACACAGCTTTGGTATAACAGTCCAAAAATACACTTTAAAGCTTGTTTCCCTTACTCTCTGCTTCTCTGGCCGCATGCCCTGTCAACCTAGCGAGCAAGCTGAACTTTGAGTAGGTTTCGAGCCCTCCAGCTTACTAGGTTTATTAGTGATAATAATGATATAACTGGATCTCCCGTACCTCCTAGATTGGCACACCCTTAGATGCCACCACCAGGAGAAGATTATCTCATGCCCAAAGGCCTTGTTCTCTCTCTTTCTCATACATTCTTTAATAAAGTAGCTAGGTTCTTGAAGTTCTATTCATTGACCTCTTTTCATGATACTTGTCCATGCCCAATATTGAGTTGGAGACAACGCGCCAATTTTCGAACACTCTTTCTTGAGGCTGTACTTGAATTATGCAAAAGTTGAATGGACCATAACCGCAATCAATGCTGACATGTCATATACATTTAGCACTGCATATCAACTCTCTAATACTTATAAAGATCAAGCACTTCTCAACGAGGGGACAAATGTATATACAATCACGTCACGTGAGCGCGCGGCGTCAGTGGAGACAAAAAAGCGGGGGCACGTGTAAGGCTGAGCTTCTTTTGATGTCAAAAATACTTGCTCAGCAACGACTATGCGACTATTCTGCTACGATAGTATGCACACAACCGTTATATTATTTAGCACCAGCTGCGCCTCATGATGGGCCGCCGAAAAGACACGAAAAGACAGTCTCGCCTTGCGTTTGCGCCAATCGAAGACCATCCGTCGCCTGACGAACCAGCCGCGTCGCCATCGTCGTTTACCCCATCACGACTCCGATACACCAATCCATTCACTGGGCACGTCACTGTAAAGGGCCAATTGCAGCTTGAGGACTATACCGGGCGCTGGAATAATGTTGGGAATTCCCGGTCAGATGACTCGATTCAGGTGAACGGTGCACGCCGGCGACCGGCATCTGAGGCCCTGCCGAACCAAAGTAAGTATGAAGTGAAGCTCACATTGCACTCAACAAATTCGTCCGTCACTAGCAGCTGACCAGGCGGGGTCTGGAGAACCTATTAAAAAGTCTACTCGACTGCGCTCTCGTCTTTCAACCTCTCCTGCTCCTCAACCGACAACGAACGCTGATCGTGGAGACAGTTCGTCGTCGGAGCTTGAAATGGTTCGGCCGTTCAAACGAAGACGTGTACAGCTCGTTTCCTCATCAGACAGTGAATCTGATCAGAATCTGCTTCCTTCTTCACCTTCACAAAGTGACGGTGGACAAGACAAATCGAAGATGGCACGTCAGTCTAGCAAGTCTACACCGCGCAGACGCAGCGAGCGAATCAAAGTTGGTTCCTCTCCTGGAGGATCTTCACCTCGCAGCAAATCACTCAAAATCGACATGTCTGCTTTGGCAGAGCCAGAGGAGAGCGCCTCTGAAGAGCTAGCATCGTCTCCTTCCTACCGTAATCGCAAAGGACGATCGAATCAAGCTCCAGTTGTCGTTGACGAGACTGAAGATTCAGACGTTGTCATTATTCCCTCAATCAAACGCAAGAAGCTAGGAGCAGCAGAATCAGAAGAGCAGGGGAGGGCACCGGCAAACCCAGTAACAGATGACAACGGTTCTTCAGATGACGATATCGTCGCTTTTACTCCCTCACGCCGCAATTCCAGAAAGTTGCCGCGCGTCTCTGGTTCTGATGATAGTGAGGAGGGGCCCAGAACTCCGAAAAGACCTCACTCAGGGCAGGAGGAACTGGATCTTGAAGAAGATTTGGAGGACCTCAGGGATACAGGTGAGAGTGCCAACAACTTACACTATACTGTACATGTTACTGACATTGACAGACTTGAGAGAGAAACGGACTCGCGGCGCAGCCGTCAACTCGGCTAGAAGCACTCGTCAAAAACACCTCGAAATGCTCAGGCGTCGACGAGCCGGCGAAAAGCCCGCCTCAAATGCATCTGAAGCTTCTGACGCAGAAGAATACGACTACGAGAAAGAATCCCACAAAAAAGCAGTCAACGCAATCTTAAACTGGGTTGGCCTATCGAGCATGCGAAACAATGGCAATGACGATGACGACGAGGATGGCGACAACTCAGCCATGCCTGTAGACGAAGACCTTGATAGCGACGACTCCTCTTTCATCGAGCAAGACGGAGAGATTGGCGCACCATCAGTGGCCGTACCTTTTGAATTCAGCCGCCATCGCAGCAAAAGCACAAAGGATTGCTTCCGTGACGTGGTAGAGTGGATGGTGCACAGCAAGCTCAACCCAGCGTTCCCACGGAACGACGAGATGTACACGTTCGCTTTCAAGAAGGTCAACGACGAAGTCATTGGTAGAGTCGGGTCGCAGTTGGTTTCTACTGTGTGGGGCGCAGATTTCCAGAACGCGCTGCGTGCCCGTCCGTATTTAGACGTCCAGCCTCATCCTACTGCAATGTTTGATTCTTGTCAGGCCTGCAATCGATCAGGTCATCCAGCGTCGTCCGATCTCAAATTCAGCGGGAGGCCTTATTCCGACGAAACTCTTGAGCCGCTGTATGATAGTGATAGTGACAGTAGCGACAGCGACGATGCTTCGGAAACCATTGCTAGTGGTCCACGGCGCGACCGCGATCGAGAAGGCCGCCTCCTCCCTCCAGAAGAAAGACATTTCTACCTCGGCAGGTACGTTGTTCTTACGATTCAACTAAAACCAAAATTAGAGACTAAAAATTCAAAACAGAACCTGCAAAGCCAATGCCGTCCTCACCCACACCCTGATCCACTGGCGCTTCCATCTCTACGAATGGGTAATCGACTATCTCAACAGGGAAGAGGAGCTTCTCTCAAGCCCGCAACGCTCTCTGGACCGCGAGAAACTATCCTCCAAAAAGCGCACGCGTTATGCCAACAAAGTCGTTGATCGGATGGACACAAAGGGCGAGGTGCAGCGTCTGTGGAAGGATTTTCATTCTAACATCCGTAATGTCAGGGAGCTGAAGGTTTGTCCCATCCTTCCGTCATATTATCATACATTTTGCGGACTTTGCGGTTAACCCATCGGTTGATAGGACGTCGACGTGGATGCCACGATACATGGACATTATTGATCCTTGTACAGAAACGAGCATATATATGTTTATTATATCTTGCTCCGCTGTGTTTGCATACATTTACGTATACAACACGCACACGCACTCATTTCGATTTGATACTTGCGTTTGTCCCCCTTTCGGATTTGAACCGTTTCGAGTTTGAATTACTTCACCTTCATGCGTAATTAATTATTGGCATCGTTTATTCCAGATCAGCCAGTGACTTATGACCCAAACATCATCTAGCGATACTAGCGAAACTAGCAATAGCATATACCCCGATTAGTTCATCAAAAAAAAGGAAAAACATGAAATGTATTTCCAAAGTCTAATGATAATGAAAAATGAAATTATTTAATACATGTAACAGAGAAGAGAGAAGAGGGAAGACACAAGTACAACAACCAATGATACAGACCGTGCCCAAGACAGGGGAACAAGAAAAGGGTCAGAAACGCAGACAAACGGGTTTTTTTTTAAAACAACATGGCGAATCGATCCATGAGAAGAAAACAAAACACATCTGGCGGCATCTGCATCGACATGTAATCGATGTATTTTAAGAACATCAAAATATTCCCTCCCAAAAAGTATCCTGCCTGTTTGACGAGTGAAAATAAACCC
Organism: Eurotiales sp. R13A2; assembly: GCA_023625935.1. Lineage (NCBI taxonomy): Eukaryota > Fungi > Ascomycota > Eurotiomycetes > Eurotiales > Eurotiales sp. R13A2. The sequence goes on along the minus strand of JAMAFV010000010.1, from coordinate 441,768 downwards.
CGTGCAATGATGCTTATACGTCAATCGCAATATTGTTTTTTACAGCGCAGCCTGCGACTCTTGCTTTGAGCCTGCAGCTCCAAGAGCAGCAGCAGCAGCATCAGCGCCGGGTGTGAGCATCTAAAAAAGAAAAAATGCATCGTTAGCACCAAGCATTCATTCTATCCTTTTGTTCCTATAAACCCTCGGAGGAGATTGAAAAACTCACCTCATTAGCGCCCCTCATCATCCCCTGCTCCCTCTCCATCTGCACATACTGCTCCTCCTCGGCAAAGGCCAGCGCCCATGGCACGCCCAACAAAAACGCGCTTGTGCTAACGACCCAGAGCGCTTTTCCGCTGAACGAAAAGGTCGATTTGGTCATGTCGGTGAGGCTGGAGACAGTGGCAGCGATACGGCGGCGCGATTGCGGCGGGACGATGTCTTTGAGTGCGACGAGGCGGTCGTACAATGTTTCGCTCTCGAGTTCGTAGCTGGAGTCTACCGAGACTTCGGATTCTGGAAATAATAATATATGTTAGTTTTTTGGATGCCTTTTTCGGGAAGATGGTCGATTTGCCATCGTGGTTCATTCCGCTTGGGAGAGAACGGAATGGCAGATGTGGAAAGTAGACGCACCGGTGTCAGTGTAGTCATCCTCGTCTTCGTTGTCGGACACAATCAGCGACTCCTTATTTGTAGGAATGGGCTTTTCGGTGGTGAAGTGCTCGTCTTCGACTTCGGTGAGCTTGACCATGGTGGCGGCGGCTGGGGTGGATTAAATTTATATAAATAGGTGAGTCGGAAATGACAGAACGGTTATAGAGCAGTTGGACTTGTTGAGTCTGTCAATTCAAATGATGGCGCGTGGTTGTGATGGCTGATGAAGTATGTATGGGAGCGACGGTCAGAAAATGAAGCAGCCAACTTTTTCGGGTCTGGCTGGTCCAACCGCGGAGCTCAGCCGGACCCGCCCAGCTTGGCATTATCAGCGTCACTTTTTATACACAGCATATACAGCATACTGTATATATGCATTTACAATAATACAAGAAGTACATTGACTACGCTGTTCATATACTCCATACAATAGTAATGTAGATTGTTCTTTCATGCAATATATATAATACACGTGCCGGGTCCAAACACACGGTGGTATCCGGATCTATTTCGGCCTCACCATCACTCTACAAGAGACTACATTCACAGCCTTCCCAGCTTCCACTTTGCGATCCGGTCCTGGATCTCCTCCCATGGGAATGGCCGCAACTTGTATCCTTCCAACTCGCCCTCCTGTACCACTACCGTGGGCTTGCCCGTGCCCTGGCCGGGATTCTGCACCTGGCCACCAAACACCTGTCTCGCGACACGCCGCAAATCCTTGACCGTCAATGCCTCGATGCGCTCACACATCTCTCTCACGCCAATCTTTCGTCCGTGTACCTGCACCTGTCTGCCCAGATCCTCCAGCTCCACCATCCGGGATTCCAGATTCATCAACAATGACGAGCGAAGCTGGTTCTTGGCGCGGTTCACCTCCTGCGGCTGCAGCGCCGAGTACCCGCTGTCGAGCGTCAGCGCTTGCAGCTCGCGGCACATCACCTCGAGCATTTGCGCGGTGCGCGTGGGGCTGCAGCTCGCGGATATGCCGAAGAGTCCGCTGTCAGTGTAGCTGTGGTTGAAGGAAATGCAGCTCTCGACCCAGCCGTGCTGGTTGAGCACGTTGGTGTAGAGACGCGAGTACATGCCTTTGCCGGGGCCGCCGGCGGAGAAGGAGCCGCCGCCACCGAGGAGGGTTTGCAGTGTGGCGAGCGCGTAGATGTCTGGCGATGAGATGGGGAGTGCTTCAAAGGCAAGGTGAATGTGGCTGAGACGGGGGTGGTTGGGGTTCGCGGGGGGAGGGATTGGTGGGAGGGATAGGTATCCGCCGGTATAGTGGGCGGAGAGACCTAGGTTGACACTGGAAGGGTCGACGAGGGCAGGGTCGAGGGCTTTCACCGTTGCGGAGCGAGGAGCGGAGGTGGAGAGGTTCTTGAAGAAGGGGAGTTTGGACAGGATGTTGCTTTGGGATGTTCCGGCGTGGGCGTTGCTCGACACATTGGCCGTTGCGGTGCTGAGAGGAATGGTGGGTAGTTCTCCCTCCTTATCACCTGACAGAGTAGACTCGACGCCTTTGCCATGCAGTGCCGGACCCTCGATTTGCGACGGCATGTCTCCAAAGTACTGCTCTGTAAGTCTGACAGCCTCTTCATGCGGTACACCCGCAAATGCAACCACTATACGCTCCGGTCTGAGGAACGTTGCCCGGTACTTCTCCACCACCGTCTTATTAATTTCCAGCAGCCGTTCCTGTGGACACAGCAGCGGGTTTCCCAGCGTGTTGTTCTTGAATCCAGCCATGTGCACCAGTTCGGGAAGGATGAGTTCCGGCTTGTTCCATATCTCGTTAATCTCATATTCAGCAGTCATCAGCTGCTGCTCTACCTCTTCTTCCGTAATCAAGGGCTCGCGGATCGTCTCCGCCAACAGGCCCAGAGTGGTGGGCACGGCAGAATTGAAGCTGGCCGATTGGTACATGAGCGATTCACGGGACGAGGCGCATTGAATGTTGCCACCCAGTGATTCTAGGGCTTCGAGCATCTGTTCTGCGGATCGTGTCTTGGTCGATTTGAATGCGAGACGGTCCATGATGTGGCTGACGCCGCGGATGCTGTCGTCTTCGTAGCGCGAGCCGGCGTCGACGTACACGCCGACTCCTGAGAACGGGCCCGGTAGCGATTCGCTGGCGACGCGGATTCCATTTTTGAGTGTTGTGATCTGGTCGAATTCAGACGGGTCCTGCAGGATGAGATGATGGTCAGCTTCGGAAGAGAAGTTTTAAGACTAAAACTGATTTTCTGAATCAGATGCACTTCGTATGCCGATCAACCAGTCAACTGACAACTGATCGAGAACTAAAGACATGGGCCTGCTGGTAATAAAACAACGGAAAAAAAATATACCACATACCCTAGGAACTGTATCTGCAGCGCTCGCAAGTCCTCTGCTCTGCGTAAGCTGGCCGCGAACCCGAGGTCCTACAGACTGGGCAGTTCGCAACGCCGCGCGACGCATGTTGCAGACAGCTAGCCAAAGGTGTAACCGTATGCAGTTGCCGTCTATTGGAAATAAGGGTGAATTTAAAGAACAAAAGGGTGGTTGTTGATTCGCAATGAGAGTTGTATGGTTGATCGGCTCGTTCAAGTTGAATATTTTCCAAGCTTCCATGCAGGAAGTCGCCGCGGAGTCCGGTCCGCCCGGGAGCTGGCCTGATTGCTAAGGCATGCATTTATATACAACCCTTCCTGTACAACAGACGATTGACAATTATCCATCATTATTGATATTGTATTAATCTAGATTTTATATATAACTACATCAACCCTAATTCTCCGCAGCCCATTTTTTATACGCCTCTAAACAAGCAGCGTTAGCCACGCTAGCCGATGTCTTGATATTCAATCCGCAGAGAATCTGCTTCACAGCATTCTCCACCTTTTTACCATTCGAAGTCAGCGGAATCTCATTTCCAGGACACACATCAATGATACCTGGCACATGGCGAGCGCTAAGTTCCTTGCGGATAGCAGCTTGAATCCTGGCCGTCAAGTCCTGCGATATCTGCGTAACCGAGCCTTGCGATTGTTCCGGGACCAACTTGATAAACAGAACAACCGTCTCATCTACGTCGATTCCCTCACGTCTCCGTCCAATACATAATGAATCTTCGATTTCCTGCGAAAAGTGCTTCAGGATCACGTTGTATATCTCCGCACTGCCAAAGCGGACTCCCGCCGGCTTGAGTACTCCATCGCTTCGACCAAGCATCATTAACCCGCCGGTCTCAGGGTTGACCCGCACAAAGTCCCCGTGGTGCCAGACATTTGGGCCAAAGACCTCAAAATAGCTTTTTCGGTATTTGGCTTCGCCCTCGGGCCCCGGGGGCCAGAACATGACGGGTTGTGCAGGGAAGGGTTTGGTGCAGACCAGGTCACCAGGCTCACTGGTCTGCGTGATGTCGTTACCAGCATAGTCGTATGCAGCTACGGCCATGCCCAGGCCTCGGCATTGGATTTCGCCCCGGTAGACGGGTGATATTGGGCATGAGGCGCCAAACAGGGATATGATGTCTGTGCCTCCGGTGATAGAACCAAGCATAACGTCTGGATGGAAGGAAGAGTAGACGTATTCAAAAGTGGAGGGCGCTAAAGGGGCTGCTGTGCTGAAGATGGCTCGCAGCTTCTGCATTTGCACAGGGCGATGGGGATGTTTGCGGGGGTTGAGAGACGCCTGTTCGATCAATGATAGATATTTGGCCGAAGTACCGAAATGCGTGATGTTGAGTTCCTCGATCAGCCGAGCCATGGCCATTTCTCCTTTGCCGCCTTCATGGTCAAAGGGGCGGAAGGGGCTGCCGTCGTAGACAACAATTGTGGCACCACTCGCGAGCGCCGACACAAGCCAATGCCACATCATCCAGGTGGTGGTAGTATAGTAGAAGAGGCGGTCGCCCGGTCTGATGTCTGAGTGAAGGACGTGTTCCTTCTTGTGCTGCAGAAGAGTCCCCAACGCGCCGTGCACGATCGGCTTAGGAGCCCCTGTTGTTCCAGACGAATAGAGAATGTAGACTGGATGGTCGGGTTCCAAGGACTCGAATTTCAAAGGATTGTCAAAGTTCTGCACATTGTTAATGAAGTCGCGGTAATGGACTGCGGCTCCGCTTTGGGGCTTCACTGCGTCCAGGTCGAGCTCGGCAGGTGTGATAGCTTCCATAATCACGACATATTCTAAGCAAGGCAATTCCTTCACGATGTCAACGACTTTCGATTGCGTGCCATGGATCTTGCCATTGTATAGAGAGGCATTATCTGCAAATAATATTCTTGGCTGCACCTGTCGGAGACGTTCAACCACAGCATGGACACCGGTATCCGGGGAAATCGACGTCCACAGCGCTCCGATAGACGTTGTAGCCAACATAATCACCACCGCATGAACATTGTTGCCCACAAAGCCGCCAATGCGATCACCTGTTTTTATTCCCTTTTTCCTTAAGGCATTGGCGCATACTCGCACCCGCTCTCTCAGCTCGCGCCAAGTAACGTGCTCACGGTCCGCCTCGTTCGCGCCGATGATAGCCACCGAGTCTTCGCCGGGACAATTCTTTGGGAATAGAAGGTTCTCCGCAAAGTTCAAACGACTGCCTTCGAAAAACTGTGGTTTCGGGAATAGAGATGGGCCTGGATCCAGGACCTATCGCCATGCATTGTCAAAGCTGTGAAGAGACTAGTCATAGAATAGTTGCTTATCGCGTACCTTAGAGTAGGTTTTGTGTGCTCTCACGCCGGTTTGGTGCCATATTTCCTCCCAGAAATCGGCCGGATTGGCGACACTCCATTGCCACAGGTCGTCATAATTCTTGAGCTTGAGGCCGTACTTGTGGCTGATATGATTTTTGAACCTGAACATTTCCGTGGCCTCGGGGGCCGAAGGACGCCATAATTCTTTGGCCTCAGCGTCATCTCTGATGGAAGAAGGCATTGTGTGGTGTTCGATACTGTCAGCTGAGGGGTTATACTGCATGAGAAAAAAAGAATCGACTTTCCAGGCACCGATCAATAATTATGAGTTTCTAGCAGAGCGCGGGGGAGAGCCGCGCTTTCTTAGAGCTGCGGCCCACATTCCGCACTGAGACTTCGCCGGAAATAACCGTCATGGCTTTGTATATACTGAACCTACAAGAAAAAAGCCAAATTTCGCCGAGACTGTTTACTCGGTGAGTCTGTTTGGCCTGAGACGCGGCCAATGGAGAGCAGCGCATTGTTGCATTGAACATCAATCGAGACCGCATCGGGTATGACCACTCTCGACTGCCACGCTTTACTACAGTCTTTTCTGTTTGCGGCGGAGCGGCACCACAGCCTCGACTGCGCATGCACGATTCAGCCTAAGATGATGCAAAGACATGGAACATAAGCATGATATCACGGTTTGCCGTCTATCGCCCCTGGAAATTGGAGTGGCGGCCTGAACCAGCCTGTGACTTGTTAGGCATAAGACTCTCGGAGTGAAACGAGACTACGGGGTACACCATACTATTGTTACTAGGTGTGCTTAGCACTGATAGTACTCATAGTATGCCAGTATCCATACTCCGTAGACGTGTCCGAGCCAATGCGCATCGGCGAAATGCAGTACTATCGATTAACGGCCAGGCTGGGTCGCTGCACGAAAAAGCCTCGCCGGACGATCCAGGGGCAGCACAAAATTTTAATCTGACGTATCCATACATGGTATGGTAATAACACCGTCTGTCAGCAGCGGATACACCACCCGCTCGGCAGAATATTAGGGCAGACGCTCGTAATGCCGGTATTGCGCCGCACCCGTACCGTACGATACAGTCTTCCAAGCTCCCGGCCGGGACGCACTAGCCGATTTTTATTGCGGATACCTCATCAGCCCATCCCAACATCTCCCTGAGCGTATGCTTCCTAACTCTCCGCTTCACACACCTCTCTGTCTTCCATGCCAGGATCCTCCTTAATCGCCTCTCCGTCCCTGTCCTCTCCGCTCCCGCTGCCGCTCCCTCTGTGAGAGACTGCACCACCAGCGTCGCTCGCTGCCTGTCAATTGTGTCAGCGGCAAGGGTTGCCTTGCCTGGTCAATCCCCGCGCCCCCTAGACCGCTTGCCTGCGGCTTGGTCGGATGCGTCTTTGCTGCCTGCTTCGCTAGGGCTCGCCAATGTACGTTTTTCTCTGTGTGAACTGGAGTGTCCTTGCTGCGGCTTGCGCGTGCAGTCGTGGTGCGCGAAACAATTCAAAAAGCTCTTAACCGGATCGCGTTCAAATTGATTAACGAGACCACAGAGTAGACTCTACGTCGATTAGACTCGCGCCTTCCATCTCATTTTCGCCAGTGCATACGATTGCGCCAGCCTGTCATTGTGCGGTAGCAACAGACTCGACATTTTTTTTTTTTTAATTCGAATCGTTTGTGACAACAATCCTGGCGATGACTCGTCGACTGTCCAACACCTTTTCCAGCAACTCCTCTCCGTCTTCGTCTCCCGCCGAAAAAGGTGGAATCTTCACAAAAAACCCGGCAAAGTCAAATCGTCTGAGCCAGCTGTTTTCGACATCGCCCAAGTCCAAGGCCGAGCCTTTGGCCGCCCACTCAAACCTTGTCGCGGCCAGCAAGTCGGCTCCCCTGACCACCAGCGTGCCCATCAGCTCAGCTTCACTGTCGCTGCCGACGATTTCGCTGTCCACGGCAACCGCCGATAGTCACAACATGGACGAACCACCGACAACGCTTTTCCAACCCCCGTCCCACGAAGAGACAAGACGGTTAGCAAGGCAACATGCTCAATTCGCTCCGATCAGCCACCCAAGTCACAGGCACACGAGTCGACACCCAGGCGGGCCGTTTCCCGAACCCGTGATGGACGAACCTCCTTATTATTACCTCTTGACGACTTATATCAGTTATTTGATCCTGATTGCCTTTGGACACGTTCGAGATTTCTTCGGCAAGCGTTTCAAGGAAGAGAACTATCGCCATTTGAAGTCACGAAACGGGTATGGCGCGTTAAACAGCGACTTTGATAATTTCTATGTCCGTCGGTTGAAGCTGCGTATCAATGATTGCTTTGAACGTCCAGTGACGGGGGTTCCGGGTCGTTATATCACATTAGTTGATCGGGGTACTGATGATTATAACCGACACTTCTTCTTCAAGGGCACAACTACCGATACGTTGAACATGAGCTCGTACAACTATCTTGGATTCGCACAGTCCGAAGGCCCGTGTGCAGATGCTGTAGAGGATAACATCCGCAAGTACGGCATCAGCTCGTGTAGCACCCGCGCTGAAGCGGGGACAACTGATCTGCATGTCGAAGTGGAAGATTTGGTAGCCAAGTTCGTGGGAAAGGAGGCATCGATGGTTTTCTCCATGGGTTTCGGTACAAATGCCAGCATTTTCCCGGCGTTGGTGAGCAGGGGATGTTTAATTATTTCAGACGAACTCAACCACGCCTCTATTCGGTTCGGTGCGCGGCTGTCAGGTGCATCCATTGGTATGTTCAAACACAACGATATGAAATCGCTAGAAGAGAAATTGCGAGAGGCTGTTTCACAGGGACAACCACGCACGCACCGGCCATGGAAGAAAATCTTGGTTGTTGTCGAGGGCCTTTATTCGATGGAGGGATCCATGTGCAATTTGCCAGGCCTGATTGAGCTGAAGCGCAGGTACAAATTCCACCTCTTCATTGATGAAGCTCACTCGATCGGCGCTGTTGGGCCTCGAGGCCGTGGCGTATGCGACTATTTTGGGGTAGACACGAAAGAAGTTGATATCTTGATGGGAACGCTCACCAAGTCGTTTGGAGCTAACGGTGGATATATTGCGGCCGACAAGGCAATGATTGATTGTCTTCGCGCGTCGACAGCAGGTGTTATATTCGGCGAAGCACCCACACCGCCAATTCTTACACAGATTATGACGTCTCTGCGGTTAATAAATGGCGACATCCTCCCTGGCCAAGGAGAGGAGAGATTGCAACGGCTGGCTTTCAACTCGCGGTATCTACGACTTGGCTTGAAACGACTCGGATTCATTGTATATGGACATGACGACTCGCCCATCATCCCGCTTCTCCTTTTCAACCCTGCCAAGATGCCTGCATTTTCACACGAGATGCTTAAACGGAAGATTTCAGTGGTTATTGTTGGATATCCCGCGACGCCTTTAGTCTCGTCGCGCGCCAGATTCTGCGTCTCAGCGGCACATAACAAGGAAGATTTGGACCGACTGTTAACAGCATGTGACGAGATTGGAAATGTCCTCCAGCTGAAATTCTCAACAGGCATTGCAGGCGGCGCTCTTCCGCCTGCAGAGGGACTTACCCCGGAGATGGAGAAGGAACATTATAAGCGTCAACAACAAAGCCAACAAGCAGGCAACTCCATCGCCACTATATCGCCTCCTCGCTGGCGAATTGAGGATGTTATCCGCCGGGGAGCGCAAGACACGAAGCGGCCACTGATGTAAAAATAAGTCTCTGTGTGTGTGCCCCGAGCCGCTTTCGCTTCTTTAATCCGTTTTTAATCCCCTCATATCCATCGCTTTGTTGATGTACAATGCCCGCCCGGAGCATGGGCTGGCCAACCCTTCATTAATGTATAAAGAAACCCCCTCACGCCTTTTTCTTTCGCTCTCCTTCTCTCACTTCTCTTCTAATGCCCCAAGCGGGAATTGTCACTATGTGTTATATAAACCTCGCTACCCCCTCCTGCCAATCCTTGTCAAGAGTCAAGAAAGAGTCAAGAGAAACAAAGGCAAAGGCTCCTAAATGAAACGCGATTAATTCTGCTGAAAACGGAGGAAGGAATATAAGAACATGAACAGTTCCTTTCTTGCTCTGAACGGGAGAGCAATTAATCAAAACGCTAATTAGACGCGCAATGCAAATGCTATACTATAGCCTATACTGTAATGTAAGTCTGAGTAATTAGCATCTGTTAAGTCGTGAAACGGATTTGTGAGATGTTTGTGGCCCAGCAGACTATATTTAGGATTGATCCATCCGCATACAATTCTTATTAGGGCAAATCCTGAGAACTCTGGTCGATCGGATTCAAGGATGAATCAGGCAGTAGCCCCAGTGCCCAGAACTATGGATCAATTGGTGCCGCTTGCTAGACCTTTGGGCAAACAAGCCTTTGAGAAAGTTTTGCAGTGATCTGGAGTACAATATACACCCTGTGAAATCATTTGATGGATCCTTGTCAGCCTTGTCACTGACAAGGCTGGAAGAAAGTAGCGGTGTGATACTACCCTCGAACCGCGCTGATTGGGAATGTAAGGCGGATCATGAAACACCAAGATTCGCCTCTAGACATGCGAAGAACATAGGCTAAATTAGCCTGAGGCTGAGCATAGTGCAACCGTCTCATGATTATAAGTCCATATGTCTATTCTTCTGTCCTCTTTCGACAAGGTCTCTGCGTTTATCAACTAATTTATTCTATGTCCAAATTGATTCCCTTTGCATAAGCCCAAGCTCTTCGCCCAAGATCTTGTCATGGCAGAAATAGCCGGCCTCGTTCTCGGCGTCGCGGGGCTCGCTGGACTTATAGGTGCATTCAGGGATGCCATCGACCTATTCAGCGACTTCACGGACTCCCGGGAACTTGGCCATGATTACGAAATACTTGATGTGAAGATTGATATTGAGAGAACACTCTTGCTGCAATGGGCAGATCATGTTAATCTCCTTCAACCTGGCTATGACCGTCGCCTAGATGACCCGAACATACGCCAGGCTGTTACTGCGATCCTGGCGTGCATTAAATTGCTCCTGGGGGAAGAGTCCAAGCTGAAAAATCGATATGGGCTCAGCGAGGGCAAAGAGCAGCGACACCCGAACAGCTCTGAAATGGATCGTGTTCCTTCAATTAGCGACTCCCGTATGAAAGCATTTTTAGAGGAGTTTGAGGCACTGACATTACGTATCAATCTTCACAGCCAGCGCTCATTCTTACGAAGAAGAGTTCGCTGGGTTATTCGTGATAAACAGAAGTTCGAGGATCTGGTAAAAGAATTAGCATATTTTACCACAAAGTTAAACCAAATCATGCCAATGTATAACCAACAAGCATCCACGCAGTATATGGCCGACGAAGACCTTGAAGGCATCCATGATCTTAGACAACTCAACATCATACTTAATGCGTCGATCAATCATAGAGAGTCGATTGCTGATTCGGCTTGGCGGCAAATCAAACGTATCTCTCAGAAGCGGATTCTTCAGGTGCTCTGGTTTAGGACCATGAGTGACAGAAAAGAATCTATTTCATCAGCACATAACAGCACATTGCATTGGGTACTTAAGCCACCAATTGGCGAGTACCCGTGGGACGACCTGTCTAAATGGCTGAGACGTGATTTTGGGATCTACTGGATCTCAGGAAAGGCTGGGAGTGGCAAGTCAACGCTGATGAAGCATCTTTTTCATCACCCACGAACTGGAAAGCTTCTTTCAAGATGGGCTGACGGCAAACCATATTCTATTGTTCATCATTTTTTCTGGAACCTCGGTACTTCTGAGCAAAAGTCTCAAGAAGGCTTATCCAGAGCTCTTCTGTATCAGATACTGTCAAGCAACCCATCAATCATTTCTCGTGCTCTTCCAAACATGTGGAAACAGCTTCAAAATGACGATGAACCCTTGGGATTACCTTCAAAGGCCGAGACGAAATACGCATTTGAAGTCATTGCCAAACAACCCTTTGACACAGGCAAATTCTGTTTCTTCATTGATGGCTTAGACGAGTTTATGGGTAATCATCTGGATGGCATCGCATTTATCAAGCAACTTTCTCTCAGCAACAATATTAAGATTGTTGTCTCAAGCAGGCCCATTCCGGATTGTGTTGCTTCCTTTGACGGCCTCCCGACATTAGCACTTCACCACCTAACACGCGATGACATTAAATCCTACGTTGAAGATGTCATCGGCAGACACAAGTATATGCAAAGACTCATGGTCCGACACCCAGAAGAAGCAATGGAAATTATAGATGACCTGGTGAACAAATCTTCAGGCGTGTTCCTTTGGGTAATTCTCGCATGCAGATCACTTATTACTGGTTTCTCCGACTACGATAGAATATCTGAACTCCAACAACGAGTTCTTGAATTGCCGCCAGAGCTTGAGGAAATGTTTCAGCATATGCTCAACAAAATTAGCAAGCGACATAGGGAGGAAGGTGCTCAAATGCTGCGAATTTGCTACACAACTCGTCAGTCTCAAAACAACCTCAAGATACAACAGATAAGTTCGCTCGGCTTGGCCCTGCTGTGTGAAGATCATCTCAGTCTGAGCCAGCTTCCAGTGCTACCGATTTCGGAAAAACGTCGGGTTTGTGAAGATCTAAGTGGGAGACTGAGAAGCCGATGCGGTGGATTATTGGAGCTAGATTTCAAGAAACAGGGAGGTAGCTCCAGTGATATTGATTTTTGCTATTGTGAAGCTTCGGAAAAGACAACTACTGGGCATGAGGCCAAGATTGACGGAAAAGTCGTTTTCATGCATCGAACTGTCTTTGAGTTTTTGAGTGATGAGAAAGTGTGGGAACTAGAATGTCTACAGGCGCCAGAAGGGTTTGAGGTTTCGACAGATCTTTCACTTATTGCCTTGTACGAAGCAATTGTCAGCCTGCCTTTAGATCAGAAGCATGCGATGGATTTTCTTCGAGATGGGCTGTATTGGGGGGCAAAGTCAGACAACCTTGATGTTAACAACAAAAAAAACATATTCTGGTCTATCCAACCCTTTCTCGACAGTTTATCGCGCTACAAACATTCAGGCAGCTTAGGTCGCCTTGCTGAATTGAAGGAACACAATCCGAACCCTGGACACTCACATGCAACGCTTACCCTTGCTGCCGAAGCTGGTGCAACTAATTTCGTTAGACAGCATCCGGAATTCTCCCGGCTTACCCGACCAACAGGTCACATATGTGATTGTTTTCCACTTCTATATCATGCAACTGCGTTTCCTTTAATAAATGAAAATGGCAAAGTGTGGCGAAAAGGCGGTGGTGGGCTTGGACATTCATCCAAAAGAATGGCCTCACTCCTTCTTTCCCATGGTGGTGACCCGAACCATCTGATATATGAAGAAGATGATGTGGTAACCACGCCATGGGCCACTTGGCTACAGTCAGCTTACAGGACCGTACTAGATGATGCTGAACAATTGCAGGTCGCGGATATTGTAGATCTATTTCTAACTTCCGGTGCCGACCTAATCGATGAGCTACGAGAATGGATAAGAGTAGAATTTCTAACGCGATCTTGTTGTCAGGTTAAAGCAAAAGGAAATGAGCTACTTCGATTGGTCGAGAGACTAGAAAAGGGCAGTCCAGTGTATGACTTAGATACGGCTCATACAATCGACGAGCAACAGAGCCGTAACACCAGTCGAGCAGGAGCACAAACAAATTTCCATGTTAAGCCAATATTGAAGGTAGAAAAGAGGGCCATTGAGAAAGGTACGGGTCAACGTCAACATGTGAAGCGAATACGCCTGTCTACTGAATGAATAAACCTCTGCCTACTGAAAGCCGAGTATTTGTGCGACTCGCCTTAGCTGGGCTTGTCTCCGCGGATGATAACCATGATAAAGCATTAGAGCAGTAACAGCGGCCAATTGGTTGGGGGCTTGAGCATATTTCCTACACATAGCTTGCATACGTACGCATACATAAAAGTCTTTCTTAAGACCAGGTAAAGCAGGCCGTACCTTCGAAGCCCAAACTGTTTTTAGAATCAGTATGGCAGAACATTTGCGGAGATAATGGTTCATATGATCCATAAGATAACCAGCTTAGTCTATCGTTCAGATAGAAATTCAACCTAGGGTTATTTCAAAGGCCCGGTAATAACGTTATTCTAAAGGGGTTTTCCTCATCTGGAATGAAAGATTCATGTGTGGCTCTGATCACACCCACCAGTCTGCCCATTTTAAAGTATACTAATATCGATTATTATTTATTGAACAATCTTCTGTTAGTAGTTAATTGGAGGTTTAATAGGTAGCCATTTCTGTCTATTGGCCTTCAATCAGCATCAACTAATATTGACAACGACCTTTACCTTTATTCCCCACCCTTTTCTTCCTCCAATTCTATTCTTTTTCTTTCCCACCTTTTCTATTTTCTTCTTGGCTTTCTCAATCACCTCTTTAATCGTCATGTGATCAGAGGAGGCATGCGCTGTGAATGTAAGCTCGATTCCAAACTTATCTCGACGCTTCCCCAAATCAGATGCCCATCGAGCCGATAGCAGGACACGAGGCCATAGCGAATCAATGATTCCGGTGGGATAGAGAATGCCTAGCACCAGGCCAAGCTTCCCGAGATACCGAATCCACCATATTTCCTCCACACTCAGGAGTTCTTGAAACGCGGACTTGGCCTCTTCCTCTCGCGGTGGCAAGTCTCCACCATATCGCTCTTGGAGCATGAGAGCTAGGCGAGTGCGGTCTCCGTGCGAAATCCCATGTGCCTCTGCTAGAATGCCAGTGCTTGTGCTGTAAAGCGCCATGGTTGAAGCGAGTTCCTTTGAGACGCCGGAATGTGCATACATGACATTTGCAAATGATTGAACTACATGTACGTTGAGTGTGCTCGGAATAGAGAGTTTGTTTGAAGCAGAGGATGGTGGGATAGCCGCGAGAAGTAAATGGCCGATAGACCCTGCAGACCGCGACCTTAATGGAGTCGTCGCCACTTCAAGAGGATCTTGTCGGCGAATGACAGGTTGGAGCTGCTGGAATAGAATCCCTTCGCGCACCCCTCCTTGGCAAAAGTATACTTCCTTGATGCCATGCGGAAGCGACTCGGCAAGGACATTGATGAGAAAAGCTACTGCTGGGACTTGCTGTCGCCGACGGTCTGAGACACGGAATATCCGGTCTGCTGTTCTAGCAATCTCTTTCAAAGTCTCTGTCTTTGCGAATTCGTCTCTCTCTGCACGATATCCGTTGATGATAGATATCGGGTAGTGGCGGCCTTTTGTTTGATGCAGGTAGAGCAGCAGATAACCCCATCCACGAAAACCTCCGCCAGAAATATACATACGAAAGCCTCCATTTTTCTTAGCCTCATCGGATAGACGTTGGGGGACTTGCAATTTATTGTACGCATCTAGGAAGTTGTTCTTCATCTCTCGACGCAGTCTATCAATCGCATGCTTTGTTTCTTTTTCGCTTTTCCCCTTCTCCAACTCGGCTAGCGTTCTTGAGAGCGCCCCAGCACCATAGGGGAAACTAATAGACCCTTCGGGGCTCATATGAAGCTCAGCCCCGTGTGAAACAACCCATGTGATTTGCGTGCTACCCCCTCCAAGATCCATGGCCAGCCCTTCAATATCTGAGTACCCACTGGCAATCCCCCAGGCACCAAGAAGGCCCTCATCCGTCTTCTCCAACAGCTCGACGCGATACCCCGTTGTATTCTCGATCGAGTCGAGAATTTCCGCTGAATTGATTGCAGTACGTGTAGCTTCTGTTGCGACAATGCGAATACGGTTTGATGGCACGTTGAACTGGACACAGGTAACCTGGAACCGCAATATTGCGCCAATAATAGATCGAATAATACGCTTCGAAACGGGAATTTTGGACCCTGTCTCATTGTCGTATTGTGCGTCGTAAAGCGATATCCCGACTCGATGAGCATGTACCGTGGGGAGAATGCGTCCGGTAGGTGGTGAGAGATCAGATATAGAGAATCGAATGCCATTACTAGAACTTGCTCAATTCATGCTCACGAAAAGAAAGACAAATCAAATCGCTTACCTGCCTATGTCAACCACTGCGTACAGATTGTTGGAACCCGTGTTATCCAGGTGTTCTTGCGTCGAGCCTACACGAGGCTCAGGGAATAACGGACCACCTCCCATTTTAAGCTGAAACAATAGAAACTATTTTATTAATTATTATTTTGTTTATTTATCTCAGGAATCTTCATGATGTCGTCGCATTATGGACATGCTTTGTATATATACTAACTACATGCGGAAACCGATATGACCTCACCACTTTGCCCTAACATTCCCAAAAGAAAACCGAAACGTACCCTGATAACAGAGTTCGAGATGGGCTTTCTGTCCCAATTCATGTTACCAAGTTAGATGAGGCGATATCACAAAGGATTAAATGATCTGGAAGAGCTCCTCATTCCCTCCTCTCTATGTTCAATAAGCTTGTTGGCAAGCACAATGGCTATACATATAGTTATTATAGTGCGATTGCTGTCATTATTTAAATACAAGGTTCAAGAATAGAACTTCCAATTGAGTACTACAAGCTTAGTAAGAAGATTATTTCAAGCTATTCTCTCTTAATTTGATATTAATCATTCCTCTCTCTGCTCTGCTGAACTTTCCGAGATCATCTTGTTTAGGCAGAAGGTGTGCACATTTAAACCAACTGTTACTGTATGAAAGGATTCTGCTGAGACTCATTACCAGTTATGATGGAAAAGTTTCTAAACACAGAAGCTACCAGCATTATTAGGTTCTTTCGAGATATGTAAAGCCCAAAGAAACCTTATGACAGAGTGACATTGAAATGTGCCCTTGTTAAATAACGACCTCCCTTCATGCAGAGCTTTGATTACCGATTCTAACTCTGCGGATACTGTCATTCCACTTATTATTTGACCACACCTTTAGGAATCCACGAGTTAACTAGCTAGGCTTACTAACACACCAAAACTAGGCACGTTGACACGAATATAATTCACGTAAAAGAAGCATGAAACAGCATCTTATTGTGTGCCGTATCGCCTGTTATATTCCCCTAAATATAAGCGAGCTTTCTAGCTAAAGCTACTCTCAGATTCAGCTTCGCAACCATACCCGTAGCCTGGAACAGTGGTTTCCTGCACAAAGCCCTAATTCTCCGCCCACACACCTGCCTGCCGTCACGATAATAGCCAGGCCTCCTCGCCGTTTAAGTAGAAATACCAAAATGTACCTAGCAGTAGCTCTGTTTGCTGCCACTGCCATTATATTTAGAATAACCTGGATCTGGTCTCTTCGTCGGCCAAGTAAGAGCGCCATAATGAATTCTCCGCTGATTTTATTAACTGCCGCTACCTTCAGTATATCTTCTGTAATCGGAATCGGATCACCATGTAGGTCAAGTAGGAGTGTGACTACTTAATTAGTCGGAGCTCTTTGCTGATTGAGTAGAAGTGCCATGGTGTCTCTTTCACTCTCTTGACTTCTTCCCGCTGCTGCGACGACATCTTTGATGATCTGGTCTCCTCATAAGTCAAGTAGCCATTCCACGATGTTTTTTCCAATTTCGTTATTCCTTGCTGGTGTTTTTAAGACGAATTTTATAATCTGATCTTCTCGTCGATCAAGTAGAAGTGCTATAATATCTCTTCGATTATACTCATTTGCTGCTGCTGCCTTCAAGATCTTCTCTGTTATTTGGACCTGATCATTATATCGGTCAAGTAAAAGCGTAGCTCCTGTGATATCACATGCCTGGAGGATGGCAGATATTGTATCTTCAACCATTGGGATTTTATCTCCATGTTGGTCAAGAAGGAGTGTGATACCTGTACAATCACACTGTTGTAGGACGGTCAAAATTGCATCTTTAGTAATTTGGATTCCTTGTTGGTTGTGTAAAAGTGCCATGACATCTTTCTCACGCTTCCAATTTTTTACCACTGGTTTGTCCAAATTCTCTGTGATTTGAATCTGGTCTCCTGGTTGATCAGGTAGAATTTTTATAATATCTTTTTCACTCTTCCAATTTCCTGCTCCTGCTTTGACCATATCTTCTGTTATCTTGATTTTCATTCCATATTGACTGCATAGCAGTCTTATAATGTCTTTCCCATTATCTTTGTTTCCTGCCGCTGCTTTGACCAAATTTTCTGTAACCTGGATTTGGTCTCCATGATGATCAAGTAGTGATGCCACAACGGTACAATCAAACTTCTGCATTATGGCGGAGACTAAATGTTCGTTAAATTGTATCTTGTTTCCCTGTCGATCAAGAAATAGTGTAACCATTGTGCTATCAAATTTTTGTATTATAGTGACGGCGGCATCTTTAGTAATCTGAACTTTGTCTCCTTGATCAAGCAATAGCATCATAATATCCTTCCCACTATACTCGTTCTCTTTTGCTGCATTGACCATATCTTCAGTAATCCGGATTTGGCTTCCAGAATGGCTGAAGAGGAGTTTTAATATGTCTTTTCCGTTTCTCTCATTTTGTATACCAGATTTGATCACATTTTCTGTAATCTCTAGATTTCCTCGTTTATCATTACCTTGTCGATCAAATAGGAGTGCCATGATGTCTTTTCCATCTCCTTCATTTTCTGCAGCTTCAATGATTATATCTTCTGTAATCTGGATCCGGTCTCCTCGTTGATCAAGTAGAAAAGCCATGAGATCTTTCCCTTTCCAATTTCTAGCTGCTGCCTTTACGACATCTTCCGTAATATGGATTTGGTCTCCCCGTCGGTCAAGCAGGAGAGCTATGATATCTTTCGCACTCTCTTCATTTTCTGCCGCTGCCTTGACTATATCTTCAGTAATTTGAAAATGATCGCCTCGATCCAACAAGAGTGCGGCTGTTGTGCCATCAAACTCCTGCATAATTGTTAATATCGCATCTTTCGTGAAATGAATGTCGTCCTCCGGTTGCTTGAGTAGGAACATCAAAATATCTTTGCCGCTATCTTTATTTGCTGCTGCCGTCTTGATCATGTCATAACTAACCTGCATCTGATCATCTTGTCGGCTGAGTAGAAGCAATAACATGTCTTTCCCGTTTCTCTCATTCCTACATGCTGCAAGAACTACACGCTGGGAAATGCTGGACCCTTGTCTCAAATGTTCAAGCAAGATGGTCATGACAGCCATACTGCTTTTTGTTGCGGCTTCTTCAAGCGGCGTCACTCCAGTTTTCGTTTTGAAATCTTCATCGTTGTACATCGCTTTGTTTGAGGCATGTGGCAGCTGGGGGCCTTTTACCGTGGCGGTTAATGCCCATGATATCAGTGGAGAGATACTCCACCTTGCCGCGGCATGGAAAACACAAAAGCCCTCTTCTAGGCAATGGAACCCTGATTTTAGTGAGTTGTACGCCCCCAACCACATTTCCCACCTAGAAGACTTTAGGCTGAAAAATGATTTACGGTGCGGGCTAATTATAAATTCATTTCCTGCATGACTTGCATGCTCGGGCCAATGTTCGACCGCATACTTTTGAAAGGCGTCATTATATTTTGCAGACTCTGCAAACGCTGCATCATCGAATAAATGGCTGATACACCGATTTGCCAGCTCTCCGTGCACTTTTCTGTCCTGAATCTCTTGCCTTTCCCTGACCAGAAAATCTCTTACAGACTTATGTAAGAGCTGCACGTATTCATCCTGGATAACAATCATTAAGCGACACAACTTGATGAGATCGATGGTAAACTGATGGCGAAGAACCTCATTGCTTTCCGGGTACAATTGACAGAGTGCGGCGAGCTCGAGCACAGTCAATGGTCGTCGTGCAAATGAAACGAATTTCAATATGTCTATTATGGTTTTGTTCTCATCGTCATCATCATCATCTTCTTCTTCTCCGTCTCTTAAAGCTGTACTGAGTAGCTGCTTGTATAAGGCATACAAGCCAGGTGGCATTTTCCTAAGAGTCTTGACGGCGTTTCTAGACTGCACTCGTGGTTGAGATAATTCGCCCATGGCAATCCCGACCCATAGGAATGTTCCCTCTGCCTTTTCCTCCAAAATCGTAGATACATCTTTCGTTATTTGATCTGGATAATTCTTTCTCTCTGCTAACTCCCTCACTTTTTCCTGGATCATTATTTTTAGATCCTTTTTGACCTCTTTGTACGAAGCCAGGTCCTTATTTCTGAAGCAGAGGAGATATTCGCAAATCTCAAGATATGGACGGCTAGTAACCAAAAAGCGGGGTTGGGTTGATTGCAAATGTGTCGTTTCGTGTCTCTGGTATGATTGGCAAATTTGACGTAAGAGAATCTGCTGCGAATCAGACTCACATTCATCCAAGGCATCAACGATGCAGTACACTGAAAAGGCGGAGTTTTTGCTCATATCCATTAACATAGCCCACAACGCATCGAACGATGTATATATGATTTCTCCGCGCTCGATATATCGCGGTATTAGATGCTTCATCAGTGTTGGACATTGCTTTACCAAATGAAAAATTAGGCCACGCAAAATAGAAACTGCTGTTCTGTGATTCTCAGAGCTGGAGTCGCAAAAGAAGTATGCAAGCATCTTTTGTCCATTAGCAAAGGACGGCTGCTTTGGAAGCTCATCAGCTATTGTAAGGGCCGTTGTCGACTTTCCTGTTCCAGGGTTGCCATACAACCAAAGGATATCCGATCCGCTTGATTCTCCAATGTTTGGAATCTGAAGCCATTGCGTGACTTCATCAGTTTCTAAAATCCATTCACATGTCCCAGCAGCGCGACCTCCTTTTCTTCTCTTGAGAGCATTCTTATCATCGATGGGGTCAGTGAGGCACAAACTCCGGAAACATGCCTCTTCCTCATTTGTAAATCTGAATTCTGCGCATAATTAGCATTTGCTTCTTAATTCAAACAATGTCACAACGTACGACTTTCCGTTCGGCTGCGATTAACCATAACAGGAAGCATAGATAGCAGTAACTTCGCAAATGAAGCAGCTGTTAGAGCCGCATATCCTTGCCATTGTTTGTTCTTATGTGAATCACAATAGTCACAAATTCCTCGAATGACCAGGCAAGGCAAACTATCCATCAGACCAGCTGCCTCCATTTCAAAGCAGAGGATGCCCAGCTCATTTGCAATCAAATCTCTTTTTCTAGCATCCTTTATCACTTGATTTCCGGAAGCAATGAGGCCATAATGAACCAGCGGTTCAGTTGTTCCTCGTGGTTTCCGACATACCAGCCGGCTCTGATTACATGTTGAACAATCGTTATTCTGGCTCGTGTGATCATAACTTGCCTGGAAAAGCCAATCCTTATCTGGGCGAGTGAATTGTTCTCGGGCTCTGTCATGTTCCTGAAGTATGTTTGATATTGCCTTTCCAATATCTGTACCACTGTTCATGTATTCACTACGTATTTGGGATATGATTGTCAGCAAATACTGAGGTGGCTTGTTGAGCGACCCAGTAGGCTGGAAAGATCCATCGTAAAGTGCCTTGCCATAGTCGTATTGGATAATTCCCCCAGAGACTGAAGTTGGGATGCTAACAACCACATCACCAAGGCGAATATCCGCAGTAGGACTAGGTACACCACCCCCGATGCCCACCATCAATCCAAATCGAAGAGCAGGAAACGTCTCCATTGTATGTGCGAGCACGGTTGCAGCAGATGTAGTTCCATACACGCCTGACGGGAGACAAGCAACCACAACATTGTGGTGATGAATACTTCCAAGTGTATAAGCATTATGGTCGGTAGCTGGCTGAGGAAGTAACGGGTGGACTTCGTCGAGCAAGAGCTTCGCCGCAGTCATCTCCAGCGGCAAAGCGCAAATCCATGCGATCGTATAGTCATAATGTGTGAGGCGCATTCTTGTATCCATCAATATCAAAATGACTTCAAATTTTCAAATTTATTGCTTGCCAGATTTGATAAAATAGTTTTTTGTGTCAGAGTAGAAGAGAATTCAGAGTGAATTCGTAATTGAGGAGGCGGCGACATGAGGGGTAGAGGTTTCATATATCTGCAAGGCTGAGAAATACAGCCTATCCCTACGCCACCAACCGAATCACCACAGAAATAGAACATGTATGTAGTCTGAAATAATGGCAACAAATATCTGGTTAGGGAAGCAAGCTCCCTTTCTTTGGAATCAAATATTTTCCATGCATATGGGAATCGCGAAATTTTCGTGTGGCCTACACAACCAGCACTATGAGCTCTGATGGCCTCCAGGAGCATAATGTCACGTATCATGGTTGTCACAGAGGTTCCGACGGTTGAACTGTTGCAATCGCGCCTAGTTATGCACAATAAAGGTAGATACATATTGCATTTTAATATAAAACCCAAGTCTCCAACAGGGCCTTAATACATGACTAGTAATAAGCAATTCTCCTGCCCCTTTCTCTTCGTGTAAAGTTTCCATTTTTTCCGATTCTGCGTTCATAGGCCCGCCAGAGGCCTAAGGAACGAGTGAGGTACAGAGAGCGTAGGGGCGCTTGCGCTAATCCGGAGACCAACCACCGACGCCTCATCCACAACTGTCTAGGGAGTTAGCATATACGTAGATTACATGTGCAGCCCCTCGTTGATCTCTCACTTCCTCGCCGCTTTGGAATACCACGTGAATAATCATCCGTTGTTTACTGATCCATGCAGGGTACCTCCTGAGCACATTGTTACTATTATAGGCACAAATTTGTCTATCTATCCATTTAGTAATAGCTTCTCACAGGGGTCTTCTTAGAGTCCGCTGCTTAGGTCCTATCATAGAAATGAGTAATGGATCTGATAAGGAAAAGGAGTGTGTTCTAATGCCTTCATAGCTGGAATGGCCTTGATACTATCTCCTTTTCACTGGCGCATGATGAGTCAAGTTAAGCCACTGCAGCGAATTTCGACTCTAATCGCATAAAATAGCTAACATAGGGATACATTGTATAAATATAAAAGTATATATAGGAGAGTAATGACCAGATACGCTCAATATGTACTAACAAGCATTGAGAAGACGACTGAAATGCATTCCACAGCTTTTCCATGGTACATGCAACATTAATAAAAGTATAGATAGTGTAAAATATGAGTGTAAAGAAGGCGGAAATAGTAGCGTAGAGGTAGAGGATGATCTCAATTAGTTATTATAAAGGAACGACGATAAAAGACGCGGCGTAACTTTGAGCAGAATTGCTTGAGCATCCTGGTACTCTAACGAAAACTAATTAATGGCATCCAAGGGCTTCTAGTGATTGTTCGCTCCCATTATACACCTGTGTTGTCTTGAGTAAGAAAATCCTAATCTGAACCTTGACTGTACGCGACTTTCGTACAATCAGCTATCAACACTTATTACAGTATGATCAGTCAATCAATATGGAAAGGAAGTCTCGAAGCAACAGGGACACACAATGATGAACCTCGATCAATCTTATTAACTGTATAAACAGTCGAAATGTGGTTGTTAAAACATTATTTCAGACGAATTCCCTCTAAAGTACTCACTCTTTTCCCAGGTACGAAGAAAAATCCATCTCACAAATGCGCTAGCTTGCGTTGCTGTTTGGCGATCATGTCAAGCAAAATCTCCTCGCTCCCTCCACTCACCACTAGCACACGCACATCACGACTGATTTGCTCCACCCGCTGTCCTTGACCTTGTTTGGAGTATCCGAGGCCACCAAAAACCTGCTGAGATTCTCTTGAAATCTTCTCCAGATTGTGAGCTGCTTGCACTTTGAGCATAGCAGCTAGAGGAGAGAAATCGAGCGATGGCATGCGAACAGACCGGAACACTAATTCTTCCATATATGCTTGGGTTGGCTCCAACATATTAATCATGCGGGAGAACTTTTGGCGGATAACTTGATTCTCAAACAAAGGTTTGCCGAAAGTTTCACGCTTCAGTGCATGTCTATATGAGTCCTCATATGCGATCCGTCCGAGTCGAAGGGCTGTGATACCAACCCACAGCCGTTCATGCGCGAAGGCTGTACAAAGCCTAAAGTTAGCTTTATCTTCTCGTTATACTGATTGGTTTTGTATATTTACTCACTGGACATGATAATCTCAAACCCATGGTTTTCTTGGCCAAGCAAGTTCTCGGCAGGTACAAGGACCTCATCGAACTCCATGAATGTCGAGCCTGTAACTTGAGTAAATTACCAGCGTCGATGTCTAGGAAAGGCAATACCACCATACCACTTGAGCTGACACCAGAATTTTCTATCTTTCTCCTGGAAATGCCCTTCGACGCC
The DNA here is from genome assembly GCA_023625935.1 of Eurotiales sp. R13A2. Taxonomy (NCBI): domain Eukaryota; kingdom Fungi; phylum Ascomycota; class Eurotiomycetes; order Eurotiales; species Eurotiales sp. R13A2. Next base: position 418,203 of record JAMAFV010000010.1, on the reverse strand, counting down.
AACGGCACAATGAACACAGAGATTCCCTTGGCACCAGGCGAGCCTGTTCGAGCAGCCACCAAACCGTGATCTGCCCATTGTCCTTGAGTCACCCACTTTTTTTCTCCATTGATCACAAAATGCTTCCCATCTGGAGTTTTCTTTGCAGTCGTCGTCAATCCAGCTACATCTGAACCCACTTGAAGACTTTTAGCAAAACAGCTTGTTCTCTAATAAATATCAACAGACTCCGCAACTTACCAGCGGGCTCCGTGACGCAGAGACAATGTCTTTGTTGCCCACGCAGTAGGGGGGCAAGATATTTCTCCTTTTGCATCGGAGTACCGTAACGGTCAATTGGTGGTCCTCCAACAGTCGCGCCACCATTGATACCCCAGACAGTTCCTAGACAAGCGCATCGTGCCATCTCGTCGATTATCTAAGGCACGAATTAGCTCTATATGAACGAACATATAGAATCAACACATACAATGGCATCATGAAATTCGTCCCACTCTGATTTGGTTCACTTTAGCGAAAGAAACCGTCACCAAACAGGCTAACAAACATACCGTCTACATTCAACCCAGCTGGCAGCGCTAGTCCTTTCACATACTCTTTCGGAATCGGAAACGCCGAAACTGCCAGGAATCCCAAAGATGCATGTTTTTGGAACGCCTAGTAGTAGTTGTCAGAGGAGTCAGGGTCATAATAACCTTGGGCAACTTACTGCTTGTGGCACAGCCCCGTTCTTTTCCCATTCCTCAACATTCGGCGCGATGTCTCGATTCACGTATTCGCGTACAAATCTCTGCAACTTATAGTGACTTTCTTTGTAGTATGGGTGATCATGGCGACGATGCCATGCCGGGTCAGCTCCGGGAATCTCAGAAGTAAGTGCAGAAGCCATAGTGAATCAATGTTCGGACAGAAGTGAGGGTGGTAAATTAATGAATGTCGTTGAGAATTATTTGACTTCCTGAAGAGCGAAAATTAAAGCTTTATATAACAACTATCTTAAAACACTCTTGGCTGCTTGCCTCAATGCAGAGTGGTTCACATGAATCCGGGGTGTCCTGTATTGTCTCGGAAAAATGGGGGGGATACCTGTGGTAAATTTCCGAATTTGCAGATTCTCGGACTACATACGTTAATCAGCGATAATATCTAAAGACCTACAGCCGCGACGAAACGATGACACTCCATCTGATTAAATAGCTAATTTCAAAATATTCGAATATCATCAGCCATTATGGCCAACGGCCGCCTAAATCAACTACAAGGCCATCTGGGATCCTCAGACATTGACCCCAGCCGAGTCGATGGGCATGTCATCATCGTTACTGGCGGTGCACAGGGTAAGCTTACGTACATACATAATCGGTTCAATCCACTGACTTCAAAAAAATGCTAATAATGACTCTGAAGGTATTGGTCGATCAGCAGCTATCTTACTCGCTCAAAAAGGAGCTAAGGTTGCCATCAACGATCTTGACGCTGACAAGGCAAACGAAGTTGTCCAAGAAATCCGTGCTACAGGGAAAGTTGCCGAGGCATTTCCTGGCAATGTTCTTGATGAGTCCTTTCCAGGGGAATTAGTGGCCGACGTTCTGGCAAAATGGGGAAGGATACACTGTCTTATCAATAACGCAGGTATTTTCATTCCTTGAAGAATCAATTAATAACCCTGCCCCCTAAACTCCAAGAAGGATTTTGTCACGATAGCGCAATCCACAAAATGGACGATGCGAAATTTGATGTCGTGATGAAGATACACAACTACACGCCGTTTCGTTTTCTCCGAGCTCTTGCTCCGCACTGGATGGATCCATCTTTTCGAGACATACCCAAGAGCGTTGTGAATGTTTCGTCAACCTCCGGACTACATGGTGCAATGGGTCAGATCAACTACGCCACCGCGAAATCTGGAATAGTGGGCTTCACGAAGACCGTGGCAGCGGAATGGAGTCGGTGCGTGCTTATCGAAAAAATTGAAACCAAAATTTCAGCTCATTAACTATTTGCATGTTCATCAGGTATAATGTGCGCGCCAATGCTGTTGCATATGGATGGATCGATACTCGTATTACGCAACCTCCGACTGAGTCCAAAGTGCTAGCACTTGATGGCCAAGAGATTCGCATCGGTATTCCGTTGAACGCCAAAAAATGGCGAGATGTGTCTGACATACCACTCGCTCGGCCTGGGACTGCCGACGAGGCTGCTCGAGTGATGTTATTTTTGGCCAGTCCCCTTTCTTCATATGTAACTGGGACCTGCATCGAGTGTACTGGAGGACGTTTTATGTAAAATCATATTTTGAATTCAAAGAACGAAATCAGAATAGTCCTACATTGATCGACTTTTTTTCACCATGCTTCTTTCATATTATATTGTAGCCTATACCTCCAGTAGTATTACGATTATTTGCTGATAGTCAATATCGAAATAAAGCTTTAAGCATTCAGAGTGCAAGTGTTTCCGTGAACTACGGTACCACTACATAGTTACCGAAGACTGCGTACGGCGGAACGTACTTTTGCGACAAATTTTCCGAGGATCTCCAGCCTGCAATATTTCCGGGGCAAGGGCCAAGTGGTAGTCAGGATAATCAATAGGCGTAGCTAACAGAAGCATATAAATGGGTTGTTCGATCAAATTACCCCTTATGGTCTCCTTTGGTCGGCAGTCTACTACCGCATGGAGAAATAGGAACCCTCACCATGTCCATTTACTATTCTCCAACGTGGACCCATATTCCGGACAACATATCAATCTCCCAGTTGATGCAACATAGTATCGAGCACACTGCGCCAGAGAAAATCCTCTACGAAGAGGCGATCACTGGGAAGACTGTTGCCTACGGGCCATTTCACTACCAAATCCGACGAACAGCGTATAATCTACGCCACATCTTGTCTCTTCAACCAGGAGATATAGTGTCGATTTCCGCATCTAGCTGTATTGATTATATTCTTACTGCCCATGCTATTTGGTGGGCAGGAGGGATTGTGAGCCCGATCAATAACAGTCTTCATCCGGATGAGATTGCCCATGCCGTTGCCCTCATCAAACCGCAGTTCCTGGTCATTGATGAAACTCTCTATAAGAAAGTACCGAAAGTCTTGGAGACAATCAAACTCAATCAGGTGCCCCATAGTGTGGGAATTCTCACCATTGGAAAAAATACCAGTGCAGAATGGCCACCACTTCCAATCAGTCACTCCCTCTCGGTTGCCGGAGGGGAGCCTGAGCTACATACCCCAATCTCCATCCGTGACTTCAACTCCAAGAAGACCTGTGCTGCTATTCTGCTCTCAAGTGGCACCACGGGTGCACCGAAGGCAGTGATGCTTTCACACTACAATATCGTCGCAACATGCTTCCAGCTTCGGAGTGATAATCCACAAAACTGGAGGGCGAGCCAACGTGAAATATTCTTTCCCCCTCTATCGCACGTATATGCGCTCTATGTGTGCTTTACCATGAATCTTTGGCTAGGGGCTTATGTCTGTCTTATGCCGCGGTTTGACGTAAAGCTGTATTGCCGCTTACTTCAAGATCGTTCAGCCACACTTGCAAGAATTGTACCTGCGGTAGCCAAGGTGTTGGCTGAAAGTCCAGTTGTTGGCCAGTATAAGTATCCGGTGTTGGAGTATTTTAGCTGTTCTGCTGCTCCGTTACATGTATTGATGCCCTCCTATGCACTTTATTCATGCCTTGTTGCAAGACTTCATCTAACTTTTCCTCTGGCTATGCATAGGAAGAAACAGCCGCGAAGCTCCGCAAAGCATTCCCAGGAGTTGCATTGTGTCAAAGTAAGCTCATACTTCCTTCATTTACTCCTTACTACTGCTCTGAGTAATGTTTCTAAACCCATTTATGCAGCCTATGGATGTACTGAGCTCTCAGGGCCTTGTGTTCAGAGTGGTGTACGTGATAAAGATATTCCGTTATCTGCTTCGGGCAGTGTGATTGCAAATACCGAGATACGTTTCTTTGATCTACATGGTAAAGATGTTGGCGCACGAGGACCCGGGGAAATTATCTGCCGAGCACCAAGTGTCATGATGTGAGTGTAATCAACTGAATTCTAATTTAAGCGTGTAAGTTTTCTGATTACCGACTTAGGGGATACAAAAACAACGCAGAGGAGACAGAAAAGGCTCTTTCAAATGACGGATGGTATCGCACTGGCGATCTGGGCTACCTAGACCAGCAAGGTTATCTTTATATCTATGGTCGGGTGAAAGAATTGATCAAGTACAAAGGGTAAGCCAAGTCTTATGATTAGTTATGCAAAATTATCCAAGCTTACATCTCTTAAAGGTTTCAGGTCGCGCCGGCTGAGTTAGAAAACATCATAATCCAGCACCCGTTTGTCCACGAGGCGGCTGTAGTTGGGGTCTGGAGTCCTGATGAGGAAACTGAGATCCCTCGTGCATTTATAGTGCTTAAAGAGGGCAAACACCGAAGATCTCATGTAGATGTTGCGAAGGAGATTTCAAACTACGTAGCAGAAAAGGTCGCGGGTTACAAGAAGTTGCGAGGTGGCGTGGTCATCATTGATGCCTTGCCGAGGAATACCACCGGCAAAGTTTTGAAGAGATCATTGAAAGAGTACTCTGGAAAGGTTGAAACTCAAAGGAGAATGTCGGCCTCTAGGCTCTGAGAGTTTTTATCGAATAGGAGACAAGGAAGATCTTAAAAACTTCACCTGAGAGAAGCCATCCTTTTATATATATTCCCAATGAAGAATCCTAGCGTATCAAATGTGGTGTATACTATCGCCGAAGGTAATATCACGTAGCTATTTGTATGCCTGAGAAGTAAGTAGCCTCCATTTCCAATCATACGAAGATTCTTTTTGTTAACAGGGAACACGAGGGCTGGAACTCTCGCGTTAGCTCGAGTTCAACCCAATCCAAAATCTCCATTAACGCAACCGTATCTCTCTCTCTAAGTTACAGATTTCAGTAATAGAAAAAGACTTAAATTGCAAACAAACTATGGGAGCTGAATACTATCAACAACATCAAGTCTGGGCAGAGGCATTGGTTTTGATTGACGAACCAATTTCGCGTTTTAGTTCAGTAATTTTCGTCAACAGCTAAAATATTGGATCAGACGAAATTGGTTCCAAAAATAATTACACGTTCCTTCGTCTTGGAAATACTGAAGTCGGTGATAGCACCGAAATCGTCAGAATAGGTCATATTGGCGAGAAAGGCATAGAATCCAAGTTAGTGTTCCAAAGAAGGTTCGGATTCAGTCGGGTCCGTTTTGACTTTCACTTTGCGAAGTATACTCATTTATCGCACGTCATAATTACTTCAAAAATGTCCGTAAAATGAAACGAACTGATCGTGTATAGAATTTAGAACTCGGAAATTCTTCTCCTAAATCTAGAGTCATCTTGTTGTACAAGACATGTCGAAATCCAAATCCGTAAAGCACCACCTGCTGGGTGGCGTGCCTTCCTCAACAGAACAATATGCGTACCTGCCAAAATGCTTTGAAAATATCTATCAGAAACACTTGGACATGTTTAAAAAAGACATAACGAGTCAAGAGTCGCCATATATCATCTTCACAGGTGTTGATAAAGAGACATTCTCCCAAGAGTTTGGAGACAGCGGCAATCACTGCGACTCATATATACCATCTTTGAGTTTGGTACTAGTCGATATGATCAATCCTCAGCATGAGATTGCCCATAGGCATTTGGACAAGATAATACAATGACACGTCATACACGATTTCTCCAAGGGAATCGATGTACGCAATGCCGACCCCAATAAGCAAGAAGGCGACATAGTTATCTCGAGGGAGGAGTTGGAGCGCTATGCGATACGTGTTTGGAAGGGCTCATATTAAGTCCTGCTTATGTTCATACAGCGCGTGGAAAATAGTGTTAACACCCCTGGTAGGAGGCTACCAAGACTACATTGACGTTTACATTATAATCAACTTAAATATCTGAGGGCCTCTTGGGCTTTGAAATCAAGAAAATAAAGTAACTTATAATATTACTATAAGAAGCCCTCTAAGCACTTATTTCTCATATTCTTTGTTGAAGAAAATACAACGAGGGTGTTAATACTTTTGTCCATGCACTATATTTGTCTTCACCTTTCTTGTCTTGCTTTACTTGAGTTAAATTGCAAACGAACATTGGGCTTTATCCTATTCAAAGTACAAATTCTACAAACGACTAACAAGAGTCTTCAAACGCTGGATCTGCGGGGGCCAAGCGACGTCAATTCCAAGCTGTTCAGCCACTTTCAGGACCCAATCCGGTTCTTTAAGGAACTGACGACCAACGGAGATGATATCGACACCTGGGAAACCAGTAGTAGGACCACCCTGGACCAAATCTCGTGCCTGCTTTGCTTCGGTAATCAACCCTACCGTTCCAATTAAAAGGGGACTGTTCTCTTGTTGAAGAATCTGCTTAATTCGCACTGCCATTGCAGTGTGCTTAACACCCCCGTCAAAAACATTATGATCGGCATCGTGACAATTGCCGCCGCCGCTGACATCCAACAAATCCACTCCAAGACTGGGCAACATCCTTGCCAGTCTGATGGTGCTTGTTTCATCCCAGCTACCAAGTGTCTGCGCTGCAGCTGAATGCTCCATGTAATCTGTGCCATTGACGCGGACAAAGAGTGGCACAGTATCCGGTACTGCGGTCCGAACAGCTTTTATGACCTCGATCAAAAGACGAATTCTGTTTTCAAATGTGCCACCATATCGATCCCGGCGACGGTTTGTGATAGGACTGAGAAATTGGTTGATCAAGTATCCATGCGCGGCATGAATTTCTAAAACATCCACCCCGGCGTTAACAGCGCGAACGGCTGATTTGGCGTAATTTGCAATAAGCTCCTGAATATCTGCCAAACTCATTTCCTTAGGGACGTGATATCCTCCATTATCATCAGTTCCTTTGCCATCCCAGGATTGCTCCGGTCCGCCTGACGGTCCCATTACCTCGTCAGGCCATCCGTGATCTTGTACACCAGCACGTGCACTGGATTTGCCTAATTGCTGTGCGACCAAAGGTGGCTGTGTGCTCGATTTCCGACCAGCATGCGACAGCTGTACGCCACATAGACCGCCTTGGGAATGTATAAAGTCTGCGATAGATCGAAGACCTTCTTGTTGGGCGTCATTCCAGAGGCCTGGACAATGGGGCGTGATGCGACCATTGGCTTGGACGCCGGTTGCTTCTATCATGGCTAGAGCTGCGCCTTTGAACACGTTATGTCCAATTGTTGTGATGTAGAGAGGTGTCATAACCCCAGTCTGAGGGCCAGACGGAGCGAGGGAATAGAGGCACATTGGCGACACACATATTCGATTCCGAAGAGTTACAGAGCGGATGGTGAGAGGTTTGAACAGAGTTGGGGTATGCTCGTCGATTTTGTAAGGTGTTCCGGCGGTGACTGAGACTTCTGGTGATTTGACCATCTTCGAAGCAAGATAGGCAGAACTTAGAATTGTGATGATATTCTTGGGCTTTCAAGCATAAATCTTGAGAAGGTCGATGTATTAAAATATTGGTTAAAGCTTATGAGGTCTAAACACATGGGTGATCTCAGTCCAGCTGTCCGCTGTCCATTCCGCGGAATATTTCAGCGAGTTAATCGCCGAGCTAGAAGCTTCACCGAGCTGGGAATAGTGAAACGAAAAGGTACAAAAAAGACATCTACTTGGTCAGCTTAGGAAAGAAGGAGAAAAGAAGATATTTACACAATAAGACTCGCAGTAACATGACGTCGCTCAACCTTCATGGCAAAAAGGCTCTCATTACCGGTGGTGGTTCCGGTGATTACCCATTCCACTCTGTTCAACTTGAATCGTTCTATTTTGTTTGACTAATTAATTAATAAAACTAGGTATATGTCTCTCCCTCGCAAAGGAACTACACAATCAGGGCTGCGACGTTTTTATAGCCGATCTGGGCCTCCACGCAACAGCGAAAGAGTGGCTCCAAACCCTCAGCCCAAACTCTTCCCCCTCATCATCATCACCAAAAGTATTTTTCCAAAAGGTTGACGTTACAGACTGGAATCAACTGGAGAATGCGTTTGACTTGTTCGAAGAAAAATTCGATGGACAACCACCAGACATTGTAGTCCCCGGGGCGGGTCTGTACGAGCCATCGACCAACACTTTTTGGGCCGACAACGACAAATCCTCACATTACAAATTGTTTGATGTTAATATTGAACATCCTATCAAGATGTCGAGAATTGCTATTCGAAGGATGCGTCGCGCTCGACGCCCAGGAGTCGTGGTTCATATTTCCAGTATTACGGCGCAGATTCCAAGTGTAGTGAACCCGCTGTATTCCGTATCAAAGCAGGCTATAAGCCAGTTCGTGAGGTGCATGGCACCTTTGCAAGAATTGGCAGGTATAAGGGTTGTTGCTGTTGCCCCGGGGTGAGTTTCTCTCTTTTCATTACAACTTTCTCAAATGACACTTTGAATTTATAATGTTGATGTTTTTTTGTGTCTACAGAGTCGTAGATACCCCCCTCTTCAGAGACAGCGCCAAAGCACGCGCTCACATAGATTTCGAAGCCGATTTTGTCCTCCCACCGGAGGAAGTTGTCAAGGCTATGGTGGCGCTGGCGAAAGAAACCAAATATTCTTCGGGCACAGTGCTAGAAATCGGTGACATCGGTGGCTGGCGTGAGGTAGGGCTGTTGAACGACAGTGGGCCCCAAGGAAGATCAACGCTTCCGAGGCAGAAGGCTAAGGATGCTGTCAAAATTGTCAAAGAAGCGTTGCAAGAGGATGCAGAGGGGGGCAAAGCGTGGAAAGCGAAAGCTCGTATTTGAGCTGAAATATGCAGTTAATTACACAGTACAGAGTAGATAGGTCAACAGATGTTATCATTGTTTAATCAATGTTTCTAAAATTAAACAAACATCGGAAGCTTAAATGGAAAAACTATCTACAATGTACGCAAAATGGTCAGACGGATTAATATCCCGGGGTTTCTACGAAGAGTTCCTCGGAACAAATGGTTGGAAAATCCAACCAATATTCCGCTCAGACATTTCAAGTACCGAGCAACGAAAGGTACATATATCCACAATATTTGTATTTAGATCACCCAACAATATCAATTACACAAACCAGGTCCTGTTTTCATTCTACCTGTGCTACGCAACATGTCCTTAAACGTGACGCCACGCTCCATACACCCATCAAAGCTCGAGAAGAGATTGGAGTTCCTAGACAAACTTGAGGAAAAGCTCTCCCACAACATCGATTGGACGCAATGCGAGTCTGCAGCCGCCTTTCGCAAAATGCGGCGTGAAGGCCGCAACGGTTTCGTGGCACCAGTCCTCAACCCACAGGCAGAGACAATGAACATCAAAGCAAGGGACGGCCATGAAATTGGACTAAGGATAATCCGACCTGCCAATCAATCAAGTAAAGGAGTTTGGCTACACTTTCATGCAGGTCAGCTTATCCTTCCACTCCCACCCAATCCACGTTGGTACATAGATATTAATTTCATTTCCACAAATACAAGGCGGATTTGTCATTGGAAGCAATGCATCCTATGATCCCTACCTTACCAAGTTGGCGGATCATTTAGGTCTCACCATGGTTTCCGTTGAGTACCGATTAGCACCTGAGCATAAATTCCCAACCTTCTTGAATGATTGTGTGGACGCCGCGCTGTATACACTCACGCCAGACGGCGAAAAAACACTCGGAGCACCACTGAAGATCATAGGTGGTGAATCAGCAGGAGGATGGCTAACGGTTTCCACGGTTTTATCCCTTCGTCACAATCATAATGTGGATGTAAAATCGGTCTTGAGTGCAATTGTGACTGGATACGGAATCTACGATCTCTCTTACACGCCATCAATGCTACAACACACCCGGAATATTGTTGTGGGATCGCAAGGAATGAAGGATTTTTCCGAGGCAGCGTTCGGTGATATCCCAATGGCGGACAGAAAGCACGCCTCTATTTCCCCGTTATATGCGGATTTGACTGAATTGCCGCCCGCGTTATTTTTGACGGGCAATATTGAGCCGTTAATGGATGATAGTGTTTTTATGGCCACGAAATATTTGCAGGCTGGGAATGCGAGCGAGTTGGTGGTGGTTGATGGAGCATGCCATGCTTTTACGATCATTGAGATGGGAGATGCAACAGCTGAAGGTATTGATGCGGTGGTGGACTTTGTACAGAGAAAGCTAATCGTAGCTTAAATAAAATCGATAGTTGTCCTTGTATCTACCGTGAAACAAATGTAATATCAGGTCATTTACATTCTACTACCTAGCTGAATCTGACTGCTAAATTCACATGACCAACCGGATGTGCCACCGTTCTGGTCTTTGATGATAAGCTATCCCTTTCACAAGCAAAAAATATGGCTACTGAAAACCACCATCAGCGTTTATAACCTAGGAAAATCAGTTAGCAAAGTGGTTTTCCAAAGCCTGTGCAATAGAAGTCATCATCATACGCTTGCAGTCACATAGCTGGCCTCATCACTCAGCAAGAACAAAACACACTTGACGATTTCCTCTGGTTGAGCGATGCGCTTCAAGGCGGTTCTAGTAAGTAGCCTTTCATGAACAAGTTCGGCAGGCCCTAAGGATTTTGCAAGAGGGGTATCAACGACGCCACTATGAATAATCATATTGATTAGTAAGTACTTTTTTTCTGGTGTATAACTTGCCATGAGCCTGTACGTACGGTGCTACTGCATTGACTCGAATATTCCTAGCGCCTGCTTCCTGAGCAGCACTTTTGGTCAACGAGATAACAGCCCATTTTGCAGCACCATATGGCGCATTCATGGGTGAGCCGCGTTGACCAGCTATACTCGAAATATTGACTATGCTGCCATTGTCGCTCATGTGTCTCAATTCAGCCTTTAGGCTGTTCTTCATCCCAGTCAAATTAGTCGACATCATAGCATCCCAGTCCTCATCCGTGATGACATCCAGAGCATAGGCTTTTCCAGTAAAGCCCTGTGAACCAACCCATCCGGCAAGATTTGCTGCGCCGTTGATTTGACCAAATTTGTCTTTGGTTGCCTTGACAGCGGCCTCTACGCCAGCCGAATCGCCGACATTGACTTCGAAGCCCACGGCCTCGCCACCAATTTTTTTTATTTCCTCAAGCACTGCCTCCGGGTAGTGCAAATCCAGCAAGCCGAGTTTTGCGCCTTGCTGGGCAAGCAGAATTGACGTTGCGCGGCCTTGGCCAGAAGCAGCGCCAGTAATGACGAAGACTTTCCCTTTGAAATCCTTGTATGACATCGTGGTTTTCTTGCGATGAAGAACAATTAAGAATGGCCTGTGGTTGGATGGTAGAGAACAATAAAATTATAAAAACCTCTGGTGTACAATACTATTCTGTCTAGGAAATAAGTGAGAACTAATTGAATATATATTTATCTACGTAGGTATCTAGGAGAGTGACTGTACGCTGTTGGAACCTTGGAAAAATTCTGCAACTACAACAGTTCTTTCCGAACTCCTCATTTCGTATGAATCCCCGCTTCGGCAGCCTACCCCAGTGTGCGCAGCCTGTATAGAATATCTTCTCGTATGAATTCAGTCTGCGAAGTTTGTCAGATATGCAGCATAGACATGTGGGCCAGAGCATAGGATATATTCCGAGCTCGGAATATATGAGGAGTGCCGCGGCATGGCACGCATGTACCACACAAAATCACGGAAACGGTACTGCCATCATCATTAATTCGTCCATGTTCTACTAGCAATTTTATCATTCCACTACCTAATTAGTTATTAATTCCGTCAGTTTCTAGACTAAACGGATGTAGGTGACATATTTATGGAAGGAGAGGATCCCCTACCAAAATTTATAGTGATATACCCAGTGTTCAGAATTCGTCCTGTCTGTTCTCTATTCCTACGATAAAACCCGAAGTATCATCATCAAGTCTTGTTTTCACAATGTCCACGAACGGAGTTTCAAACGGAGAAAGCGTGCCGTTGAAGCCCATGGATAGCACAGAGGCGTATAAACACCGATACCCTGCTGCATACGAACAATCCAAACTACCGTTCGATACACCGAGGCGATTGAAGATAATTGCTGTTGGCGCTGGTATTAGCGGTTTGTCTTTGGCACATGCTGTAGAAAGCAAACAATTGGCGAACGTTGATCTCCAAATCTTGGAGAAGAACGCTGGGCTTGGGGGCACATGGTTTGAAAATAGATATCCTGGATGTGCATGCGACATACCCTCTCACAACTATCTCGTAAGTTAGTCTCTGGAATGACTTGGATTCACACTAATATACTCTTGTGACAAAGTTTACTTGGGCACCCAATCCGAAGTGGTCTTCGTTCTATGTCTCAGCACCAGAGATCCTGCAATACTTAGAGAATGTAGCCGATAAATTCGGACTACGAAAGTACATCCAGACCTCTCGTAAAGTCATCGGGGCTTATTGGAACGAGCAAACACAGAAATGGTCAGTCGTGAGCAGAAAGACTGATGGCCGCCGCACGGTCGTCTCAGCCAATGGCGTCCACGATGGTGAAAATGGTGAAGATATTGTCGAGGAGTGCGACGTGTTCATAAACGCCAGTGGCCTCATGAACAACTGGAGGTGGCCTGACTTGCCGGGCCGTGAACTCTTCCAAGGCACACTAGCGCACAGCGCCAACTATGACCCCAAGATCGATCTTACTGGTAAACGTGTCGCGGTTATCGGCAATGGAAGCAGCGGAATTCAAGTCACAGCGGCCGTTCAGAAAGTCGCAAGCCATGTCTCCGTTTATCTCCGATCGCCTACTTGGATCACAGCTAACCTGGGCTCTCGTTTCATTGGGCAAGGCGTGCCTAACATCCAGTATGATGAGCAGCAACAGAAGAAGTGGAGCGAAAACCCCAGCGATTACCTCAAGATGCGGAAGGAAATCGAACAAGAACTCAACTTTAGATTCCCACTGTATGTTAAAGAGTCTCAATTCCAGCAATTGGCAAAGGAAGCAACAACAAAGGACATGATTGCAAAACTAGAAAAGAAGCCTGAATTAGCAAACATCTTGATCCCCTCATTCGCCGTCGGTTGCCGGCGACCAACCCCAGGCTCCGGTTATCTCAATGCGCTGTGTGCTGACAACTGCGATGTGGTCTGGGGAGAAATTGATTCTTTCACAAAGACCGGCCTTAGATCTAAAGATGGCAAGGAGCGAGAGTTTGACGTGATCATTGCTGCCACAGGATTTGACCTTTCTTTTGTCCCTCGATGGCCAACCGTTGGCGCCAATGATGTCGACCTCCAAGAAGCCTGGAAGAAGAACCCTGCGTGCTATATGTCTGTGCTAGCACAGGATATGCCCAACCACTTCATCTATATGGGTCCTGGAAGCCCTGTAGGACATGGTAGCATGATCACGTCGATTGAGCGAATCACATTGTATATTGTGGACGTGGTGAACAAGCTGCAGAGAGAAAACTACAGCTCATTCCGGCTACAGCCAGGTAAAGCCGACTCTTACCAATTCCAGATGTTTTCTTGGCTGCAAAAGACAGTCTGGGGTGATGCCTGCCAAAGCTCGTTCAAGAATGGACAGAAAGATGGCGCTTTACATGCGTTCCATCCTGGCTCAAGGTTGCATTATTTCGAGCTCCTGCGCAGACATAGATATGAGGATATGATCTGGACAAGCCGGTGCAGTGAGCCTAAACTGGATTTTGCTTGGTTCAATAACGGTTTCCTGGCCCATGAGTTGGGACCAAACACAGACAATGCAGACCCAACGTAAGTTTTGCCAATGTTCCTGAAGATGGCATTTTGAGAGATGAATTAGGCTGACATGAAACCTAGTTGGTATTTGAATCAAGAAGAGGAAATTCTTTCCACCTTTATCAAACATCAGATCAGTAATGGAACAAGCGCGTAGGCAAGGCGGACCGTGTTTGCAAACTGATACGACCATGGACTGCATATGCATACGTATATGTATATACATATATATTTAGGCAATCTTCATGTATGTTTTTAGGATCACAAGAGAATTCTCAAAGGGTTGTTATTGTTTAGTAAATCATATTTCTTATCTTTAATCTTTCTGTGCTTCCAAGTAGCTTGGCTAAATAGTGGCATTGATTTTCTCACAAATGACGCATAATTTACAGAGTGATACGTATCATTTTCCAGTTAGAAGCCCCGCTGCTTATTGTCAGGACAGTAAGTCTTGAAACAAATCTATAATATTGTATTGTGTACAGAGGAAATCGTTTCAGCATGGACAATCTGAAAGAAGCATAGTGTCCATGTCGTTGGACAGCAAGTCTTATTTCACGTATTAGTCACGCGTCGAGTCTCATCTTGGTTTGCGCGTGGCTTGCTCCTGCTAGGCTTCTAGTGGCCAATCAGTCGCATGCCCCAAGGGTTTACAGGAAAATTATTACATCTTTTTGAAAAATGCCGATTCCGAACGGGCGTGATCGTTTCCATGCCGAGTACCGATGACCGCCGACGACAGGTGCACCGATCAGTGATTGTCTCGATGGATGCATACCCCGCTAAGTCTCCTCCTTCAAACTAATTATTAATGGATGCAATAACGAAATAAGGGAGATCTTCGTTTGCCTTCTTTCAAGCCTAGGTTTGCGTGAAAAACGCTTCGTGCCATCAACTTGCATGCTTGGAAGCGAAAAGCTCAATATGTCGATTTCTAGCTCAGTTATTTCCTTTGTCCAAGTGTATTGGGCTCACCTTGCTGTCGGTCTAATAGTCTCAAAATTCATCTATAATCGATTTTGCAGAGGTCTGAATCACATTCCTGGTCCCTTTTTAGCTTCTTTGACGGATCTCTGGTTATTTCAACATTATGCTCGGAGACAAGGACTTACAGAACGCGATCTGCATGCCAAATACAACTCGCCCTTGGTCCGATTGGGCCCAAACACCATCTCTGTTTCCGACCCAGAAGCAATGAAAATCGTATATGGATGGAAGCCTATCTTACGAAAGGTAGACAAGCACTTCTCCCAATGGAACATTTTTGCATCAATACTGATATATCCCGCGTCTTTCGCAGAGTCGGCTATACATATCTCAGTATGTCACCGCAAAAGACGGAACAGTTCTTGACAATGTCTCGTCGACCAGAGACGAGAAAAAGCACAGCGAGCTACGAAGAGCAGTTGCCAGTGCTTATGCACTAGCAACGTTAGTTGATTATGAGCCGCTGGTTGATTCCACTTCGTTTTGCTTTTTCGAGCAGATGGAGCGAAGATTTGTTACCCCTGGCAAGGAATGCCCTCTGGCAAACTGGCTGCAAATGTACGCCTTTGACATCATGTGAGTGGATCTTCCCGCCTCCCAGAAATAATATGATCTCGCGCGAATATGAGACTTATTTATAACCTTGATTAGCGGTGATATTACGTTTAGCAAACGGTTCGGATTTCTCGAGCAGGGTAAAGACGTCGGTAATATGATGTACCATACTGGCCGAGCCATGGATTATATCGGTATTGTTAGTCTATCTATTCCCATATTTCTCCAGCCTCACTATATAGTAATTTGTTACTCCTAGTTACTAACGGCGGGATGTTGTCGCCTAGATGGGGCAACTACCTTTTCTTGACGAGTATGTCAGACTCAAGGGATTCGGATACGTCTTTCGAAAATTGCGGCCCACGGGACCCCTGATGAAATTTACTGCCAACCAGATCCAAAATTACTCGGGGAATCATAACGAGTCGAGGCCTGACTTTCTTACAAAGTTCCTCCTGGTGCGCGAGAAGCATCCCGCACTGATGTCCGATCAAAGACTAGCCACCTATGCAAATACCAATGTCAGTGCCGGATCAGACACCACAGCCATCGCCCTACGAGAAGTGATGTATCGCATTTTGTCTAACCCGGGATGCTTGGAGAAAGTCCTGACTGAGATCGGAACGGTTGTGCAGAAGCGTATGGAGAACGGAGAAGAGATGAAGAAACCAATAACTTGGGCTGAGAGTCAGGGCATGTCGTATTTCCAAGCAGTGACAAAGGAATGCCTACGCATCCACCCTGGTCTGGGCCAACTCATTCCCCGAGATGTGCCACCAGAGGGGATCACTATCTGCGGGGAGTACATTCCCGGGGGCACTGTGGTAGGCTGTAATGCATGGACAATTCACCGTGATCGCAACGTCTTCGGCGAGAATGCCGATGAATTCGTCCCTGAGCGCTGGCTTGATTCCGACAAGGATAAACTTCGAGCTATGGAAAATGCCAACTTTGCTTTCGGTGCTGGATCGCGGATTTGTCTAGGGAAAAACATTGCTTTGTTAGAAATATCCAAGCTTATACCGGAGTTTCTCAGGAGGTTTGAGGTGAAATTGGTGGACCCTGCCCGATACAAGCTGCGCCCGGGATGGCTGGTTTTACAGGAAGGACTTGACGTGACACTGCAGTTGAGAGACCAACAGACTTTGGCTGCAAAGGCAGCCTAGTTCGAGCAGAGCCGGTCTTTGAAACATGTGCAGAAACGAATTTTAAACGAGAAATCTAGATCTAAGTTCTATGCGAGTCCCAAAGTAACTCTAAAATGAATCCCTGTTCTGAGTTAAAGCCGAAACGATCATACGGGGCAGCCGTAAATGATCAACCACGAATAGTTATTGTTGATGGTTTACTTGCCCCTTGGCTAATGCATATTCGAGTTCTTATGCTCCGTACGAGCACATGTAGTTATTCTAATTCGTAAAACAGAGCATCTTTACCTAAGATATACTAGTGTCTGCCAAGCTTTATGAAAGATTGAGCATACAGTGTCACTCGGTCCGCCATGTGCACAATGCCGTTCTGGGCTACCGCCAATTGTTTCCCCGCACACCCCAGAAGCCCCCAGGTTGCCCCGGAGTTTGGTGAATTCCTCCCTTCTTCTTCCCCGTCCCTCCTTCGTTTGTATGCGAAAAACGCACCTGAATCTCACTGTGATCCACTTGGCGCTGTATGCTGCTCTTATTCCAGGATGTCAGATCATATTACGCCGCGGGTTGCTGCGAAAGATGGCCATAGACGCGACAAATATACGTCGCATGCATGGTTAGCCCGTCCGTCCGTCACTTGGTTGACTTTCATGTTAACACACCAGTCATATAACGTAGCTCCGAGTGTCATCGCCGAAAAGTGAAGGTCAGTATATCACTACTACTACATACTGTCGCTTGTTGACAGGAGGATTCCGTTGACCCATGCATGTTACCCGTAGTGTTCCGGAGGACCGATATGTTCCAATTGCTATACTAGAGGTATTCGATGTACCTACGAAGAAAACAGTCAACGCGGGCGAAAGCCAAAAAAGCGCTTTCGCGCATCAATTTCAAGGTTCGTCAGCTTTACTATCTTCATTAAAACTTGACATCGAACCTAATACGTTCTTTTGACCATGAGTTCAGCCAGGGATCTTTGCAAGACAACGCGTCTGCGCGAAAAAAAGCTCGGCCGCTCTCTTTGAAGGAACAGATTTCTCGATTACAGCAGCAGGTCGACAATCTTTGTGAAGGCCGAGAACAAAGACGTGAGAACTCGGAGGAGCTTGACACTGAGAAATCGCCGGAAGTTGGAAGGAGTCCGTCGTTTCACTTCTCCATGTCTCCTTTGGAAGACAACCTCATGCTAGAGAACAGTAGTGATAATACCATTACTGGTAATATACCGTTGGAGTATGACAACATGGATAAATCACTCCTTGATGAGCCCCAGTCGCGCGAACTGGTTATCAAAGCGACCGACGCTTTCGTGGCCAACGCTGTATCACCTAGCAACAGCATTTCTACAAGCTCTCAGATCCATACCCTTCAAAAACTTAGTGCTAAGGTTGATGTGTCAAGGTCCGGGGGCACTAGTGAACAAAGGCATATGACAACGCGATTACCGATCCCTTCCACACTGGGGTGGCTGCTTGACACATTTTTCCCCGAATTCGGTTGCTACTTCCCATTTTTGAGAGAGGATAAGGCGCGAAGGCGAATATCAGCCGCTTTGGACGCTGTAAATTATGATGAGACCCACACTACTGTTACGGTCGGGGCAGCTCAATGCAAGACGATTGCCATACTTCTCAATATGCTGGCATATGCCGAGTGCGTGACTGAGTCAGCCACGGATCAATCTAACACCCCCCCGGGAACTCGGTGGTACTTGCAAGGACTGAAGTTGATGGAAGCTTTTGGGCAAATGCAAGACAACCATGTGGACACTGTTGTATACCACACACTCTCTGCGTCATTTTTATTTGCCGCGGAGGCTTTACAGAGTGCTCTGCAAAGCGTTTCAGCAAGCTTCAATATTGCTCGCTTTATCGAGTTGAACAATCAAAGTACGTGGCCTCAAGGTGCAGAGAACGAAATTTGCTGTCGACGCTCGCTGTGGTGGATACTGTATTTTCTTGACAAGCGAATCACGCAAAAAATTGGAATCACATATTCGGTCAGAGAGAACGAATGCGCCGTCAACGAATTTGATGAATATAATGCAAACGACTCTCCCGAGAGTACAGAAAGCACCGAATCAGATTTCGACTTACAAGCTCATGAGCTATTGCAGAGCATGATTACTTTCAGCAAACTGTGGGCCTATATTTGGGATTGTCATTTTGCCCCAAAGAATTCCAATCAAAAGAATGCGTCTGAAGATATGGAAGTGATTGATACGAGAATAATTCTGGCCTATCGTCGTTTACCGCCTCGCCTACTGTGGGAATCCCACAAGGTTGTCGGGTATCTACAAAAAGATAGTGAAAGGCAAATCAGGAGAAGACTTCTTGTTTTCTTAGTGAGTTCCGCACCAATTATCCTTTCGAAGATTGCAATCATAACTAACCATCTTTAATTAAATAAAGAGATTCTCATTCCTTCGACTCAGCATCAGGCATCAGCCATTACAATCAAAGTCCCAGGATATCAACCGCCGAACATCATGTATATCTATCTCCAAAGGCATGGTCGACGCGGTCCAAGCATATACACACGCATTTGGTAGCCATAAACCTAGTGGGTTCATGTTGACGTCTGCCCTAGTCGAGAGCATATACTGGGTTGAGCTTGAGCGGCAACATCCAAGTCCGGTGCTCACAAACATATACCTGCGTAACGTTGGAAATCTGGCCGCTAGCCTTCTTCGAAACCTATCCCTTAACAGTGGAGCAGCCGCCAGGGCTTGTAATGCTTTGAACAGCTTTCTGTCTACAGAAACGCTGGGTGCGGCTTATTTGCAAAATTTGGAGGATTTGGAGGATTTAGAAGATCTAGCCTTTCATGGCGGACAGCCTGATTTTGAGTTGACCAGTGCACAAAACCTAGCACTACATGATACTGGTCATCCATTTGAAGGTGCATTCGAAGAGCTTGCGCAAGATGTCGACTGGGAATCTCTTGTGACGAGGCTTCCTTTAACAGATAACTTTCCACTGTAACAGGTGTATTTTTTCTATTGATGTCTTACGTTGTGTATATGAGACTGGTGTTTCCTTTTTACAATACGTGAAAGTAAAATTTATTCTTTAATGATTATCTACGTTAGTTCATGTGCCTTGTACAGACAGGCAGGCAGGCAGACCGTCTTAGTTACCGTAAAATCAAAGAGAAACAATTTCGAAACAAAGAATCAAGTCCTCATGAAGTATGCATAAAACAACGCTGTCTAAGCTAGCAAACACCTCTTGGACACTCTACATAATGGGATTTAGTGGGTCAGTAAATTGCTTGTTTCGGAAGAGCGAGCATTTCGGAAAATTTTGGTTCTCGGAACGACATCTTTGGGCTCGGAAGCTATACGAAAGTCTCATACGGAAAGACCGACCGCTTGCTGCAGGCAGCAAAAAATAGTTAGGAACAAAATTTCCGGGGTGATCAACTGATTGGATCATTTAGCCAGCTTTATGAACCATTTGGAAAGAAATAATCAGATATCATGGAACTGATGGTTTCCGAAACGACTGGTGCACACGTTCAACAGGCCTGTCTCTTATGATAGAAATAAGCGTAATATATCTACAGCTAAATTATTATGAGTCATTCCCCCGTTCGATGAGATTTGCAGGTCAGATCTTGAAAACAAGTTGCGTGACTTGAGGAATATAGATTCATTGTAATACAATGTGCGAACCAGCCCGACAGGAGGCACTTCGAGCCTATCAAGAAAACCTATCGCAGGTCCTTTTGAAAGACGATGGAACAAAATCCTATCAAGGTGTCGATGAGGTTGCGTATATGCTGTCCCGGCTACCTATGGAAACTTCGCGGCCGTTGAAGGTAATTGCTGTTGGTGCCGGCTTCAGCGGCCTTGCTTTGGCGCATGAGGTAGAGGCCGGAAAATTAAAGAACATCAGCCTTACCGTCTACGAGAAAAATTCTGGACTTGGAGGAACATGGTTTGAGAACAGATACCCAGGGTATGAAAACATGGTGCTCCACAGTGAGCTACCAGCGTAACTTCGGTTTCGTGCGCACGTTGATACAACTGACAGCTAACAAGTTTCCAGATGCGCGTAAGATACCATGCAGCTTGTTCGCAGAATCTCAATAACGTTGGGCTAACACGCCAGATATGTATCTGAAGATGCGACATTCCTATACACAACTATCAGGTACGTTGATATTGTTCATAAATGTTCCCACACCGCTAACTTCAAGCGACAGTTCTCATGGGCCCCATATCCTCACTTCCCGAGCTATTATGCTTCTGCTCCAGATATTCACAACTACATTGAAGCTGTCGCGGACCAGCACGGTCTTCGAAAATACATCAAAGTGTCACACAAAGCTATTGGGGCTAAATGGCTTGAAGACCGTCAGAAGTGGCAGCTGGAAATCGTTCAAACAGACGGACGAGACCTCGTGATAGGTAATCGCTCGACAACCGAGGGTGAGAAAGGAGAGCCGTTCATTGATGAATGTGACATCTTTATCAATGCCACAGGGTGTTTCAATGATTGGAAGTGGCCGTCGATACCTGGAAGAGACTTATATACGGGAACCATGGTTCATTCAGCTGCTTGGCCAGAGACCGGTGTCAAGTTGAAGGGTAAAACGGTAGCTTTGATTGGAAATGGTAGCACAGGTGTACAAATCCTCCCTGCGATCTTGGATGAGGTTGACAAAGTTTACGTGTTTATCCGCAGTCGTACGTGGGTGACGGCAAGCTTTGCACAAAAATATGCTGGCCCCAATGGCGCCAATTTGTTCTTCTCGGAGGAGCAAAAAGAGGAATGGAAGAAGAACCCACAGGCCTATCTTTCCTATCGCAAAGCAGTTGAACTGGAGTTGAACTCTCGATTCAGACTGTATCTCAAAGACTCGGTGGAACAAAAACAAGCTCTAGAATACTCCATCTCACAAATGAAAGAGAAACTTTCTCCCAAGCCAGAAATTCAGGAGAATTTGATCCCGGACTTTGCAGTTGGGTTAGTATTTGTATTTCATATCAAGTTTACGAGCGGATCTTCTCTGAAAAAGAATCATTTCTAACAAAATTTAGATGCCGCCGTACTACACCAGGTAACGGCTACCTGGAGGCCCTGTGCTCTCCCAAGGTTGAAGTTGTTTGGGGAGGAGTTACATCTTTCAACGCCAGCGGGCTTGAATCTGGATCCGGCAACCAGTACAATGTGGACACAATCATATGTGCGACCGGATTCAACATGACCTTTTCCCCGCGTTTCCCAATCATCGGCCGCAATAACATCGACCTACAAAAGGAATGGAAAGACAACCCTGAGTGCTATCTCTCGGTCACCGCAGCCCATATGCCCAACTACTTCGTCTACCTGGGTCCCGGTAGTCCGATCGGGCATGGTAGTATCGTTACGGCAGTTGAACGTGTGACTGATTATATCATTAAGTTCTTAAGCAAGCTGCAGCGGCAGAACTATAGCTCAGTGGTCCCGAAGTCACATATACCCCGGGCATATCAGAAACATGCCCTTGCGTGGTTAGAAAGGACAGCTTGGAGTTCTAATTGCAGCTCGACATATAAGAATGGGAAAGCTGATGGCCCGTTGATTTCACTTCACCCCGGGTCTAGATTGCATTACTTCAAGCTTCTCTCCGACCCACGGTGGGAGGACTTTGAGTGGCAGAGTCTTTGTCCAGAGAGAGACCTCAATTTTGCCTGGCTAGGTAATGGATTCATCGAAGAGGAAAGTCAAGATAATATTCAAAGTGATTTAACGTACGTACAGTCATTGCTCTCTCCGGTACAGGACTTTGGACACATTGAGCTTACAATGTTTTCTTAATAGTTGGTATCTAAACCCAGTCGAGTCGGAGAAAACGATTGAAAAGCATTAACTAGAGAAATTTCTGGTGTTGAATCTTTATTGATAATATCGCATTTAGCATGTGAAACGTGCTAAAAAAAAATTGATAAACGGGGAACGAGATGTATATATGTTAGTTATTTACACCGTATCGAGCTCGTAACAACGCGACATATTCTCAGACTTTTCGTCTCTAAATGAAATGTTACTTTTATGCTATTTCTAATTATGTATAGTATGACTTTATTGTCAGTCTATGCAGATGTTCATACCCGCCTTGTCACCGTCGTAAGGAGCGAAACCATCATTAAAAAAATAATAAAGACGTAACTAAATAGCGGTCTTACATCATCATACCTAAGCGGGAGTACCCTTGTTACATCTTTCAACAGCTCGGAAATTCTAGAATCACAGAATATTCCGAAGCCGAGCGGCAAGATCGCATTGTTGGGGAAAACACGGGGAAGTGGAGAGTGGTGGGGACACAGCCACTAAGATGTGCGGGGAAGACAGCTGAAAACGAATCAAAGCTATATCTGGAATGGGCACCTTTTGCTGACCGGGCGTGCTCTATGGGCTCCCAGACATTCGTGGCGCTGCCTGTCACCAGAATTAGTTTAGCCCTAATCACTACCTGAAATGATACGGGCTTTGCTGGATTGATGGCAAAATGCATTGTCGCATAAAACAGTTTCAAGTAGCCACCGGCCAACAAAGAACTTTTCTCGTTTGTCTCGGTGGATGGTAACTTATACCCCGCACCGTCTCTGGATGAGGACTAGTCTAGAAATGTTACTATCTAGGGCTTGTAAGTGAAGTGTCATAGCTCTGGACCCGGGTAAAGGGGTCGGTAGTTGTGAAAGATGGCCATAAAGATGAGGACTAGCCACGTTTTCTTGAAAGCAAAAATACGTAGGAATATCTGATCAGTCACCATCAGCACAAATCTCTGCAATTTTTTGTCTCATAGCTCATCCAATATATCACACAACATGTCACCTCACCGAGCAGCCCATAGGGTAAATCGTTATGCTCTAGTGACAACCTGTCTAATCACCCTCAGCTCGTTTGCCTATGGCTATGCCGGGGCTATTATCGCTACAACTCTAAGCCAGCCCTCCTTTGTGGCCACGATGGGCCTCGATACCGCATCCAATGCAGATTCGCTTATTGGTGCCATCAACGGTCTGTTCTATGCCGGAGGCGTGTTTGGTGCCTTTGTATCTGGTTGGATATCTGACCGATGGGGTCGAAAGATGGCGGCAACCGCAGGAAATATTCTATTGTTGATCGCTGGCGCCGTCATGACGGGATCTGTCAATCCAGCCATGTTCATTGTTTTCCGGTTTGTGTGCGGGTTTGGGTACGTGTTCTCTCTCATAGTGATTGTTTATTTCCCAAGGTTCCGATTATAACTGATTCGAATATGATGCATAATACAGATCCTTTCTTGTCGTTGCTAGTGTTCCTGTGTGGATAGCCGAGCTGGCTCCGCCTCAGATTCGAGGCATCATCGTGGATATCCATGCCGTGTCGATGATGACTGGGTATGCAGTAGCGGCATACGTGGGACTGGGCTTCTACTTCCTTCAAGGGAACAACAATGCATGGAGGGGGCCCATGGGCGTCTCAATGATTTGGCCTTGTCTTGTCTTGTGCACAATGTACTGGCTACCCGAGTCTCCACGTTTCCTCATTTCTAAAGGTCGCAATCATGAGGCCTGGGAAGTCATTAAGCGCATACACGCAGATCCTGTCCGTGATCCGAGCGACGAGCAAGCCAAACGGGAGATCTACCAGATTCGGATGCAAATCAGCATTGATAACACACTCGATAACTCCTACTGGAAAATACTGAAAACCGCGAGCCTGAGGCGGCGTGCTTGGATGACGATCCTGCTGGAAATATTCATTTTGAGCTCTGGGGTGTTGGTTGTTTTGAGTAAGTTCACCTCTAGCAAGGATATCTCTTTATTGTATTCATTATCCTAATATGCTAAATAACTGTAGATAACGGATCGATCATTTACGCAAACCTGGGTTTTTCAAACGTTCAAGTCCTCAACTTTCAAGCTGGCTTTCAGCTGTGTGGTCTAGTGATGAACATAATTGCGATGTTCTTCGTGGACCGTATCAAAAGAAACTGGATCATGGCAATTGGGCTTACGGGTTGCGGGCTCGTGATGTTGGTCGAGATGCTCCTTCAAAAATACTACTTGCACAGCACAGATAAACCCGGTTTGATAGCAGCAACCGCCATGATCTTCCTTTTCCAGTCAACGTACTCTTTGTTCCTCGACGGAGCATCATACTTTTACATTGCTGAGATCTGGCCCAGCCATCTCCGCTCACACGGATTTGCTCTTGGGATGGCTTCGCTTTGCGGCGTCGATATAATCTGGCTTCTTGTTGCGCCCACCGCCTTGAAAACTATATCATGGAGATTTTATCTGTTCTTCATAATCATTCCTATCATTGGGGCCGTGGTTGTCTTCTTTTACTATCCTGATACATTGGGCAAACCTTTGGAAGAGGTTGCAGTGTTGTTCGGTGATGACAACGTGGCGGTTTACCAACGTGATTTAGATGATGAGGACTTCCACTTGGGAGATATAGATACAGAGGAAGACATCCAAGGAAAGGTTGTATCAAGCCGGCACGAAGAAAACAAAAGAACGAATATTGGTACATGTTAGATTTAAATGGTACGCAGTCACTCGTTTAACGAGTGGCTCATCTATTATCGCGATACAAGACGCAGTTGGCTGTCAAAAACACGCAGTTTGATTTGTGGATTTTCATACAGTTCTATTCTCAATCATTCACGAAGTATCCTATTCGAACTTTATTTTTCAGATCTGTTCTCGATGGCCAGGCCGATTATAGCTCAGTCCGATGGCCTATTAGATAGCCCACATACACAAGTTATAGTGCAGCTGATTTCTTTCCACAAACCTTTGAATGGATATTACAAAAGATGATAGATTCTTTTCCTATTCCTTATATTCTCGTGTGTCCGCGCAAATACAAAGGACATCAGAGCTACCCAGCACCTTTTAAAAGGAACTGAGACTAAGGGAGATATACTGATGGCAAGATTTTTTGCCCGATAAGAGCTTCCGAAAACGTGAGAAAAGAATGTGGTGGTTTGTATGAACAGATTGATCTCAAATTTGTTTTCTAAAACGGCTACACAAACCTGCCCGACATTCACTATGCTACCAATATCCAACACAGTCTGATACATGCAGATAGATGTTGAAACATAAATAGACACGTAAACACGCTGAGCAATAATTCTCACGACTGGTAAACGGCGACATACGCGACCTCCATCATATTCCCATAACCGCCCCTAGTGTTTGCGTTAGGGTTTACCGGCTATTTTCCTCAAAAGTTAGCATAATCGCCGAGCTTTGAAAAAGAACGTCAGATCAACATACCCAGGTCCCACCAACCGCCACATTCAGGATAAAATACAACGGCTCATGGCACAGCGCCGCCCAAGCATCCTCATTCCCAACCTGCGCGCCACTTATCTGGAAAAACTGTCTTCCGTCCATGAACCAACTAATCGTCTCCGACTGCCAGTTCGATGGATTCCGCCGGTCCCAGACCATCCGCCACGTATGCCACGAATAATAGTCAGGGATCGCAACGCTACCTTGCAGCCCGCCGTTGGCCTGGTTGCAGCTTATTCCTCCGCAGTGCGCAGTCCCGTAACCCGTTAAGCGGCCGTCAATCATCTCCATGATATCCAGCTCCCCGCAGTCCGGCCAGGGGGCAGTTCCGTGGCGTAGCGAGTCGCCCAGGATCCAGAATGCGGGCCATATCTCCTGTTTGGCAGCGGCAGGGTTGTTGCCGAACCGGAGCGAGGCTTCGGCCATGGTGCGTGCGCCGCGGGCAGGCGTGAAGATGTACTTGCTCTCGAGACGGCCGGATGTCCAGCCGCCGGGCACTGAGCTGGTGATCAAGGGCACCAGTTGGAGGGTGCTGCCGCCGCTGAGTTGCAAGTTGGCGTTGGAGCTGGTGTATGTTTCGAGTTCGCGGTTGTAGCCGAGTGCGCCGGTGATGATGTTCCAGTTGTTGGCGTTGGGGGATGAACCGGATGGGCCATTGAAGGGGTCACTCCATAGGAGGGTGTAGCCTGAGTAGGAAGGAGGGGACCAGGACGAGGTGAGGACGCAGAGTTGGAGGAGGAGGAGGATGGAGAACCACATTGTGTGCATCTTGGAGAGGGAAAAGGCAACTTCAGAGTGAGGGTTGTGAGATTATTCAGAATATCTGCCAGGTAGAACGGCATGGGAGAGTAAATCGGCAGAATAAATAGTTCTCACCAGAGAAAATCTGCCATGGCCCGACGGTGCCGTGTACAGCACCGTCGGGCACGTTCGGCCTTGATGGAAATGAGTTTCGACTCAAAGTGGGCTCTACGCTTGTTGTAAGAGTGATGGCGTACAGAAGCAGGGACTTACCCTGGATTTACCAATAGGAGACTCTGACGACGCCCTCAAAGGCTTATGGGCTGGATGGGGCAGAAGATTGTTGAAACATGTCAAAGAAAAAGAATGTGGCTGCTTATATAAAAAGCAATAGGAGGCGCTGAAGTTCACAGAATTGGTGTCGTAGACTATAAGCTTCATATGTCTATCGTGCAGCGTGGGTTTGTCATTTCCCTAACACGAGTCACTGCGATTGTTGTGGCATATATGCCAAAGTACATACGCATGGTCTGGATGCCTCTTGATACTTGTCGGGGCACCATTAGGATCTCGGTGAAGGCTGTTGATGTAAAATAGTAGAGTTACAAATCCACGCAAGACTCCTTTGTCAGACTAACCAGCTAATCATGTCTCAAAATAACGTGACAATGTTAATTTATTGCTCTATAGGAATTCACAGAAATTTCAAAGCTAATCAAACATGATTCCTGCTCGCTATAGCATGGCAGGAGAAAAGAACGCCGTGGATGGTGGTTCATAACCAAAAGCAACCCGCATACCCATGCAAAAATTCTACCCAACAAAAGCCATTCTCTCAAACTCCGTCATAGCCCTGCCTGGCATACTCATTACTACCAAGCAAAGCCCGTGTTTCATCAGGTTGTGATATGTCAACAAGTCTATTTCTCTCTCCAGAGGGAATCCACCCTCGCATCCAACCGCTCACGCGTCGCCACCGTTTGTGGCCTGGGTCCGCCGGATCGTCGACCGTGACAAGCGGCTCACTGCCCTGGTCACCGTAGATCAGAAACTGTACGCCCATAAATGCATCGAGACTCAACACGCCAGCTGCACCCAAGAAAAACGGCGTTGCCAGCGCGACCCATTCCTCGCGATTGTTGCCGTCTGCATCCGTCCATCCGCCTCCGCCGTACGCTGGATAGTCATACCAGGCGTTGGGGTTCGTTAGTAAGGATGCCGAATAGAAGGAATTGCCGCAAAATGCGGCCATAAAGAGAAGCGGCGAGAGACCAGAGGTGCTTTTGCGGACATAATTCTTATATAGTTGGGGAAGGCGCGAGCCGAGATACAGCAGCGTGGACATCCAAGACAGAATACGGCCAATTGTTTCTATATTAATGTTATGCGGGTCTGTGATGACGTCGAATATCGATGGCAGCGCGGCGTGCGAGGAGGTTGCAGCCATTGAAGGTGAAAGCGTCGGTGAGGCGTTTGCGAGAACAGCACACAGCATCGAAGTGAGGAGAACCGTTTTCGGAGAGACTCCGAGGGGCAGACTGCTACTAGAGCTCCCGTAGCCAGATACGCGTTGGCCGTCTGGTTTTTCCCAATATGCGGGTGAATAGAAACGCGGAGGAGAGTTTTCTGCGGGCTTCGATAGTCCCACGTCCTTTGGCTCGGATGGGCGTATCCCATGTGCCGATATGGCGTTTTCGTCAAGCGAATCCTCATCGCTTATGCGAATGCCTTCGTACACGACTGAGCCATTGCCTTGGTCGAATGATCCGTTGATGCCATCCTTTCCTTTGCCCGTCTTTTTCACATGCGTGTACCAGAAGTACTGGAAAACTAAGACAACGTCGACGAAGACGTAATACGAGGCGATGGTCACTTGCCACGTTGCCTGGCGTGTGAACAGCGCGCCGACCAGGTTGGCCGTATCACCCAGACACCATTCAACCAAGAAAAAGGCCGACAGCCCTGCCGTCGACTGCAAATAATAGTTCTTGTATATCTGAGGGAGCTGCGCAAATAGCCACGAAACAATGCTCAGACAGCCGAGAATGGACGAAACGAGGCCCAGCGTGCTGGGTATGCAAATATGAAACGTGGACGAGACCAGGGCTAGAAAATCAGACGACGGTGTGCAATGGGGTGGCAGTGAGTAGCCGGCGGGGGACATGGTCCCGACGTATCTCCGCGGAGAATGAACGAGAAGGAAGAACCGGAGAACCGAAGAAACGACGACACGATTCGAGTGATGTTGCAGAACAGTGAAGCGACAACAAGAATATACGTAGGCGAGTATATATATGTATATGTATATGTGTCTGTGTGTATGCGTATATGTCGTGTGAGCAGTTCCAGCTGATGACTCAAATTGTGTGGACAGATAAGGCCGCGTGACAGCGTTATCGGTGCGCTAGTCGCTAGTAGATAACAGCGGAGGCGCAGACTGTGGAGTAACAGCCGTGTAGTGCGCTGGACGTGGTATCGAGGCCAGCGCCGGAGAAATGGTGAAGTGCTGAGAGAGGCAGTCGAGGAGAGAGAGGAAGAGGGAGAGGGAGAACAGCAAGAGAGAGCAAGGAAAAGGGAAAGTCACGCTTCTGCAGGCAGTCAACAACACAGCCCGAACAGGAAGGCACGCCCCCGGGGGCGCCTGCCGCGGGACGACATCCGGTTCAGGCTGCGATAAGCCCGATCGGCGCGCGCTGATTGGCCCGCTGGATCGGGGCCAGCCAGGCACATGACGAGCCGATCTCTGATCGGTGCTTATCTAATCTTGTACTCTGACTGTTCTTCTTCTTCTTCTACCTTAATGGCAGCCTCGCTTTGAGGGTTAGACAGAGCTATGACGATCCAATGTAGGATACCAAGAAACATGCAGGACAGTGGAATGAGATTCACACTCCATCACATCGCATTCCATTAAGCTCTCTTGATTTTTATCTCTTCCTTTCACTTACACAGGGGGTAGGAATATATATGTCTCTGGCTGTGTTTGTGTTCATAATCACAAAGGATCGTAAATGCTGAGGCATAGGTATATCCATTTAGATCACAAGAGTCAGCTCGCACTAAAATTTGTCTATGGCAACCCCAAGAAATTTCGGATGCGGGGCGAGTTGCTATTTGCGAGTAATCTGCATTGTTGGAGGCTGTGTACTACCGCGCATCAGCCAATCAAACCCTGCTTAATTTATACTTGTCGCGCTTGTGGTCATAAAGAGTGAGTTTACTAACATAGCAGCAATCAAAAGTATAAATTATTAGGTACAATTATTATGATCTGTGCTGTGAAGGATCTAGACGTCCTTGATTTTCATTGTCCAGGATACCAGTGCGTCTGTCAACTGTCTCGCAATGCTTATCCCAATCGCCTTGGCCATCGTGGTTTGCCTTTTTCTGGCAGGCGACTATTTACCACCACCACCCTTGAGGGAATCCACTTCAGATGAGATACAAGCTGTTGAAGAGGTTCAAGGTCCCGAATTTGATGCCGAATTTGATGACGATTTTTACAAGTTCCGAGCCTATTTTGGTTCGAAACCTGGTGCCGCTGTGTGAGGATGGCCAAGTAAAGGTGGCCTATATGTTTTCAACGCCCAAGATGGAGTCGAACTCGAATTTTTACAGCTTAATCGTTTCAAAATACGCCGCGGTCTGATAGTCCTGAAGAGGAGGATGCTCACTGTATTCTAATGCGCAAGCTTGGTGCGACTTGGTTGAAAAAACCAGCGGATTATTATCATTGTTTATTCGACGTTCCGTCTCCACAAACTCCAGTTTTGATTATAGGATGGCCTTCTACCGGAGGGGTCTGGAGTCTGAAAACAACGGACTACGAATCTAGAGTAATTGGAGCGGGCATGATCCACAATGCTTGTAATATGGATGAACGATGCGATGCTATTAAGCAGCTTGGGGGAATCTTCTATTCTAATCCAAAGGACTGCCCAGACCTTGATCTAGATTAGTGAATGGTCTTCTATCTGTGGCAGTTCAAATATAAGTGTCTATACCCGAGTTCAGCGCCGTCGGACTATGCGGAGATTGCCCCTAAAGGCGGTGCCAAATCTTGCCATAATTTCAACCAGCCCCGAGTAGAGTACAGCGCTGGTCGAGTAACCTGATCCATCAATGATCAACAAATGACAGCAAGCATATCTACACTGAACCTGCTAGATTGAATGGGTATCATTGAATTGAAGATTGTATCACTACCATTACTACCATGCCAGTTCCGCAATCGACACCACCATCACGGCGATCGCAGTCACAACGGCAAACGAACTCTCCGTCCGAGAGGCACCGCTTTCGCCGCCGAGAATATCAAACGCGCTCCCTACCCCGCCAAACCCCTTTGTCTCGGTGTTCGCTTTGGCAGTCGTAGTGGTAGAGCTCCCACTAGTTGATGATGATGATGACGATGAGGAGCTGCTTGATTGGCTGGTTGTCGACGTCGACTCGGAATATGCGATAGTGAGATTTGGAACGGATGTCGACGAAGTCGAACTTGCTACTGTCGTGGATTGTGAGGACATCTGAGCAGATTCAGTAGTAGAGGTGGTTTGCGCGTCTGAGAACGAAGTCGTCGTCGTCGTCAACGGTTCAGTCCATGTCGCAGCCGACGTCGAGTCTGTCACCGAAGTAGTCGTTTCACTCTCCAGCGAGGCCGAGGTGCTACTCGTACCAGCATCTTCTCCACACAGTGCCGATACTCCATACCCAGTTAAAAACTCGCCTAGCAAAGTATCGCTGTTTACTTTTGCGTCGGAGCACGCAACAAGCACTTCTGCACCAATTATATCCAGGCCCGCGATACAGGAACGTGAACAAGAGCTCGTGCTACTGAAATCCGTCTTGCTGCATCCCGGTATCTCCTCTTGCCAGACGGATTCACAAGCAGCCGAGAACCCCTGGATTTTCTGGAATTGTGACAAGGAGATCGCCGCGGTGTTGGCGATAAGCAGTAATATTAAGAATAGTATTGAAGATGATGACGGTAATAATGATGCGGCATTTCTCAGTCGGACAATCGTCATCTTCCTTTACAATATGTATCGTGTAGTTGATCAAGAGCTGTCCAACCTAGGACAAAAATTATCGTACAGCAAAGTAGTAATATAGGCCCCGAGAGACAGACCACAAAGCGCAAACGGCGTGCGCGGGGGGTGAGGGGGCAGGGCTGAAGAATATCTGCGACAGGGCGTGTCTGAGGGCGCCTGGCGACAAAACACAACCCGGCGAATTGATGATGTCAGTGAATAGATAGCAACACCAGGCTATAGCGTCAACGCCGCAGTATATCCAGGTATTGGCCAATTTCGAAAGGATGTTAAATAAGTTCAAAGAAAAATAATTAGTGACGAATGATGTTGCAGCTGCTAAGACGGGGGACTATCCGGTCAGGATGAATAATGAGTGAAACCGTCTTCTGCAGATAGGCGTTAGTACTGGGCGTGGGCTTGAGAGGAGGGAAAAGAAATCAAAAAGTGAAAAGTCAAGGAATAAAAGAGAATATTAAGAGAAAACAAACGTAAGAATGCAGCAAAAAATTATTGGCATGTCATTCATGTTTCAGGATGACTGTTGCGGTTTCCTATTATAGGCTTGCAGCAACGGATGCATATTTTGCCCTAAAATGGGGTTGCTCCAATCAGTTAAGATCACACAGAGGCGGACGGATTTTCGCGCCGAGAAGCGTGCTATAGGCCACATCTCGGCTGTTGGCGGAGAGTATCGATTGCTGTGTCGTAACTATTGTTGTCGAGCAGTAAGACAGCCCAGACAGCCCCTTGCAGTTAGATGTTCGAACTTGAGAAGCACAAGCCTATGGTTTGCGAGTCCCCAGCGTGCAAGGATGGGGTCGGGATCGGGCGGAGTCCCGATCGTGCACTTTCTGAGACACGCAGCGACGCAGGTTGGAAGGGGTATACTACGGAGTACTACCAGTATGTTGGTACAACTGATAATCTGCGATTACGTACAGCTAGGTATGTATTTTCTAAAAAAGAATAAGAACTGTTATACACTGAAGCTGACCGTGAGAGAAATCAAAATAGGGATGGTTTTATCGTAGGTGGCGAACGGGTAAGCTGGCAGCCCTAGCTTAGCCCGAACCTGCGACCAGCCTCTATGACGAAATCAAACCTCTTAGCAGGAAATACTGTATGACAGTCTATTAATGCGAGGCCATAATAATCTCTATCATCATTATAGCAGTGGTTCCTAAAAAAAATCGTAACGCCGCAAGACAACTATAAACAAAAAACATACCAAGCAATCTTTTCCCATTGTCGGTAATCTTAAAATAACGCCAAACATATCAGATTTATACCCGAGGCGCCACCAG
Source organism: Eurotiales sp. R13A2 (assembly GCA_023625935.1). Classification (NCBI taxonomy): domain Eukaryota; kingdom Fungi; phylum Ascomycota; class Eurotiomycetes; order Eurotiales; species Eurotiales sp. R13A2. Next base: position 385,385 of record JAMAFV010000010.1, on the reverse strand, counting down.
GTATGTAAAAGCACCAGAGAATATTTACGTCCAAGCCTAATTAATGTCTAGTGTCTCTGCGTGGAGATGTTAATGCAACATTACCAACTATTCAAATGGCAAAACAGTAACAAATCCATACAAAGTAATTCTTGCACACTACCTAGTCGGTGCTTCCTTGTCTATAATATTGATCTCACTAAGCTGGAAGGGTGGTAGGAACAAGCTTATTTTGTGTATAATCCGATGAGTAAGTCTATGACAAGGGAATAAGCAACTGTTATTACTTTGATAATGTACACATGAGGAAAGATGCCATCTGATTTTGGTTTTAGTCCCAAATATTGATATGTTGTTGTTCACTATTAATAGTTCCAGCTGCTCGATAGAATCGACATTAGGGTTACCGCATCACGTGCCCGATGTAGCTTCGCCCCTTGTAAACCGCAATGGCCGAATAGTCGTTAGATAAGCCTCCGTCTCCACGTCATGAATATCGACAATAATTTAGATGTTTCCCGACCGAAGAAACATATTTGTGGATGTCTCATAATGTAGCGCGGCGTGAAGGCGATACTAGTCCGTCCGTCTATCAACTCACGGCGGCGTACCGTGTAGGCCGGGACGAGCCGAGCAAGCCTATTGGCATGTAGCATCTGTAAATACCGGACGGCAAATTGAATCACCAATTTATGGACTAACGTAGGGTGGGCTCTCAAAGATTAGCTTCCATTATATTCGTACATATACTTAACGAAGGCTACTTTGTAACGGACAGGAACGAAGCTAATCATAGGGTGGTTCAATAAGATTTCTTCCTAGTTCTAGATATGTATTGTATAGTATGACAATTCACTTGAAAAAATACAACTTTTTGGAGCATACAGTCTACAGCTCCACAACAGGTCCATTGTAGACGTGGCGGGCACGGAAGATGAAGTACATCATGGTCAAGAACATGGTGGCGCCGACTCCGAGAACAGCCCAGTTCATCTCTTCGACCGTTGGGTGCATAACACTTGGCCAGAAGCTGAAAAATACCACAATAATAATATAGATGACGGCGAGCGCGTTGATCACGATGCCGAGGATTCCGGGGCAATGGAACGGTCCCCATACCAGCTTTGCTCCAGGCACATTGACAATATCGTCCTCGGAATCACTGTATTTGGAGATGTGGCCTTGTACTCGGCGAATAAGAAGCAGAGAGGCAACGACGAGATATGAAAGGTAGATGCCGGACACACTCAAGGACACGACGTCGTACATGGCAATGCTGGAACCGAGGTTAATCAGGGCCAGAAGCACAGAAATAGTCACTGAAACGAGGATGGCGTTGACGGGTAGATGCCTTTTGGTGGAGACCTTTTAATTGTATGTTGGTTAGCACTTGCTCCGTTTCATTTTGGTGGGTGGGGAGAAGAACGAAATCTCACCTGTTTCCACAATCGCCATCCGGGTACCCCCCTGTCTCGCGAGAAAGACCAGAGCTGTCGAGATGCTGCGGCCAAAAGGCCCATGATGGCACAGCCGTAGAAAATTATCACGATCGCACACATGGCCAATGTGCCACCGACGGAGTTTGTTGCTTCCATGAAGATGCCCATAAAGTCGTAGCCGGTCATCTCGGCCACTGTCCCACCGAGATCAGGGCCGGCACAGAACATCATAGCAACTATCATTCCAAATCCGAGGCAGCCGTTGATTGCAATACTGAGCATCAGTGCCCTAGGAATTACCTTTTCGGGCTTTGCGATCTCTTCTGCCATCTGATTGAGATTGTTAAAAAAGAAAGAGCTTGGTGAAAATAGAACGTAAAAGTAAAGAATATAACAGGGGGGGGTTAGAGAGAAGAAACCTACATGCACAACACCATCACCACCAGCAAAACTAAAAGCGGCGCCTGTCATGCCCACAAACCATGATAATCCCTGGGTAGCAAAGCCTCCCCCATTTTCAAAACTCGTAAACACCTCTTTGGCTGAGTTTGGTTCGGCCATGTACACGAGGGTGATCATGATGCCGAAGAAACCAAGGATGTGAATAACCAAAATGACCACCTCAATGCGGGGGAGCAGTTTGCCGCCAATCAGATTGACGATCAATGACAAAGACAGGGAAGCCCAGATAAGCAATGTGCCTTGCCATGGTAGAGCATGGTAGAGGTTGTTTCCAATGATGGCCAACGATTGGATCATCTGTCCTGTCATGAAGGCACTTGCGGCCAAGGCGGCCTGCCAACCGATGACAGAAAGCCAACCTGCAAGTTTCCGAGTCAGTCGAAATGTCTTCTGTGTAAGTTTACGTCGCAGATTTACCCGTCGCAAAACTAAGGACCTTCTGGTATTTAACTGGAGCAAGCATGGCTGCCCAGTGGTATTGGCCTCCAGAGGTCGGCGCCCTATTAAAATTGGTCACATGGTGAGCGCACGTTCAATTCACCTCTTCATAGTTAAAGCAGAAGAGAAAGGTGACCTTACATCGAGGCCAATTCCGCAAAGACGACAAAGATCATGAATGTGCCAATCCAGGCGAAAATGAAGGAATAAATAGCACCGCCCGAGCCGCCACTGCTATTTGTCAGAGAAGGACTGCGAGAGAGGAATAGAGAGAAAGAAATACTTTGTAAGAGGTTCGGTAAATGTGCTGGAATATTGATCAATCAATTAGCACGAGGCATTTTAGTTGATGGCACTGCGTTTAGATCTCTTACCCAAGAACTCCTTCCCAAGTTCCTAGCATGGTGCAGCTAAAACCGAGAATGGAGAGAACATTGAAGTTTCTCTAAGAAAGATGGTACAGTACATTTTAGTACAGTGTAAATCAGGTGGTGCTTGGTTCAGGACAGACGCACCTTCAAGACAGCCTTTTTGCCCATCCGCTGTAGATTCGCATCGTCGCGATCCTGGGCAGAGGGTTGATTCACCCTGTCTTGACTCGAAAGAGGCGTCTTGCTCTTCAATTCGTAAGCCATTGTGGTGTTTGAAGTCAACGAAGACGATGACGGATGGACATGCGAAGGATGCAGGTGTCAGAAACTAAATCCGGCTGACTGTGAGCTGAAGAAGAGATAAGAAGAAAGGAAAGAAGAGCAAGGGATACTCCGTAGACTGATTGATTAGTCGCACGATGGACGCTAATGTGTAAACGATTAACACGAAACTAGGGGACAGGCAGGGAGACACAATGTGGCATTGTATGACTTCGCTACGTGCCGAAGTCGTTGGAAAGAGGCACATGCGCGAATATATTAGCGTTGCATGCATTAGTTTATGCATTCACGGGACGATACGGCTACAATAAGACATTGTACGTAGTAAGTTGTAATACGAGGTACAGAGAATCAAGGAGGCCATAAGGAACCGGAATTATGGCTTTTGGTGTCAATGTCAATGCGAATGGAACTTTCCAGACCCTGACCAGGGTATACTCCGTACGGCTACGCAAAAACAACATACCTAGACTAATTTATATTCGAAATCCCGCTATCTTATGGCGCACTTAGTTAACTTACTAGTTCAAAGCTTAGCGTAAAGGTCTTCGTTGTAATACCGGTTGTTACATTGTTACAATGTTACCATACTACAATACTCTCGTTCAGACCATTTTGCTCTTTTTTTTTCGGTTCACCAAAACCACCACAGTAATAGAAGAAAAAAAAGGGGGAAGAAAAAGAAAAGAAAAGAAAAGATAATGGGCTCAGCACCTACCACCAATTCTCTTGTACTAGAGGAGGCGACCATCGAAGATGCCCCGGCCATCCGAGACGTCTGGTTCGCAGCCTTCACACAGCCGGTGATTGGAGAGCTATTCCCCGACTCTCCGGGCATGCGCCAATGGGTCCTCAGCGATTGGCACCAAAATGACTTCAAGACAAAGCCGTTCCAGAAGTACCTGCGGGTGGTTGACACCGCCTCCAGGGACGAACAAGGTCGCCCGCGACTCGTTGCCTTTGGCAAATGGGACCTGGCCATGCCCGAAGAACGAGGCCCTCGCTTTCCGCGGTGGCATTCTAGTTCGCCTTATGAGCGCTGTGAAGAATTCATCGAAGCGCTAGAGAAGGAGAGGAAGCGCGTGATGGGCGACGAGAAACATTACTGTAAGCAGCGGCCCGATGTCTATGAAACGGAATAGTCCAATATTGACATGAAGGAATAAAAAGACCTAGATACCCTCGGAACCCACCCCGATTACCAACGGCGTGGCGCTGGCTCGATGCTGGTGCAATGGGGCTGCGATCTGGCTGATCGAGATGGAGTTGCCGCATACGTCGATGCCAGCAAGGAGGGTGCTCCGTTGTACCAGAAGCACGGGTTTGTAGATTACAGCTTACCGGGCTCTGATGTTGCGTCGATGGCTCGTTGGAAGAAGAATGCATGAACTTTGTTTCGTGTCTCGTGTCTGAATCTATGATCTATTCCTATTCTGCGGTATACATTCATCCTTAGATCAATTGAGTTCTCAACACAATACTTATCCCAGTCCAACGTAAGAGGAATATTGCAATCCATCCAGTAGAAACATACGTGTACAAAGAATATAATATTTAGTTGCTTGGGTCGCTTGACCGCTGCATGCCGCCGTACGGCAATTCCTCTTCCTCTTCCCTGATTATGCGTGCGGCGCTCGACTGGCTTTGAACGTCCCACTCCTGCGTGACGAGGATCTGATCTTGGCGCACCGCAGGCCCGAAGGTTCTTCGGCTCCTACTTTTTCGATCCTGCGAGCTCGTCTGGATTTCCGATTGTACGGTCATGTTGTAAGACCAAGATGACTTGTCATGAGCATTATCGAGCCGGAGCCCGTTGGATTGCATCCATGAGAGAAAAGGCATCAGTTGGGCCCAGCATGCTGTCACAATACTGACGCACTGGACGACGACGGTGATGATGGTGAGATCGCACATGCGGTACGTCGGGTCGTTCGTATACGTGGCTTGCCTCAGGAGTATGAGCTCGACAATGGCTGCGATTACCACACTATATATACGCAAAGAGTCAAGAAACGTTAGATGAGTCTCAATTTGAACACGGTTGGCTGAGCTACTTACAAGGCCCTGGGCGCAAAGATACCCAAAAAGGTTAGACGGCGCGAAAGTGACGTTTGAATGTTGACAATCAGCACCAATATCTGGGTAATGATGAGAAGATCGGTAGCAATGTTCGAAACTGAAACGAAATAGCGCCATGCTAACTGTACAGGTATTATTGAGTATGGTCTGGAGAAGCTTCAAAGGGGAGGCAGGATAAAAACAGACGCACCAGGTTAAAGCATCGACCATTCCAAATATCCCAAGTGTGCGGCACGGAGCACTGGAACGAAGTGCCGAAGATGGTCACAGTTGCCCAGGCCATGAGAATAGCCTTGATCACTCGAGCAATCCATTTATCTCTTCGAGATGGCGTGACACTTTGGACAAACAAGACTAGGGATAGTTTTGAGAGCAAGAGGCTCAGAATATAGAAATAGGAAGCTGCAAAGAGTTTCTGCCGGCACTTTTTTTAGTCTTGCAAAAAGAGAGAGAGAGAGAGAGGTGCGCGAAGCCTACCTTCATTATTTGGTCCAAGTCACCGTCGGGGACATCATCGTAGTGATCTCCATAACCAGAATTCACCGCCAGAGTTATGAACATATCCTGGAGGACAGCAAATAACAGCGACACGATGATGGCAAGATCATCATGCGTGAGCTTCCGGAATAATCCATATTTGGTTCCCAGCCGCGCCGAAACGGACAGGATAACCGAGACCATAAGCACGAGAGTGGTCACCGCAACCGCCGGTTTGTTGGTATCGTATGCGAAGCGCGACCCCATTGAGGCTTTGCTGGAAATGATGGATAATGTCGAATATAGTCTCAAGTCTTACGGTATGTTGGATGCAAGATGGAATACGTGCGGATGTTGGAGACAAAATATTGGCCATACTCTACATTAATGGAATCCTTTCTATCTCTGTATATGTGTGCAAAGTAGACATTGTGCGCGTTGTAACAGGACTAGTTAGCCTTTTACTATCTTTGAACCAGGGTCTGAGTGAACGTCTTTGGGGCCTGATTGCACGTATTTACGATTTGCAAGGTGAGATGATGTATTAGTTGTTTGAGGCTAGAATGGAATCGCGGTTAGTCTCTCGTTTAAGTGTTGTGCGTGCTTGCTGGTTGCTACGTCCTGCTACTCTAGTAGCCAATATATATAGAACTTGGTGAGCAAATTGTTGCATATCGGGCGGTTTTTTTTCCAGTACTCGGCCATTACACAAGATTTTCGTATTCCGTCATGAAAGCTACTGGGATATAGCGGTATTGTCAAGCCTTTTCCGACCTAGTTTATTACTCGGTAGAGATGCAAGCCTATCGGAAACGAAATCCATATCAAGGGTCAAGCCATGCAGAAGCTAATCAACAACCCCCGGCTAGTTCCAGTGTCGATCCTGCTCTCAAAAAGGTATGCTAGCCCATTTCTCTTCCGCTAGAACCACACGATGGATCGAAGGATGCGGGTTATCTAGGATTGAATCCTTTACTCTATATGTGTCAACATTTATGTATCCGCTGAAACTGCGCCACCAGAAAGCTTTGGTTTGTAAAAAATAGAAAGAAATCGTACGTCGTCTGGTGGAACCTCCTCACACCTCATACGACCCCCCCTGTCCGTCCTTTTAATCCCTCACACTAGCCAGCTGGTGTGCACGGCTCGAGGTACACGGCAGGATAGCTTGCATGCAAAGCAGGGGTCCAGGGTGGAGGGATCCAACCACCTTTTATGAAGAGTTGTTGGATGACTGGGGTCGTCCTCGCTTACCCTCGTGGGTAAATGCAATCTCGTTCCTCGCTCCAAAACAACGTTTTGTTACTATGAAAGAATAATTGACTCGCAGAATTGTATGTTTTCAGTTCTGTTTCTCCTCAGTCTGTCTAGGTCATCTGGCTGGCCTATCTGTCGCCTTAATAAGGGGTTTTGATGGAGCGGTGGGGGTGGGGGGGTCCTATGCGGTGGCGCTGTGAATCCTGCGTGTTTAACTAAGTATGGCAATTGGTGTAAGTTGCCGGGGCCTAACCCAGTGCCCAGATCCGTGTCCCGACGTCGCATTATCCAACAAGAGTCGACATTAACAAGCCAGCTGATTGAGAAGATCTTGGCGGTTGTATCATACCAATTCATATTTCTAGGTTTTGTGCTTTATTACTGATATGGCTTCGGGACAAACAACAAGAATAAAAAATCAAAAAATCAAAAATTGAGTGGGTCGTTCTGGAGAACCCCGACGCCTTGGGACCCTCGGATCGGGGCTGCATGTATAATGGCGGGATTGCATTGCAATTCAAAACGATATTAATTATATGCGCGGATGGGGCGTCTAAGTTGCAAATGTATGCGGCACTGCCATGGCGCAAAGCTTAGCTCCACTTAAAAGCTAAGGGAATCAAGGTTCGATTACATTACTCGGCAGGACATCAGAATCTCCGAACGTAAATATGTATGCACAGCGTTTACATAAATTGGGCGGACATACCGAAAGATACCGTTCAAAATGTCACATTGACGCTTGTAAAGCAGCGAAATGACCTTCACAGAGGAGATCGGGGCTGTCATTTTGATTGCAGTTCCATCATGTTTGGCGCACTGACAAGTAGATGTGCTCGATTGCCCTACCTCTGCCCCAAAATCCGCGGCGCCTCTCCAGGGTTTGACAGACTAAGACTTTTCCAAACAGTCCGTTCATTCATTTATTCACGGTGGCACTCAGAGAATCTTTATTAGGATGAGGGTATACACTGTTGTAAAATTTCATCAGCGATTTTATTAGCGAGTATTTTGCTTTTCGTAAAAGGTGTAATATTCATAACCTGGGAAGATAGCCAGTAGTCCATCAAGTCCAGGTTGGGAAGCCTCCGGAACAGTCCTAGTTGAACCGTTGACTAGCTCACCTGTCAGCGTAGGCCTCGGGCTAGAGAAAGGAAGTGAAGCATTATAGCCTAAGTAGTTCATAGATCAGCATGCTTATTAGGCAAAAAAAGTCGACTAAGCGCCGCCTGGTGACGGCGCGAGGTTTCAAGTACGGATACAAGCAAATGATTGGTGGGCCAGATATACTTCAACTTTGGCGCTAACTATCAAGGCGCTTAATTACCGGCTCCGATAGACTGAAAAAAACAATCGATAAAAACACTTCTTATTTATAGCATTTTGTGATGTTTCAGAAGATACTCACACAGGAGAAGCGAATGGCTCTCAAAGCTCAACAACCAGTTGCGGCACGGTGTCGACTAGAATAAATTTCAAGACACCCCATAAGTTATGGTTATTTAAAGGCAGATCAGCTCCAAATTGAAAGCATTTTGGACATCCATCAGACCATTTTTCTCACTTTTCCAATTCTTCAAAATCTTTTATACTTATATATCTGCTTAATCGTCGGGGACTGCACCATGTCCAAGGTTGTGAAAGCATTGCGCGAATCTCTCCTCAAGGACGGAAGCTTCAAAAAGTTCTTTGCCAAGCAAACCCCTGGCAACCGCATCGCTCCTCCCAAGACTGCCTCATCAGACGCCGAATTCGAGCTTCGGTTTGATGCTGGGGAAGTCGTGAATGGCAAGAAGGCAGTGTACCTACAAGTCAATTCCCAGGCAAAGAACGATGCTTTGAAAAAATTTAGACAAAAGCATGGTTCACATGCCAATCTGGCGACTGCTTTTATTGACGAGGATACCCCAGAAGACCAGCAAGAGGAAGCTTACAAGAAGTTGTGGGAGGAAATCGATCCGCAAATCAGAGATAGGCTTGGTTAAAATCACTTGAGTCTGGTAAGGGTTTACAAATCATTCATTCATTCATGCATGTCGCTGACGGCAGATGTAGATGCCACCAATTTATTAAATACGGGCTCATTGGCATACACCATCTGGTACAATCTGTCTACCCAGTAGAAAATGAGGATAGGAGATAAAGTTTATATGTCCAGAGGAAATGGCCACAAGCTTTTCACTTCTTCGGGGGGTTTTTGTACTTTATCGACATAATACTGGAAAAGCATCCTATTTCTAGACTTCATTTCGTCCAAGTCTCGCTCAGGAGGAATCCAGCCTTCGTCATCAGTATCCAGCATTTCCTTGACAAACTTGCGCATTTCGTGCCATTCTTCGTAGATGGTGAATTGTTGTTTGTGCTGCGCGATCTGTTCGTCAGTAAAATTTAACAGCAGGCTTCCATCAGGAAACCCTAGACTCCTTTGATTGAGAAATATCTCAATTAGTACCTCTCTGAGAGGTAACACACCCTCATTCCAGGTCTCTCCACAACGACGGAATATCTCTTTCAGTTCTGGGACAACTTGCATTGCTTGCCAAGCTTTCCTGTTGTTCAAGAAGCTTGCAGCTTCGTAAGCTTTTGTCCACGTGGCCTTCGCTTTGTTATATAGTGCGACTTCCTTTTCGTCATCGTCCATATCCTCAAACCCCGCAGGGAGACCTGGCATTTTATGGCCTAGTTGATAGCCCTCAGGAGGAAGAAGGAAGACCGGCCATCGGGCTTGTAAAAATAAAGGGCCGACGGAAATATTCTGCCAGTCAATAATGCCAGTCACTGTTCCGGGATCCTTTTCAGAGACAAAGATGTTGCCCATATGGAGATCGGTGTGCCAGAGAGTCGGTTGAGCCTTATCCAAAAGCTTGGCGCTATTTGATACGGCCGGCAGGACTGCCTTGACCATCTGAAGTAGAGAATTATGATCCTCGGTAGAAGCATTTATAAAGGATGGAAGCTGCAAGTTGGAATGATGGCTGACTCTAAACTGTGAGCGGTCGATTAATGAATTGCCCAGATCATATAATGTCTTCCCTGTGAGAAAGAGTAAGCAATCTTCAATCACCAAGGGAGACAATACTTACAGGGACCAAAATTAATACCCCTTAGGGACTGTCCAGGGCTAAGAAGCCAGGATGAATCACAAGAAGGACCGATACAGAATTCACCTGCGGGGTCGATGGATGAATCCAATGGTATCGTCTCCGTCTCTTTTAGAGCACTCTTATAATATAAGTTACCATAACCTGGAAACCAAACTTCGGAGAGCTCCCGCTCCCACTGAGTAAGACGTTTGATCAAAGATATCCGATTAGGCTCTCCCATTTCATCCCACTTCTTGAAAACTTGAATACCGGGAACCTTCTCCATAATAATATATTCTGCTCCAACCGCGTTCGACACATCAGAGCTCCAAGCGAAAACCTTTGGGACGGGAATTGTCGTATATTTATGTACTAAGATAAGACAGCATGTCAGCTAAGAAATAGATTTCTAGATGTCTTTATCTCACTGAATCTTAGCACAGCGACTTCAGACGCCGTGCAGTATGTTGGTCGTCCTGCGTTCGGACAAGGTATTTTGGCAATATATTCCGATGCGTCCTCCGTTGTGATGAGCAATGCTTTGCTGAAACCGCCCTCCATCTTTTCTATCCTAGCGACAGGCGACTTTCTGGAAGCGGAGAGATTTGCAATCACGTCACATAATCCTTCAACATTAAATTGCACATATCGCTTGGAAAATTGAATGTTTTCATCACTAAGGAATCGTCCATTTGTGTAACGAAAGAGATCTTCCTTGGAAATCGGGTTTCCTAATATCCCAGTCCTATTAGTGATAAAAATGACCGAGTCCCAGGGCAGATTGTAACGCACCTCCACATTCTATGGATAGAGGTCTCCTGCTTGACGTGGATGAAAAATATAAATTATTTTGAGAGAATTGGGCATGACGCGCTTTCCTGAAATGACGCAGAGCTCGAAGCATTGTTGGTACTTGTCATTTCACAACCCCCAAATTTATCGATACGCTGAGAGGTCGCGCGTCCCCGGGAATTTGTTAACCCGTTTCTAACCCCAACTGAGATTATGCCCCAGTTCACCGCTTCCTATTCCTATGTCATATTGTATTTTCCCGGAAGTAATCAGAAAGACTTTTGATAGACAATCCTTTGATTTAGATTCTATAGTCCTCTGACTGATCTGACACAGTAATTTTAAGGGTGATATTCATCATTATGATACATTAAATACCAGGGATAGTTATCATCATTAATCTTAGATTCATGTTGGCCATATGCTGTAAGTAAATTTGTATTGCCTTTAATATTATTATAAGTATATACAACCTAGCTCTGACACTAATCGATCAGGATATTTAGATGTAAGCAAGGGTAGCCGTACCATGAATGTCGGCAGTAATTCAGATGGTGCCTCGACGACAAGGGAAAAAAAAAAGCTTGTTGATGTCTCATAAAGACGGAATGAAAGATTGAAAAATACCGAAAAAGCACTAGACCACCATGTTAAAAAGGAGCCCTTGATGGGGGGTCAAATTAGTGCTTTTTCATGCTGTCAAGGAATTAATAGTAACAACAGTACGCTCGTCTTCAAATTCGCGTTCGCGTAGCGTTCAGTTAGATCGAGACGAGCTGAGTGAGTGATAGAAGATAGAGTGGAAATTGTGCGTTGACTCTATGTCATCCATTTTTCCCTTCTTGTCGGAGACCAGTGCATATGTGCTTCATCATGTAACCAAACTTTGCGTACGTATCCAACCTTACAGTCCCTAAAAAAGGATGTTAGCACTTTCTCCATATACTATATCGTCTTGGGTAAATAATTGCATAAATATTCCATTATGAAAGATTCCCTTTAGTAATATAATATCTTGATACTGCCTTTAAACACGATTCCTGAAGACGTCACATACATTCATTTATTCTGGTTTGAGTATTATAGTCTTGGAGGCCTACTAAGGGGTGTTTAGACCTGTGTCCAGGAACTTACGTCCTCGGGACCTAGGTTACCATATTTACTTACTACGCAGTGTCATAATATGTCTACACAAATGTCATAGCCAACGTCAACTCGGTGAATTACGGCTTCGGTCATATTTCCACACTGCCAGAAGAGGGACAAGCAGAAACACACTGCCCACAACCATAACAGCACCACTAAACGCCTGAAGTGCAAGAAAGCCATTTCTTTTCCCATGTCCTTCTAGTACACCGGCAATCGGAGCCCCGATGAGAACCCCCAGACTAGTTGCAAACCACTGCATGCCCATTCGGGTTCCTATCACTGAAGGAGTCGGCGAAACAACCGGATGCGCGATAACTAGTGGGTTTGCAGAGATGAGCACCCCGGAGAAGATGCCAAATAGCACACAGAAAACGACAAAGCCTGCAACGGAATGTATTCCAATCCAGCCAAACAACAGTACTGCAGACGCGATAACGCTCGCGAACAGAATCCGACTAGCTCCAAACCTGCGACTCAGTAACGCCGAGCCAATGCGGCCGATGGCGGAGCCCGCGTTCAAGATAGATACCATATAGAAACTGAGATCTGTGGACGTGTTTAATGCATCGGAAGCGAATGGGGGGACGTAAAAGAGCGGGATGAAATAGGCCATGAAAATAAGGAAATTGGCAACTCCATATGCGTTGAAACTCCATTCTTGCATAGCATGGAGATGGATAAGTTGGCGTGGAGCACTAGTCTTTATCACGGTAAGTTTCCTCAATAGAGGAACAGCAATGCATGAGCATGCCAACTGAATAAACCCCATTGCGCGTACGGTCCATGGAAATCCAATTCTTGGCTGCAACCGAATGAAAATTATGGGAAATAAGACTCCGCCTATTCATTTGTCAATAGTGTTCAACATCATAAGAAAGTGGAAAGACTGACCAACGCTCGCCCCAGATGTCACAAGCCCGACCGCGATTCCTCGTCGAGCGGTAAAGCGAGTAGATATCATAGATAAAGCAGGAACATAGACTAGGCCGCTACCAAGACCGCAGCAAAGCCCCTGGGACAGGAGTACTTGGTAATATTGCGTGGACAAACTGAGCATCATGAGCCCGAAGGTGGTCATAAAACATCCCGCAATTAAAAGATGGTGCAGGTACCCTCGGTCGAAAAGGGGACCAGCCACGAGACCCGTTGAAATAAGAAAAAAGGCATTGATGGTGCCAACCCAAGATATTTGCGATGCTGAGCTTGTTTTCAACAGAGTCGACTGGTAAAAGCTCTGAAAAGCGCCAAAGGCCGTGGAAAACCCCCAAGTCGTGACAAATAAGAGAAAGGCCGCGAATACACCTAGCCAAGCTAGTAGCCCTACATCTGGGGGAGGGGCAGTAGGAGCTGGAGGGGTCGGTAGTTCTTCCTTGAGTTTTCGACAACGCTCTTGAGACTGCGAGGAAGACAGGGGTTCTGTAGGAGGTAAGGAAGAGGGTGTCGGCGTCTTAGGCTCACACTCCATCATGGAGGCCTTCAATTGCACGCAATGCGGAGGAATTCCAAAGTTTGGCCCATCGTACATGGTTTATGGCTGGTTTGCATTAGACCGTTGGAGTATAGCTTCGGCTATACCGGCAGATCATAGCTTGTGAGGCCTAAGTTGATCAGTAAACACTAAATATCCACAGGTGTACCGAGGCAACTAATACAATTATATAGCCCATCCAATGATCACCAACCAAAACTTGATTCCTTTAAGTGAAGCCACGTCATGTACAGCATCTGCCTAGCTTATAATAGTCCAAATCGCGCTCAATGGCCTTTTCTAAAGGTTATCAGCGGTTCAGTCATTAACGCTATCGGTCTATCTACAACTTCCCCTTTGACGGCTCTATTTCGATCCGCCGCGTGTGACGATAATGCCAATCGGGGTCCGCTAAATCTGCGCGTATGGAATAGTTCTTTTCAGCTTCTTCCAAAATTGCCATGTCCAGCGTCGCAACACCCATTCCTTCGGCGGAGGTACCCAGACGAACAAGCGGTCCTGCATATGGTATTGTGACCTGGGACAAACCGCAATAATTTCTACCCGGAGGCCCGCCAGCGTTTGCAAATACTACTGCGCACGTATTCTCAAAAGTCCGCGCAGTTAAAACGCTATCCAAGAATAGAGATGGCGCGGACGGATTTTAGTCGCGGCCTGCTTCGGATGCCCCGCTCCGAGTCCAAAGAGTCGGTACAATGATGATTTTTGCTCCTTGATATGCAAGCTCCCGCCATGCTTCGGGGAAGGCAAGGTCCCAGCAAACAAGTAGGCCAACAGGACCCAGTGGTGTCGAGATTACACGGTGCGGTGCGTCCCCAGACGACTGTAGATAGGACCGTTCAGTAGGGCCCCATAAGTTCTTTTTCACGTATGAACCCAAGATTTCTCCGTTGTTTGATATGAAGCAGGTGAAATTTTCGAGATGTGGTTCGGTTATTGCCCCGTCATCCGAATTTAACGTCAACGGCGATGCGGACGAGGCAGAAATTGGTCGCACGATGGATCCAGGAACAATGCATATGTTGCACTCCTTTGCCAAGGCCTGGTAGCGATGTAGATAATCCTCCCAGTCATCGCATAGCGAGGCAAAGCGTGGATCAGTGGGGATCCAGTTGGTGAGATGGAATTCTGGCAATACTGCTAAATGACAGCCTTGCGTGGCGGCGTCACGAATGAATTCCACGGCTCTTCTGAAATTATCTGGCGGCTTTAGAGGCTATAAGGTCGGACACATACATGCAGCTTAGTTAGCTAGTTCTATATCGCGTGCCCTCTTTGTTTCTTGGGGGATGCTTGGTTATGGCCAATGAAAAATGGATGGGGTGACTTGCTTTGGCGTATAGCTGAATAACGGCAATTTTCCATGAAGGCGGCATGATTAGCTGGTAGCCAAAATCATTCAAAGATTGAAGTGTTTGTGTTATTTACGTGCCCTTACTCATGGAGGGCAAAGCAATTGTTATATAGTAGTAGCCCCGCGAGCCCGCCTAGCATAGCACCTAGCATAGCACCTGCCCTAGCCGAGGCAAACTCGTTTAGGCTTGGTTTTCGGGGCTAAGCACTGCCTGGTCATATTTCTAAGCCCCCAGCATATACCCCACATAAGACACGTTTTCTGAAGCAATTTAGCTTGTTAAGAAGACTCAGGTATGACAAGATTCTATTTCATAATGTCTCCCATATAATTAGCCAGCAACTCGTCGTTTCTATGCTTAAGAACGCTCTTGCCTTGACCAGTTTCTGTTTCAGTCTATTCCCACCAATTTTCATGCAAACTCCTCAGATCAACATCTTTCGGCAATTTCAGATATCCCACAAGATCATAACCTGGCTCTAACTCCTTCTTGGTATATCCGTTTCCGAAATACCCGAAGCGGCTGCCGTCTTCAGATAGATATGAGTACTCCCAGTCTTCCCAGCGCGGGTCTTTCCTTATAATTTCCAAATGAGCACCGCTACCGGGCCAATGGCCATGAATAAAGCGTCCAGCCTCTCCTCCATTAGCCCAACTGCGGCAATTCTCACTGAAAACTGTGCTGGCAAAGAATCGGTTGGCGTAGGCAACAAAATCGTCCGTCGCGGCAGCTAGCGGATTAACAGATCTAATTCCTTGGGAAGACACCTTACGGAGAAGCTTTGCGTGATATGTCAGCTGCAGTTCAACCGCGTGAGGCACCGTTCCTGTGGCACCACCAGTGTGCGGGCCTAATGTCCACAGAAGGTTAGGGAAGCCGGGAGTCGCTAGACCTAGGTAAGTGTGTGGATATCCCCATTTTCCGCCGGGACGCCAGGTATCGCGGAGGTCAACACCGTGCGCGATGATAGGAAAGGGGGGTATCAAATCAATATTGGCACCTGTAGCGCAGAAGATTGCGTCCACTTCGCGGTGTACACCATCCACGGTCCGGATACCTGTTTCGGTGAATTCTTTGATTTGCGTCTGGATATAGTTTACATTATCTTCTGTCAAAGCCTCAAGGTATCCTGGGCCGGGTGTCAGGCGGCGACAGCTCGGTGAAAAATCAGGGATTATGTTGTCAATCAACTCTGGTTTCTTGGCTAGACGTTCCTTAACCAGTTCTATCGACGTCTGACGGACGCTTTCATTCTCCGGAGTGCCCCGAAGCACACTACGGATACCATGCCAGTATTTTGCTTCCTGCTCTTTCCTAAAGGCAAGATACGTCTCGGGGTCTTCGAATGACTTGAGTTGCTCTGGGGTAAAGTATTGTGGCTCAAGTGTACGGGTATCTCCCGGCGCCCATGCAGCAGCGACCCAAGTCTTGTTCCGCGCGTAGTGATCGACACGTGCTGCTACACGTTGTAGATTGGGAACAACTTGGATACCGCTAGCTCCATTCCCAATTACAGCGACTCTCTTTCCTTTTGGGTCGAACGTTGGATCCCAATTTGATGTGTGGCGCAATAACCCTTTATAATCCTGTATCCCTGGATAATCGGGCAATTTCCATGCATTGAAAATGCCGATGCAAGGTATGACAAAGTCGAATGCCTCTTCTTCAGACCGGCCTTGGGATTCAAATCTCACGGTCCAGTTTGAAAGTGATTCGTTCCATTCAAGGCCTTTGACCCGGTGGTTGAATCTGACACGTTCATACACGTTGAATTTGCGAGCAAGTCCTTGCCAGTAATCCTTGATCTCAGCACCAGGGGCGAATTTCTGACTCCACTGCGTGTTTGGAGCAAACGTTGACTGGTAGACATTGGCAGGGATGTCGCACCGAACACCGGGGTAAATATTTTCAAGCCAGGTACCTCCCTAAGAAAGGCGTTTGGTTATTCTTTGTCTAATGAAAGTGGGCGTTTCTCAATTTTTCTTACAATATCCGCATTCTTTTCAAAGATAGTCAATTGTATATGCGGGACTTTTGCTGGAAGTAAAATACCAGCCAGAGTACCAGACAAGCCAGCACCAATGACGGCAACCTTCAAAGGTCGCACATCATCTATCGTAGCCTCGTTAGCTGTAGCAGTGGTGAATGCCCCTCCATTGGCTTGGGATATAGGAACCTTCGTTACCGTCATCGCGAGGGTTTTTTTGTGTTGATAATTACAACCTGCAAAAACCCCGCTGCCCACTGCCCGATGGATTATATACGTCTCCAGTGCGATACCGCACTTTTTATCTCCCCTCGAATATCACAGGCTTTATCGTCATGTCTCAGCGCCAATGGTGGAGTAGAAGCGTCGATGCTGCAATTTAGTGTGTATGGCGTGATGGCTAGTCAACCATAACGGCCATCCACAGCCCACACAGCCTGTCAGAGTAATTCGACGGGACATCGTCACTAATAAGATCCCGAAATCGAGGCAGACAACCAATTGAACAATCCAGATCATATATGGCACAATACCATCAACGTAGGTGCTCATAACCAGGTGGGGTGGGCGTTTGGGCAAACATTGGCACAATTTTGTTGACACCTCGGGCATCGGTATACTTTCAACCTTCTCCTACTACTCCTATTATTATCATTCTAGCATGAATCATGTCAACAAGCTTTATTGTGCTAATTTTGATACTCATATCGACTTCCGCTCCGCGGCCCATTTGTACTAAGCTCCCGGATGATCATCTCTTGGCTTGAAATGTCAGCGACAGTTTTAGGTGAACTGATGGCTCGCGTAGACGCGGCTCCATACCAGCTATGAACATATACTCGGGGTGATTTGTTGCGAAGCCACTCCTGCAGTGCTTGTGTCGGACTGGAAATTGAATGGTAATCGTTATATAGGTGGTTGAGTCGTCAGCGAGCGTGCTGAAAGGAAATGCTCCCTGGCGAATCTGTCAGTCATGCTTTGTTTGAATTTTGAAGACCAGCTGGGTAAATAGATGGGCCCTTGCGCATGATGATCAATCCGACGCACACGTTCAGGGGCTGCATATTGTTCTCTCTCGGCGTCCTGTATTTATCTTGCCATGATGACTACCAAAGCTTAGGAGTGAGTCTAGAGTTCGTCGGCGATTTTTTATCGCTCGTCATGAGTAATTTGCGTCGTCAAGACGCCTGAGAAAAGAAATCTTTGTGAGAGCTTGGGGATAAGTATACTAACATTATTATCCTGGTTTGCTTTAAATTATTTATCGAATGTAGATATATTGAGAGGCCTCCGTAAAGATGTTACATATCGAGATGATTATTATTGTCATGATTCTGAAACAGCAATTCCATCTCACCATATCGCTCGGGCTTGCATAGCTTGCATAGGTAGTTGTATATTCGGGTTTTTTGTCACATCATTCCAGTCCTGTGCTATGACTATGTAGTGCTGGGTGGTCTCAAGACAGATATGACGCAAGAAAGATGATCCATTACATACTGGAGTTCTTCAATGGTAACGACGACATCTGTATATTTCAAAGTCTCTCATGCTTGCCTTTAGAGATGCCCAGTACTTAAAAGCTTGTCCAGATCGCTTCTTCTATTCTCCATCAGCGTCTAAGATCATTATGTGCGGTGAGACCGAGGCGCAGTGTTTGGCCAACATTATTGGCACTCATTGATTCAATAAGTAAGCTTTGTATAGAACTAATAATAGGGGGTTTTCCGTGATTAGGGGCTTAGCGTCTCGCTAGAGTCAGCTCGGTCACACCTTGATATACAACATGGTACCTGAACGAGTTGCGAGTAACGAAGTCCGAGCTGACACAGTGCGACGTCGGATTTTAGCTTTAATAGCATGCAGAAGTACGGTGTTAAGACCCGCTAGCGTTATTTACAGTCCTGTTATATCCAAGCCACTCTCAGCTCTGCGCCTTACAGCTTCCTAATTATTACAAATTAATTTCTTGTGTGTTTCGTCTCAATAATTATCAATATCCATGGATGATCTATACAAAACTCAGCAGCAGAAAAGCTGGGTACAAACCTGCGGCAAGTGTGGCCGTTGACTTTGAAAATACGAAGACGTGCTATTGCTATTGACACTGTTGGAACTTGCAGGAATTGAGAAGCTAAGAGCAAGCGTTGGTGGAGGCGGAAGAGCGCAAAAATGTCAGACAGCGTATTCGAGACGACGGCTTCAACGGGCGCCTCTTCTTCCACGATAACCTCTACAACTGCAGCTACTTCAACTTCACAATCGTCTTCCACAACAGGAGCAACGACTACAACCGATTCGAATCTTCTCGGCTCATTGACCACAACGTTTACCGCGCCTACTCAGTGTACCCAGGCATATTTTTATCCCAATGTTTTCGACGCGGTGTTTTTCACGGGCTGGCAGGGTCAAGCTTGTTTCAATGGCGGTGGGATCAACACGTTTACCCAAGACGGCGACTGTCTTCCCCCAGTAACCGTGTCTACCACCATCGAGTCTTCCTCTTCCAGTTCGCTTCTTTTTAGCACCGTCGTACCACAATCTAGCGGGTATTACTCTCCCGGTATTGCATGTCCTGCGGGTTATACAACAGCTTGTGGGGCGTCAGTTGGGAGTGATGGTGTTTCATCTGCAGTATCTGACTTGCAGAGTTTATCCTTTGTCTACACGGCGACTGCTGGCGAGACAGTTGTCGGATGTTGCCCAACGTACGAATTTTTCTTCCATTTCACCTGTTTCCTCCTTTTCCTCGTATCCCAGAAGCATAAGAATAGGCCGGTTGGCTAATTGATTAATGAATAGAGGATATCAATGCATGATTGCCTACAGCGAAGATTACGGCTCCCAACAGAGGTGTGAGAAAGTAGTTGTCAGTACAACACTGGCCCTCGAAACTTGTACAAATGGCACAGATGGTTATTCAGCGTCATCAACACAGGTAATCGTGCCTCTAACAACCACCGAAAGTGGGTCGGACACTACAACGGCATTCAGCGTCACTGCTTTTACCCTGTACAACAGTCTGGTCCAAATGAACTACCAAGCAACCGATCTGCCTTCAACATCATCATCAGCGTCAACGTCGACTTCAACGACAACAGAGGCTAATTCAACCAGCTCGTCATCTGTCACCAATGGAAGCCGTAGTAGCAATCACAAAACAACAACAATTGCCGTCGCAGTCGTTGTACCGTGCGTGGCTCTCCTTATTGCGGCAGCGTTGGCATGGTTTTGGCGTCGACGGAGGAATAAAAACCGACAAACCGCTTCTTATGAAGCCACACAAACAACTGAGGCTTCAGGAGTAGCCGGACCGCTGGAATTGGACAGTAAAGTCAATAATAAGCCTGCAGAGGTTGCGGCTGACCAAACTCGATTTGAAGTGGCGGGGTCAACGCCTCAGTACGAGATGGCTGGAACAGATCCTAACACAGTGGTACATGAGATGTATGGTGATGTACCGCGGTAGCGCACCAAAAAGGTAAGATGACTTTAAAGCGGCAAGTTGTCGAACGAACAAGTCCGTTGATTTGCTCAACATGGCCAGTATCGTTAAACCTGTATTATTGCACAGAACTTTTATATATATAATATATAGATATATAGCATTTAGCGCAAATCTTATTTCATACACGAAGTACCACTCCTCGACTGAAGCTTCTCATGAGATGCACGCCTCAAAGTCATAGCAGGTATTTATCTTGATTTCCATTCGAGACTGCGTTTGATATTGTGTGCATTCAGCATACTCAATGGTGGCAGCACGATAGTTTTGGGCTTGGCGTCGTCACGGGTACCGCCAGCACAAGCTTCATAGTTGCAGGTGGTTTTGCCCAGCAAAAAAGTCTCCGCAATGTCTCCGAGCATGCATAAAACACGAGGGACATCCAATTTCCTTTCATTCCAAAGAGTGATAAGAAATAAAGCAGATTAATAAATTAATAAACATGGCACACATTGCATTCCCCCAATGGGCCAAGACAATAAGAACGACTCGTCATTCCTACAGCTATGTATACATCGAACGAGAAACAGAGACCAAGCCAACCCTCCTGTTCCTACATGGATTCCCGTCCTCCTGCTACGACTGGCGCCATCAAATTAACTGCTTCTCTGCTCACGGCTACGGCGTTCTGGCTCCAGACTTACTCGGATATGGAGGTACTGACAAACCAGACTCACCGAGTCAGTACCGCGCGAAGACCATGTGTGCCGATCTAATTGAGATCATGAATCACGAACGTCTCGACCGGGTACACGCTGTGGGCCATGATATGGGATGCGGTCTATTGTCGCGTCTAGCAAATTATTTTCCAGATAGACTCTTGACTTGCACATTTCTAACAGTGCCATATGCGAAGCCGGGGGAGAGGTTTGATTTGCAGACTATTAATGCCATGACTAAAAAATTTCTGGGATTTGAAAGATTTGGCTATATTCAATTTTTTGTTGAGGAAGGATCAGGGAAGATTCTTGATGAGCATGTAAGTTTTCTTCACTAAGTACTTGCTCTCGCGCTTTCTTGCATTTCTGACGATATGTAGATTGATTCCTTTTTCTCGTTGTTCTACCCTCATGACATAAATATCTGGAAGGAACACCTCGCTCCATTAGGCGCAATCCAGAGCTGGTTGGAAGCAGACACGGAGGCTCCACGGCCATTGTTCATCTCCGAAGAGGTAACCCTACCACCCAAAATCGCTCATTCACCTGCTTCATTGCTACTGACAAACCTAACAAGGAGAAAAAAAGACACTGCCGAATTCTAAGATCTCACTACGACAAGGCAGTCAACTGGTACCGAGCATTAGCAGGAAACATAAACACCGACGACGAGATACAGGCGAATCTCGACCCCATGCTGCACATGCCTGTCTTGGTCATCACGGAGCAGCCGAATGAAGTCAGTATTCCGGGCTTTTCAGAGCAAATGAAGCAGTTTGCAGGGGATATCAGATTTAAACAAGTTACCACAAATGGCCACTGGGTTCAGTTGGAGGCAAAGGAGGAGGTGAATACTCTGCTGGAGGAGTTTATCCAAGAAGTTGGCGTGTAACCACATACATGCGTAGCTTCTAGTTGACACATATCGCCAAATACGCTATAGATTTATTTACCGGAGAGCTCTTAGTACTTGGCCATATCATTGGAATTATGATGTTCGGCTCGTCTACAAGTGCTTTATATCATATTTGAGAAGTTGAAAGATGATTCGCCATTCTTCGCTATACTTACCTTTGGTAACAGCTTCGGTATGGTTCTGTATTAAGAACCAGGAAAATGACGGAATGTACTATTTTGTGTGCATGGTAATTTCCTTATATCTATAAGAGAGCAGGCTGCGAAACGCATTGACAGCTTTATACCCAAAGCGCTTAGTTCGCATGTAATTCAGGATACACTAAAAGTGTCAAAATATACCGCGCCGATGAATTCGCACGTCCAGGTACTACGTAGTACACGAGAAATACAAATCTACCCTTACTACGTAAAAGGTACGCATCTGACCTAGCGAGGCACAACGGTACTAGTTGCATGGTGACAAGGGAGGGCGAGACGGCGAGCACTAAATTAGCCCTGAATTGGTAAATACCGATCCCTTGTCCTCCACAGCCCCAATATATTTCAAATGCGAACTGCTAACTAGCGCTCGTCGGTCCTCGTAAATGCAAGAATTATGTAGTCAGATCCGCTAGGCTGCTAGGTAGCAACTACAACGCGTCTCACTCGGTCAGGTTACAGTCTCGGCCTTGTGTCGGAGAAACTTCGCACCAAATCCCGTCACAAAGCCGTCCAAAAGCAACGCCAAAATCGTCGATCGACATCCCGTGCTCGTCGCTCGACCATGTGGCAATTTCTCCTACCCGCTAAGGGGGTCAGAGTAAAGTTCACAAGACCACGAAGTACTCCGTACGGAGCAGGGGCATGGGGACTCTAGAGTTTCACGGAGGGGCACGGATAGACTACGGGGCAATGCCATTGTCAGTGTCAGTGCCACATACTACTCCATACCTAGTCATACGTCCCTGGGTTATGGCGCCAAAATTTAATAAGTTAGTTGGTTTAAATGCGAGTAGTTTCTCCATTAGGCCGGAGGATGGCACTTTGACCCAGCCTAGTCCTTCTTTAGTCCTTGGTTACTATTTGGTACTAAGTCACTTAGTACATGTTTAGGTCTGCCAGTGCCAGAATAATGCAAACTAGCCAGGGGAATATGATCTACATATATAATATTACAGCATATTATAGGAGAATTATGTTTTTTTATTGTTACTGACTTGCGACTACATCGGTCACTACGGTAGGTAGTTAGTTTAGAGAACTATAATAGAATTTGATAAAATCATAATACATCTGGTAATGCGCTAAAGCCTAAACCTTGTCACGGGCGTTAGTTACGCCCTTTATTGGTTGGTTTACTTCACTAGTGACACATGTCATTCATGAACTATATATGCACAGTGATGATCGCAGCGCAACCCCCATTCGATGTACATATTCGTATTAGTGTGAGACTCGACTTGCCATTTGAAACTGTCTTTGCCTCACTCGATCTCAGATCTATTGTGTCTTGTCGGAATATTGCCTTCGTAGAGGGTGTCTCCTGATAGGTGGCACTGTGGAAGTTGAGTTACGTACCTACATTCGGTACACATCTGTGTCACCTTTTGAATTCAATTCCAAGTCAACGATCCCATGTTTTGCAATGCAATGCAGTGTAATCTTTTCCAAATATAGTTGCGACTATGGTGTAACTAAAATTTTTCTATATAAACCAGGATTTCGGAAATCACGGGTAAAAAAAAAAAAGCAAGAGAGAAAAAGGAAAAAAGCCAGGGTATCATTCATTGATCAGACCTTTTCAATGCGCCATATCCATACGCAATAATAATAACCTTGGAAATGGGGAGGCAATAAAAGCATTTATACATATACAGAGACTTATTAGTCAATGATTTTGAAGAGCAGTAACAACCTGAAAACAAAGCACAACAAGAAGGAAACCCGAACTGAACATGACTCCGTGAGGAAGAGGGAACCTGCAGCCAATCGCAATGCAAGTTTTGAAAGATATAATCAAGTAATAAAAAGGAAGAGTCAGGCTAATAGACGTAAGTCATATAGAAAGTCCAACTACCTGTGTCGCCGTGTTGGAGATGTTGTCGAGTGAGAATGCGGTGGAGACATGGACACATCGCCATCACTCATTGGCGACCCGCCTCGCATGTGTTCTCCATCGCTATGACGGAGCTGGTTTCGAAGGGCGGGTAATTGTCGTCGTCGAGCGTTGATAAACCAGTTACTGATCTATAGTGTCTCAAGATTAGTGAATTTTCCGATGCAAATATTCTCGAACATCAAACGAACCTGGCTAATTGACAACCCCGTTTGGTTCATAAACACCTGCTTGTCCTCCTCCGTCGGATACGGATGATCCAGATGCTCGTGGAACCACGCTCGCAACACATCAGTCACAGGTTTGGGCAGGTTGCCTCTTCTCCGTTTGCCGCGCGAGTCCAGCGGGTCGCCGCTGATGACGCCGAAATTGGACGCAGCTGACGATGAAGCTGGCAAGGTGTGGCTGTGCGTTGCCATCGGTGAGATGGCGTAGTCGTATTCATTTTTTGTGCTGGCAGGGTACGAGGTGGGATATTGAGCTGGGTAGCGCGCTGGATCGTATGCGTTTTGGTTTCCATACATAGCTGGGGGCGTACCGCCCGCATACACACCACTGCGATACCGCTCGTCGTCCATGCTCATTGTACTCGCTCGCGATGATGATGTGGTGGTATTGCTGTACGAGCTCTCGCGACCACTGCCATAGCCAGATCGAGATCGACTTGAAGTGTCGTAGGAGCTCATCGGACGTTCATGGTGTTGAGAATGACGGCCCGATATGTCTCTCAATGGGGGCAAGATAGGGCTAGGGCCGCGCGCGGGATTCGATGGATGAGGGAGTGAGGGCATGCCAGATCTCGATTTGTAGGCGCCCTCCTGCGTGCGATGGCGATCCGCTGATTGTGGGTAGGATGTGCGATCTATTTCTTCGTGGAGATGTTGTGGGAGAAGCTATAGATGGGTTAGTTATCCAGTTTCTATCAAGAAAATAAACTAGCAGATAAAGGACAAACGCACTTCTCGAAATGATGGGAGCGTCTGGCTGCCCGGTGCCGAGTAGTTGTTGGTATATGTAACCGCCATGTCGTGCTGATCTTTGCGATAATGTCTGTCCGATGCTCTGCCGGGTGGTTGAGACATGCGGGTTGGGCCAGTGTCTCTAATCTGTATTACTTCCTTCTTTGTAATCTTGTTTATTGGTTCCACCGTTCGTCAGTCGTTATCTCGTCAAGTGGTCGTTTTCTCGTTTCCGTCGCTACCCGGTTACGCATCAAATCAGATCCACGGCACTGATCAACCCATGCTATAGCTATGGCTATAGTTGCAACGGCACAAGGCGAATTCGTTTGTTATCCTCTGCCAGACCGAATTTCTCGCGTGGTTGTGTCTGAAAGGCAAACGAGAAATGGTTGTCTGACAGGCTGGGAACAAGAATCTAATAGAAGATATAAAATATAAATAATATAATAAAACAGATCAACAGATCAACAGATCAGTAGGAAAATAAAAAGAAGGGGAATGAGAAAGGAAAATATTAGGTATAGTATTTAAAAGCCAAAACGTGCAAGCGCGGAATGCTTTGATGATATGTGAGGTATATCAAAGGTACAGGGATAAGCGAATAATAGAAATCATAATAAGAAACGAGGTATGAGGAATTAATAAACTAAACAAGGAAAGGGACGATGCACGAGATCCAGGGACCAGGGCTGCTAAATAAGTAGAACTGCACCAAGCATTTGGTTAGTGAGATGACTAGCCTGTTAGTCCGTTCGTTCTTTGGGTCTATACTTATACTATATAAGACCTAGCTAGACTATTAGATCATTGACAGTGGACAAAGTGTGACTGACTGGCTGACCTGACTGTCAAGTTTGTCTTATTGAGCTAGTTACTTACGTTACTTTACTCCGTACGTCAGTAGGTGGTTTTTTCTTACATGTACGTACAAATACTATACTAACTAGTTAGTAAACTTGTAAGTAGGTCCAAAAATTCCGACACTTTGGTGGCCGGCCCTACTGGACATTGGGCAATCGAAGTGGAAGACTTGAAAGTGGACACTTGGGCAAAATTGTGGACTGGCCTAACCTGGTTTTAATCAGCTGCGTTTTCTGCTTCTAGTATAACCCACCATGGACTAGTACGGTAGTTTTTAGTTCAACCAACTTAGGTTATTTAAGTTCACTAGATAGGGTCACACTTTTTTTTTGGGTCAGTCAATTATGGAGAACTCCGTACGGCCTTCGTGACTGTCAGAAAAATAAAAGACGCGAAGTGGACGGGCTGAATCAAGGTTATGCAAGGCAATACCTGAGGAGGTAAATGGGGCCTATGACCCGAACATTTCTTTTTTTCTTTTATTCTCTCTATTCATTCCCATTTTATTGTTCCCAGAAATTCCCTGAATAACTCTATGACATGGATTTATTCAATCCACTGTTCGGTCAGACTTGCCGTCAAAGGGATTATTAATTCGCGATGCGGTGGGATGAGCCGGTAGCGCGGTCTGGTAGACGGGAGTGTTCTTCCCAAATGCTGGCTGAAAATGGGCGCTATCCATGGGATTGGCACCCACGATTTGGAAGTGGACCAGCCAGAAAAATAAATAAAAGTGGAGCGAACTGCTGCTACTCCGTACGTCGTTAGCTAGTACGTACATACCGTGGCTTTTCTCTGAAGGTCTTGAACTAAATATTAATCGAGTCAGTCCTAGAAAGAGCAAAGGGGAAAAAAAAGCAAACCAAAGCGGGGAGACTAACTGGAAAAGACACATAAGAGATCGGATTTCGACATTTTTACTTTTACTTTTAGTTTTACTTAACTCCGTATGTAATAGCGTGGAGCAAGCAACAAGCAAGCAAGCAAACCCGCGAGGCTAGTTTATTTGTCAATTCGATTCGATTTGATCTTGAGACCAAACCACTAAACATGTTTCTTGAATACTACGTAATGGGGCGCGGAATTGATCCATGCCCTCTTCGGTTTCCTTCCCTAAAACGTGCAGAATTGGAATGACGATCGTATTTCGTTCCCAAGGTACGGAGTCGTACGCTTTCATAGTAATACCTATGGAGTAAGCAGGCATATCTATGGCGGAACGCATTCCGTTGGATGGAAGATGGAAGCGTCTGTATTGATGATTATTGATTATTGTGGTTGCTGCAGCATCTTGTTGCGGCTAGGAGATTAACATCTGCCGAGACAAAGGCATGGTGGCAACGCCATGATCTCAATGATCATAATTATGTACCGAGCCTGTATGTACGATATACGGATTATGGATACTGTAACATGCATCCCAGCAAATCTGCATCGGCATCCTTAAGCGCATCTACCTGCATATGCCAGAGCGACCCAGGCCGGCCAGTATATACCTAGTTAGTGTGCGTGGAGGTCAAGCTAGGCGGGTTGATAAGACTTTGAAAATGCAGGCAGCCCGAAGAAGCGGCCACACCCTTGGGTCGAGTAGCGGCATTGAACAAGGGTGTTCGGGTTCATCAGCGCGTGCATTGCAGGATTGTCGATCCCGGTGCGACATGGCATACATACATTCATTCATAAACGGGGACTCCGGCATGCACCAGATCTGTTGGATGATAAAATGGATGTGTTCTTTTGTGTTTCGGTCTTTTGTCGGCGCCAACCAAGCCAACCAACTCCACGAGGTCTCGCCTCGTACATGGTAAACGGCATCTTTACTACTCCGTAACGACGGTTATATACTAGTCCCATCGGCATCTGCAAATCACTGGTCATTGGTCGCGGCCCAACTACTCCAGCGTGGATGCGGTAGTTTTATATCTCTAGAATGCTGTATGGAAATATGTGTCCGCGGTACTGTGTAGAAGACTTGCGATGATGCATGCCCATTATCGGAGGATATTTCCCGCCGAATGCCCGTACGAAAGAGTCTAATAGAGTATGGGACAATACAGCAGTACTAGTAAAGATCGCTAACTCCAACAGAGCATACTACTCCGGGCTAAGTATTCCGCACCGCGCCTGTGCTTGTCAGATCGACCCAGCGGCCTGACTAGTTCGACGTCTCCAGCCAAAGTGAACATTCATTCTAGCCGAGGTTCGGATACTTGATTCCGTTACACATGACAGCTGCAGCCGGTGTCTCGTTGTCGACTGCGATGCTTCCCAGTGCTCGCTTTATGGACTCAGAACGGAGATACACAATCCGCAGAATATGACCTGTCCGCAACGATCTAGCATCATATCAGCTATAGTATAATATAAACATCTATAACTAAACAAGCATATCGTCATAAAAAGTATCCATCCATGCAGTGAACGGGTGTTCGCCAGATCGATCGGGCCTGCAGCCAGCCAATCAGCAGATCATCCAGTGTCCACTTTCGTCTGCATCTTGATTCTTTCATCTTTTTTCTTTCTCTTTGCTTTTCTACAGACATACACAACGGTGACTTGACAGAAAATTGCCGTGGAGACGTACTATGTTCCATGTAAAAAACGGGATACTAGCACGATCGGCCGATCGCTCGCTCATTCCGGGACGAGGCTTCGCATCGCAGCGCAGCGCAGCGCATCGCATCCCATCACATTCCACGGATCGCCTCAAAGTCTATTCCAGAAGTTGCACCGCCACCGGCTCAGCTGTCACCGTGTCCGTCCGGCCCGTCCTGGCCTCAGCCGACGTCACGAAAAGGAGCACTCGCCCTTTTGCGGCAGACTCCCGGGGAGGGGATGGCCGTGCCACGGGCGGGCGCGCCAGGGGCAAGGTGCAAAAAGGTCGAAGCAGGCCCGGAGAGGGCTGAGGTTTGGGAATTTGGAATTTGGCCTTGGCCTTGGCCTTGGGGACCCACGGCCTAGCGTACCATGGATGCTGGGATGACACTTTACCCACTTCGCCTACTCCGGTACATCGTAACATCCTGTCTAACGCGCTTGGGGGAAGTAGGGCCAAAGGGTCTTGCAGATGCGGGGCGTTGACAGGCCGTCTTCAAGTTCCTTGCTGCCCATCATCAAAGAACGGGCCCTCCAATCAGTGCGCGGCCATTTTCCCAGCCCATCGATTGACATGTTGGTTACGACCGCTAGCGCCGTACCGAGCATGTACGAATTGCTACGGCGGAGCAATAATGGACGGATGCTATAGCACACTACTGTAGCTAGCGGGCTGCGCGCTATCGAATCGCTGGAATGGATGACTAGCCTGACCAAACCTAAGTAATTGGAATTTTCCAGAGGATCGGGCATGCTGCAGATCGCGATACGCTACATAGTATGTACTTAGTAGTGGTGCGGATATGTACTACGGAGTAGAGACCGGCCAACAAAGTTAACGACGTATCTTGCATGGACATGCCCCGCTGATTGGGTGAAGGAGATCGCGAAAGTGTCGTTGCAGCTGAGTAATAAGTAGTAATTCCGTTTATTTATGTTAACTAGGTAGACGAAGTTTCAACGTGGAAATATGACAATGGCAACTGATGCAGTGATGAGTCAGGATCTGCCGGAATTGTGTTTTGCCCTAGCAAAACCTAATTCGGATCAGCTCGCTGGCCAGCTCAAGCATCGCGACATGGTTTGCTGGACGGTTAGATTAATTTAATATACTACTTGCTTAGTACGTACTTGCTTGTCGTGTCGGTGAGCATTCGCCATTTCTAGACCAGCGCTCCACTGGCCAGAACTTGACGGACGGTTCATATTCCCAAACGAGCAGTCCGCGCCGTATCGCCTCAGCTATGAACCCAGTAAACAGCATCAAATCATGTCGCTGTCGTCGTCATATAGGAGCGCAGCAGAAAAAGAAAAGCCAGACGCCGCGCACAGCCACAAACTAGGATCTGTCAAATCTCAATGCAGCCTGTCATCGAGATCTCGTGTTATCCGATCTCAGATCTCAGATCTACATCTCCAGGAGATTGTGATGGATGGGCATACATAGTATCGAGCTGTCAAAGCAGGCCGATCGAGATCTAGCACAGCCATCACGATGGATCCGAGGATGATCTGGAGATCTGTGAGCACAACGTCGCATAACATGGCATGGAAACCGCCGCCAAGCAGAGATCCAATGCAATGCCAGATCTCATGCAAGATCTATTGCATTCCCCGTACGTGCCTACATACATACTACGTAGTGCGTACATACCGACTACATATTAGGTCTGAACACAGCCACATACCAAGGGATAGACTCGATTCGATGGACGCACTAACAAAGTAAATCGTACATACTGCATGAAAACTCCATTCCCCTTGCCGCCTTGCTTCAGCTAGCGCATAAGAGTCTGGCGAGGAGGGATATTATTCAGTCGCATAATTTAGGCACCTCTGTATGTAGCCAAGTGAAATAGGCAATTCCTGCACCGCCACTTCTTCAAACGATCGACGTGTACTATGTACACAGTGAAAGAACGGTGTGCGCAGGCGGTCTAGACTAGACTTGATGCATGTAAATGCATGCTACCTGACTTATTAGTAACTGTTATCGAGCAGTCTGCCTCGGCTGTTGCTGCAATCGGATTGGCAGTAGCCTATACCAGGAGCAGCAACTGAGCTCGTGAGAATCGACATGTTCTGTCTACGTCAAGCTTCAAGAATTCAGCATGATACTGCGTACAGAATTGTGCTAGATTCTGGTCTGCTGTTTACTACACAAGCACAGCAGCGCAGCAAAAGTCGTCTGCATGCAGCCCTCAACGGCTACACAGCATAGCCGGTGTGACAAATAACTGCCACATGCCTGCATCGTACATTAGTTACTAGATAGCATGACTACGTACGAAGCAGTTGTATAAAACGATCTATGCAATTGCATAACGTCTATACAGGAAGCTGCAGCAGAAAAAGAAATGAAGAGAAAAAAAACGGCAAAAAGTCCTATACATGCTCGACACGTTGCAACCTGAAACATCGACTAGGTCGTGCTGAGGTCGTGCTGAGGTTGTGCTGAATTCGTGCTCTAAGATCGTGCCCTCCTGGCTTTGTGTGACGTCAGTTCTAAGTAAGGTTGATCTAGGAAAAAGAAAAGAAAAAAAAAAAAAACACCGGAAAAGCTAAAGAATAAAAAATAAAGACGAAATATAGGATATAAATATAGTCGGAGATTGAAGTCAGGTGGCTTGCTACATGATAATAGTGTTGCTATTGCATCCGCCCGACGAGTCACGACTCACTACCTACGGAGTGCAGCACGCAGATTCCCAAACACACCGTATAATCATCTCCAGAGATTGAGCAGCGTTGGCAGCGTTGGCAGCGTACCGAGTCCTGACAGACGCACGTTACCGCCGTGCGTGCTAGCAGTCGAGTGATCTGGTGACCAGCTCAATCGCGTGCATATACATCTTACATTAGGAATGTAGACTTGCACTCTAGCAGAGCGAGCAGATTGCGCGCAAACCAGGTTACCGGGTTACCGGGACCAAGGGGTGGATGCTTGACAACACGTACACTTACAAGCGAGTAAATACCTGTACGTGTCTGTTCGTGTCTGTATCTGTATCTGTCTCTGTATCTTGTAAGTAAGTAAGTATGTATGCATGCAGCGCAGCGACCCGTCGGAATTCGCTCAATATCAGGAACAGCTAAGAGTCTACGTATGCGGCCTGAATAATGAACATCAAGCCAAAGTTTAAATAGGAAATACCCAATAAATGGATACAGACAGGTCTGCTCGAGGTCGACAGCGGGAGGAGGAAGGGGAGCAAAACGTAAGGATTCGTCTAGGAGTTGACCAGGGGTGGGCTGGTAGGACACCGGAATGTGATCCGTCATTAACTTTGTTCTGCCCAAACCAGCCACACGCCTGAGGCGATGGAGAATTATTGTCCAGTATTGATCTTGATCTTGATCTTGTGCCAGGACAGAATTAAACGAATGTATAAATGAATGAATTATAGCTAGTTAGTAAGTTTGATTATTAGTTAGTTTATTCCGACTTGCACAGTCAGTTGCCAGCATGACGACGACAGTATATTCCCAGGCTTGCCTGATAAACAACCATCATTCTCTCGCACAGACACTTTCTAGCGCCATCATGCAGCGATCTGATAATAACAGCCATAGCAGTTATAGAACCCGGAATTAATGCCCGCGTAATTAAACATAACGAGTGATTGAATGTATGTATGTATGTATGTTGAATGAATGCGCCCAGCGCAACCCTGCCTGTTCCCCCTTCCAGTGCAATCAACCTCACGCTCATCGCCCAGGCAGACAGACACAAGAGCACAAGTCCGAGTATTCCCGCTATCTGATTGCATGTACCGTGTGCGATGTAGCCAATGTGCTGTCGTGTATGCAGGCATGTACCTCACCCCTGCGTTCTCCCGCTCTACTCTTGCCCATAATCTTTACAAAACAATTCCAGAGCGTAACCCTGGACTGACACTGAAACTCAACTGCGCACGCCATTGCCGGACTGATTGATTCGTTGAGTCCGTCGCACTCTATCGTTTTGGGTATGTTGTTGATGTTGTTGTTGGCTGACGGCAGGTACACAAACCCTAACTACCAGGGCAGCCTGAGCGGTACGGTGCTTTCGTTCTAGGAATATGTGATGTTCGCATAGAGACCAAGTACGTAGTAGTACTACACACAGTCGGTGTCGACACAATAACAGTGCCAAGCATACGTAATCTGATCTGATCTGATCTGATCTGAGTAGTCATGCAGCACAAGGCCAAACACACCGGAAGTGTCGACCAGCCACACGGCGTGCCACGATTAAGATGGCAGAATCTGTGCAACACGTCTGCATATTAACCTACCGTGAGGGACACGAAACTTGGCAGTCCAGCGTGTCCAACACACCGACATACGAGGTACGTGTCAAGTGTATGCTAGATACACGTACAATTGTAATATATGAAATGAAAAGCGTATACGGGAGGACAAAGTGATAGAAATAGAATCGGCCATGTCATCACGTAGATAGATACACATCGATAGATCGATGACTCGAGACGTATAATTTATAATATTCATTGTGATGCTCTCTTTATATAAGAATAGTTACGTGTATTTATCTATGATGCATCGAACTAAACAGACATGCCACTCATTTTGCAAACAGACAACGCCATGTACATATACATATATATAAACTCGCTCAAAAGTATCGCTGACAAGTAGCCGCCGGTTGATCACGGTAGATTTAAAGAAAAAGTAGTTGCAAAAGTAGAATCACCAGGTTTCCTGCCCGAGTTAGCATACTTCAGCATGTTAGGAGAGGAAAAAACTCACTGCAATATATTGGCCGGCCTCCTTCTTCCGCGCCCAAAACTCTCGCGCTTCGTCCCAGTTGAGGTTGCCCTTGGCCATGGCCACCTCGACCAGGGCATCTTCCACGCCCTCGCCCATGCCTTTGCTGCTGCCGCAGACAAAGACGCGGCCATCCAGCGCATTAATCACAAACCAGACCAGATCCGCCTGGTGCCGCACTTCCTCTTGCACGTAGCGGCTCTCTCCGCGGCGCGACTGGACCACCTTCTTGACCTGCTCTTCGTGCACGCCCCATTCGCCGCTGTACAGCTCGTCCAGCAGCGAGTCGCGGATGCCCTGGAGCACCCACACCTTGTTCGCGCAGTTGGCGGACTTGAGCCGGCGCTGCACAAAGCCGCGGAACGGCGCGATGCCGACGCCCGCGCCGATGAGCAGCATGGGCCCGTCCAGCACGAACTCGCGCGCCAGAGGGTTGGCCATGAGCCCACGGAACATGGGGATGTGGAGGTGGAGGGTCTTCGGGTCGATGCCCTGGCGTTCTGCCTGGACGACCTGGTCGGCGAGCCGTTGCAAGAACCCGGATCCCACGCCCGTGCGGGTTCCGCGTTTCCAGTCGTCGGTTTCGTGCACGGTGACGGCGATTTCGATCAGCCGCCGGCAGTCAGAGTTGCGCGTGGCGCAGGAAACCATTGGGTCTTGGGACAGCGAGTAGAAGCGTGGCATGAGCGCGCCCAGGACGGAGAGGAGGTGGTCAAGCGGCGGGAGACTTGAAGGGAACGCCTGCAGCAGCTGCTCAATAGACACGTGTACGCCCGTTCGCAGATCGCAGAAGACGCTCTGTCCTTGAGCAGAGCAGAGATACATCAGGATTTGTCGCTCGTGAGGATCCGAGGCATACTCGGCCAGGACACGGAGCAGCTGCTTGGTCGGAGGATAGCTTTGGATATCGGAGCACCATCTCAGCAACTCCCGGCGCGTCGTGACCAGCTCGCGGGCTTTCTCGTCGCCCCAGATGGTCGGCCAGCGTCCAGAAGTGGTGCGTACGACGACGTTCTTATCTCGAATCGACTTGGGCACGCCGAGACAGTCCAGTACACTGTCCACAGCGTCGTCACTGTTCATCGGGCAAACACCAATTGCACCGCCGACGACAAAGTCGACGTCGCCGCCTTCAACCGGATAATCGGTCACGTCAATGTCAAAGTGATACGTGCGTTTCTCGGCCCCCGGCTTTGTGAGTTCGCGCGCGTGATGCAGCGGTGCTCGAAACACATCGTATGGAGGGTGTGGCTGGACGAACCGTGGCGGGTGATCTTTTGGCTTCGATTTGTCGACATGTTCCAGCTGATCGGCTGAAAGCGGAGCGAACGAGACTGTCTTTTCAGGAAGAGGGACAATGCTGGTCAATTGGCTATCCAGTGCCAGGGCGCGAATCTTCAGGTTGAGGCTTCGATATGCTGCGTTATCTGGCGTCTTGATTGGATTGAGAATGACTTCGTCTGGGCCAGACAGAGGCTGCGAGAGACAACAGCCGCCGCCGCAGCAGACCTTTTCGACTAGTTGCGTGCCGCCAGCGCCGATATTACCAAGAATCCGTTGCACATCTTCAGAGCTCTCCGAGATGAGGGCCGTCGACGCTCGCCGTGTTCTAGTTTTGGGGCGTGGTTTGCCCAGGTGGGCATCGGCATCGGCACTGCCGTTCACGTCATCAGAGTGCTCCGTGGTTGGCGTCTCGGCAGTGTCGGCGTCGCTCTCTTCGAGCGCAGAGAACGACTGGTTGGAGGCGGTGGAATTGGAGTCGAGGCTGAGCGAGGCATCGAGCCGGGGGATGTTGCGCGGCTCTTCGGGGACGGGGTCTTCTGGATGTGACGTCGACGTGGATGGGATGCCCGCCTTTGTGACCAGGCTCTGGCGCGCCACAGCCGCGGGCATTGTGTATCGAAGCGTGGGGTCTGGTCAATGCGGACGATGATAGATTAGCATTGTTTTCTATCTTACCCAGGCTGCGTTGATGAAAAAAATATGCAAGAGTTGTCAGGGTGTCCAATGTGTCAATTCGCCACATTTTCGTGGGGGTGACGCCATTCCGGTGCAGGACTTGCAACAGGACTTGCAACACGACAGGCACGCTGCAATTAGATTGTAAGGACGACGTACTATTCACGACAACAGACAGGTTGTCCACACGGACTGCGCGAGCTAGCCTGCGAGCAGCGAGTGCCTCGGTAAACCACACTTTCGGGGATGGCGTTATCGAACAGCGGGGAGATTTCTGTGGGTGGCGGCGAGCGTGGACGCAGTCATTGAACGAGGCAATTCATGTAGGGAGCGTGAACTGGGCGGTCGTTCTGTTCTTATTTGCTGGCATGAGGCTTTGGAGAGGGAGCAGGACAAGAAAAAGAAAGGAGTCGGTCTGGGGGAGCAGCAGAAGAAAACGCAGCAGGCGGGAATGGCCGATTGCCATGGGCAGGTGGGGCCGGCTCCGTCCCTGCGCCAATAGGGGCCGTCGCCGGCATCAGATAAAGCGCTCGGCAAGAATTCTCGCGCGTGTCGCCGTGCGACTTCGTCCTCGTAGTACCTACATCCATACATACATGGTGCGTACTACATAGCGCGGCGCCGTACTGCACGGAATATTTGATGGGCGCTGCCAATGACCGACAGGGCTTGTCATTCCCACCGCCCTTCTCTCTCACCACTTCCCCTATCCCTCCCGCGAGTGCTGAGCGCTTGAGCATGCTGGGTGGCGTGACGCCGTACCCGGCAGCCCTTATCCGGGCTGGCACTGGCATCGGCAAATCTCAACAACCGGCTCACACCACTGGCTGAGTACGTAGTAAGCGTGAGGAAACTACTAAGACATCCAGCGCGGTCACCTGACTACACAGGCACGCGACGATTATTGCTTTACAACTGCAAGCTGGACCAAGAATTTGTAGACTATGCGCAGTGCTGTACGGCACGGTCCAGACAAGGTGCCTGGATCTGATAGCGGCGACGTTTAACGAGGCTAATGAGCCAAGCAGCTAGCAGCGATGGTTGGGACCGGCTAAGGCAGGGGAGTGGGCGAGAGTCCGGAGTACATGACTAGTCGGGCTGTAGCTCGCTCGACCGTATGATTGGCGGGAATCTGGTACTGTCTGCATCTACATCTTCATAGCATGTATCGCACCTGGAGGACACCAATGGAGTGCATTTGAGGAGTTTACCTACTGTGTACATAGTAGAGTGCAGAGTGCTACATGCTCAGGAGTCCATACTACTACATAGTCTGTACGCAGCGACATCGGAGCGCGACGACGTGGGGCGGACAGCGGGGCGGCAGAATCTAATCAGATCGCGGAAGCGCGCCCGTGGGCAGCGGCGGACTGCGATACGCTGCACGCTGTCCGGGCTTGGCAGGAGCTGGAAGACGAGGTCCAAGATTGACTACTTTAACAGCTTTGTATTGCATCTACATATCGGCTCACTCTCGCTTGAATGGGTGTGCCTCGGTGTTTCTGTACATCCAGTTAGCCAAAAGGCATTCTACGAGAGACTAGACTGGTCACAACTCACAACACATAATCATCCAGACTGATCAGATCGGGCTCCGCGAAGATGAGGTAGAAGTACTTCAGAGTCTCTGCCAGCCAGAAACTCTCCATCTTGTCGATTTTCTGCGAGTCTGTGAGCCGCACGTCCGCGATGCTGGCGTGCGCAATCTCTGTGCGCGTCATCTTCTCGATGCTCGCGAACATGCGCCATGCCGCGTCCTGCAGGGTCGCGTCGCCGCTGATGCGGTACATGATGTACACGGATTCAATGGCTTCGGGGCTGTTGCAGTATGTTGTTAGGTATGAGTCAACAATGATTTGAGAAGGAAAGGAGAGTGAACGCACCGCAGGATATACTTTGCATCCGTTATCTTGGTAACACCCGCTGGATAATGTCCGTCCTCTACGAACCGCCGCGCCGTGTCCTCCCTGTCGCCCAAATGCGCGGCTTTCGCGACCGCTGCCAACCACTTCTTCTCGTCCCAGGGACAGCCACTCAGCTCCTCGCACACGCTGAGCTTGAAAATCTCCGGCATCAGACCCGTGGGCATCGCGTCGTACGCCCAGATACAGCCATCCACCAGCCGGCGCGCAGTTTTGAGATCGTCCGGGCGCTCAAAGATCTTGGCGCCGATGGCAAACATGCCGCCAATAAAGCAGGTGAGATGCTGCGCTTCGTAGTCGAGGTTCCGGCCATGCAGCGTGCCGCTGAACAGGATGTCGGCGTTGTCCTTGGTCATGGGGCGAAACAGCAGACTCTCCTTGATCGGCGCCACAGTCGCCTCGTACATGCGCCGATACTGCTCTGTGCGGCCCGCAAGAAGCAGATGCTCTTTTGGCAGGTATTCATACGTCGAGTCTGCCATTCCGCCGAGCGTAAACTGCGGGCCGCTGTAGAGGTTCAGGTTCTCGAGGTCAACCACCATCGGCCACAGTCCAGGGACAGACGACTTTCGCTGGGCCTTTTCGAGGTGGTTGGTGACACGCTGGATGGCGTCGTAGTATTTCGGGTCGCCCGTGAGCTGCGTCAAGCGGGTGAACTCCAGGCTGAGCGAGCCGACCTCTGCTAGTAGTGTTTTTGGCGACGCAAGCATCGGTTCTCCTCTGAGCGATCTGAATCCAGTCAATATCACTTTGACACTTTGACAAAAATATAAAGGTAAAAATTAAGCTAGACATACTCCTGCCAGGACCACCGGGCCACCTGCATCCTATTCGGCGTGTCGAACGCCCCATACATAAAGTCGCCAATCTCCTGCGCCTTTTGCAACAGGACCGGATACTTGCCGTTCGACAAGTCATACGCCGCCAACAGCCCTCCCATGTAGCGAATCGTCGTCTCAAAGACATTGATAGTCTTGTCCGTAGTCGTAGTGAAATCAATGTTCTCAACAGCTCTCAGCGCGCGCCGAAACTCGTCGTCCAGACCCATAATCAGTAAAGTGTCTAGCGTGTCGACGAGCGAGGCCGCCCAGCCGGAAAAGCTATTGACGGCGTCCCCGCTGACCGGTGAGACTTCGTCCTTCATCCAGGCATGCTCTTTGTAACCGTTCCAGGCGTGCACAAAGGCCTCCTTGACGGCCGCCTGTCTGTCCAGGCGCGTCTTGCGATCGGATGCGCTTTCCTGCGGGAAGTCATACTGGATCTTGGGGATGGGCTTGGACGGTGTGTCGGTGGGCAGCGCAATGAAGGACGTTACTGGGTTTTGCTCTGTTGGTTTGTGCCAGTGCGGCGGTTCATTGTTGACATGGACGTCGACTGGAGGAGGCCGATCGGCGACATAGTCGTGTGGTGGCTCGTCGAGTTCAATGCCGTCAAAGAGAAAGTATATGATGAACGTGAGCACAAAGGCTGGTATAATCAGCCGTTTGCGCGCGAGGGGCATGTTGACTGCGTGGAGGAGGGAGTGGTGAGTCTATAGCCACGCTGTTGTTGTTTCTATAGAACAAGGGCTGCAGTCGTCGGACCTGCAAGGGGTGGCTGGTTTGTTCGTCCGACGTATATCGCCAGGTTGGTCAACCATGGGAGCGTCGGCAGGCAGAAAAACAATGACTGAAGAAGTTAGATGCCGAACAAAGGTTGAGCATTAACGGATCGCCTTTTAAAAGGAGAAACTGAAACAAAATCGAGATAAGATTTATTGCGATCGATGCAATGACATCAAAGAGTGGATATGCATTCAAAACAACGGTGCCGCCGCAGCAGCAACGACTGCGCTATAAAACGAATACAACGAGTAGAACGGACGCAAGGGAGCAGCAGCAATGGCCAGCTGGCCATAATTGCAGCAGACGCACCAAGACGATCGGTGGCAGTTGGTGTTGGCGACAATAACACGCTGCAGAGCCAGAGTGTGCACGGCTGCCGTATCGGGGCTAGCGAGGCGGCTGGTGGCTGTCTGAGGTTGCACTGCCCAATCAGCGGGCGCACACGGTGGGTATTGCGGGGAGCCCCTGATGAGCCTCTCCTTTCTTCAGGCCAGTATCTCCCCGTGAGGACCTGATGATAATATATATGCATGGATAGATAGATATATAGCCAGATAGAGACACTCATCACAGTGTGGAATAACTCATTATCCTGAGAGAACCATTCTTCTATTATAGTACATAATATGCAGCTCAGAGTCCATAGTCCGAGGATCAAGTGGGCCTGACACCTGAGGCACTGATCTCTCGGCCGGGCCACTGTGGTAGCAGTATTCTGCGATTAATATGACAGCATTATCGTCTGATGCGCCGATTGCTACGATAGAGCAATCAGATGCTTACTCTTCATCGCAAGACACTGTCAATGCTAAATCCGGACCATGGTTGATTGAAATCTTGTAACAACTACAATGAATAGCAGAAAGCCTGCCTCAGGCCCCACTCCTGCGGCAACGTCAACCTAGAATTTACTCGCATCGAGTCCATCGCCAACAGCTTCCGCCTGGAAAAGCAGCCCTGCGTGACTCGCTCTGTCGCAACATGCATGCCACTATTGCTATATAACTTGTCTGGGTATTGACGAGGCAATGAAGGAGAAGACACCAACTCGGGCATATTGCTGATATATTGTGTCCCCATTGCCGACACGACTGACTGGTCTCTCACTCGCCATCTGTGCTTGATGCAGTACATGTCTGTAATCGACTCCTCAGTCATCACTTCTACGTCTCTTTGAAGATTAAATTAAAGAAAAAGAGAAAGCCACACACTACACAACAAGTACAAACACAATGCCGCATACCGGGTACCATCTTCTCTTCCATCATATAGATTTATATACACAAATCTAACCCTCGCAGAGTCTACTTCATCCCCTCCAGCCCCAGCGCACCACACATCCTGGGCCCGCTGACAGAGCGCCTGCGCGCCGTGTTCGGCGACGAAGTCATCCCCATTGGGCGCTGGGGGCTGGAGCACAAGCTCATGCGCGACACGCCATCCTGTCTGCCCGCCTCAGCGCACGCGCCCAACCCGGCGCCCTCCAAGGCGCGCTACGTGCAGTTCCTGACCATCACAAACTACCCGAAAGTGGGGTTCATCTATGCGTCTGAAGACGACGACGACGATGAAGTCGACGACAATACCGCTGGTAGTAATGGCGATGGTGCAGCAGAGCGAACCCAGCAGAAACGGGCTTCGGGAATGGTCATGTCCATCGTGCCAATCACGTCGTCGGCAGAGCTGTTCCGCCATTTTGTGCGGAATTGCGAGCCCATTTGGTGCCATCGCCATACCGTCACGGTGACGGGCACGGTCTACGATGTCGGCGACTTTCGCGTGCGGGTGGGCGAGTTGCGGCAGATGCAGCCGCAGGCGCGGGTGAGGGGCACGATTATGGAGGTTGAATGGCGGGGGCCGTCGGCGGTGCTGAATGCTGCTGCTGCGCCTGTGCTGCCGTCGTCATCTGCGCTGAACCAGGGGAATGGGAATGGGCCGGATGATCCTACCGACGGGACGGCTACGACGAATATAGGTGTGGATATGGATATAGATACCGACGCCGCGGCAGCAAGTTTTGGAGAAGAGACACAATACATCCCCACGGAAGCCGAGATCGACACCGAGTACGAACAGACGGCCCATCTTATTCGGGAGTTTTGGGCCCGCCTAGGTGTTACACAGTTCATCATCACCGACGCGAAGCAGCAAGCGGCCATCCGCGAGTCGATGCTGGTGGCCGATGTGGGTCGGGAAGTGAGAAGGAAGCTGCGTCAGAGACGGCAGCATGCGGAACAAGGCACAGGAGGATGGCAGGAGCGCGAGTTGCGACGGCGCCAGAAAAGGCGCGAGGCGATTGCGCTGGATAGGAGTTGGGGTGGTGGTGGTGCGATGACGGAGAAAGAAAAACAGCAGCAGCAAGAAGACGAGGACGAGGATGTGGATATGGGTGTTGATCTTGCCAGGCAGTATATGGAGCTTTTCCGCTTTAATCGGTGAATGCCATATCCAAACTGTCTACCTGAAGAGTACGTTCTACGATGTTTAAAAGACCATTGTCTATGAAATCAAATGGTTGGTCTTAGACTGTAAATATCAATCCATCTCTCGAGCAAGCTGAGAATCGATATGACAGGACGGGGATGATTAAAGAACAGAATTCCCAGTAATCATATGACTGAAAAAGAGCACAATGAAAGAGAAATGGCCATAACATAACCCCCACGGCGTTCGTTCCAGGGGAATAAAAGGTAAAAACTTGAAAACGTTCCGCCCATCAATTTCAGTTCGCCCTGGTGGAAGAGAGGAAAATGACAACCAAGCAAGCGGCCTGGACTCCTGTCCTTTGTTCATCATAATCATTCATCATCATAACACAACAGCAGAATCACAGCCCGCTTATATATGTCCAAAACAACGAGGAGAAAATCACGACCGACGAGAAGTCTGAGCCCTCGCACACGCACACACGTAAAACTAAAGAGGAATGATGCTTATTTCTGCATCATCAGCTGGACGAACTCGTTGTCTAACAAATAACATCAGCATCTGTATCTGTCGCCCGTTTCGCCGCTCACAGTCAACTTACAGTCGATCCTTCCGTCACCGTCCTGGTCAGCTTCACGGATCATCTCGTCGACCTCGTCGTCGGTCAACTTCTCGCCGATCGAGGTCATGACGTGGCGTAGCTCAGCCGCAGAAATGAATCCATTGTTGTCGCGGTCGAAAACTTTGAATGCCTCGCGGATTTCCTCTTCGGAGTCGGTATCCTTCATTTTGCGGGCCATCATTGTCAAGAATTCTACATTCAGTCAACACCTACATCCGTCTGCTTTTTTTTTTTTTTTTTTTTTCACATTTCATTGCTCCGCGAGAAAGACGACGCACCAGGAAAGTCAATTGTGCCGTTGTTGTCAGCATCAACCTCGTTGATCATGTCCTGCAATTCCGACTCCGACGGGTTCTGGCCGAGCGAACGCATGACGGTGCCAAGCTCTTTTGTCGTGATTTGTCCTGCCGCAATGTGAGTATGCGAGATGAATAAACATGTCGACCTCTTACTCACCATCGCCATCCTTGTCCTATTGCATGGCCAGTGGGCGGTTAGACAAGAAAAAGCCATTAAATCCTCCAGGTCACGCGATCATCCACAGCGAGACTTACAAAAAGAGAAAAGGCCTCCTTGTACTCGGAGACTTGCTCCTCGGTCAGTGAATCAGCCTGCACAACAACACAGCGTCAGTGGGATGCCATCAACAAATTCCCGGGCGAGGTCTTGGGCTGCCCCGCAGTTGTGGGGGGTACACAAGGCTGCGGTAAACTCCCGGCCAGGATGAAGTGACTGCATTGCGGTGTCGAGGAGGACGTACCATTGCGACGGGTAGGTAAAAAGGGCGGCGGTTATGCGAAGTGGAAGTGAAGAGGGGTGGGAGAAAGTGAAGCCAGGCACAGAGAGACTGGGCAGTTGTGGTTAAGGGGAGAGAGCCAGATGGAGGTTTGACGCGGGAGATTGCCTACTCGCAGCCCTAGGCTGGATGCGGCTTAGCGCTGGCTGCACAGGCGGTCTGGTTGGCTGAATGATCGACCGCCTGCGTTGCCTGAGGCCGTCCTATATCTGTTTCTCAACACTGTGTATGGCAGGCAGTATGCCAACGCTGAAAAGTGAATAGGCATGTTTCCTGGGATTGCATAGAGCTCACGAATAGAAAAGCCCATATGTTGGTACTACTCGGCTAGCCAGGAGACCTGAACCAGCAAACTACAATACGTACTTGACTGCATAACAATGATCTCATGGAGATAGTGATAAACGAGAACAGCATCAAAAGACAGTTCGAGCTGCATCCTTCGGGCAGTAAGGCTGAGAACTAAGCATGTAGCCTAGTTTCACAGTGACTACGCACAAGTATGGCAATGCAGGTTGGCCACGCACGCAGACTCTACGAACCTCAGGTGTCAAGCCAGCGCTAGGCCCCAAACGGAATAACACGACGTCGATAACCTGATAGCTACCTTGAGTGTATGTCGATGGCTAGACCAGCCACATCGACAGGCGCCACTGCTCCAACACTGCCAGGTCAGCTCGTCAACGACACCTGCAGCGTCCAGCTATCGCTATCAGCACCACTGCAGATCTTGATTAGGGAGCATGCCAACGACGCAACAAACACTACATCATAGAGCTGTGAGGAGCTGGATCTGCCACAATGTGGCGTGATCGAACGAATCTGTATGCACCAACTTCCTCCTACTCCGGCACACAAAAGCTAGCGGCCGAGAAAAAGACTGGCAGTCACGACTGACAAATGTCTCTACAGCTATATCTCCTACCGCCAATCGTTCGCGCACCACCCGACCAAGAAGCCACGTTACTTCGGGC
Source organism: Eurotiales sp. R13A2 (assembly GCA_023625935.1). Classification (NCBI taxonomy): domain Eukaryota; kingdom Fungi; phylum Ascomycota; class Eurotiomycetes; order Eurotiales; species Eurotiales sp. R13A2. The sequence continues at coordinate 342,077 of JAMAFV010000010.1, read as the reverse complement.
CTTCGCAGGGCTTTAGCGATTCGCCGTCTCTCTCCGAAGAACGGAGAGGGCTTATTGCGGGCGCAGATGGATTGGAGGATGATGGCGACGCCGTCATTGAGATGGACCTGTTGCCCCCTCGATGGGTAGATGTGCAGGAAGAAGTCAGCGAGACACTGGCGGATATCGCGCAGAAAGCCGCTCGACTAGATAAGCTGCACCAGAAACATATTCTGCCGAGCTTTGGAGAGGAGACAGCGCGGAAAGAAGAAGAGTCATTGATTGAAAAATACACTCAAGAAATCACTCGCGGATTTCACAGCTGCCAGACCGCGATACAGCGCATCGACGGCATGGTGCAGGAGCAGAAGCAGTTTGGGAGCGTGACCAAGGGCGATGAGACGATGGCGCGGAATATCCAGATTTCACTCGCTTCAAGAGTGCAGGAAGCAAGTGCACGATTCAGAAAGAAGCAGAGCACGTATCTGAGAAGTACGACTTTTCCCCATTCTGTCCATATTCCATACATATCTCTAACCATCTGCTTTGATAGAACTCCGCGAATTGGAAGGCATGGCATTGCCGTTTGAGCGAGTTGCGACACCCGTGCAGAACCCGTACTCAGACCCGTCTCTCATGGAATCAGACGCAGACAAATCCTTTTCGCAGACGACCCTCCAACAAACCTCGCAGAAACAACTCGTCGGCGGCGCAAACGATGCTGTGATTGCGCAACGCGAACGAGAAATCAACGACATTGCAAAGGGCATCATCGAACTATCCGATATATTCCGCGAACTGCAGACCATGATCATCGACCAGGGCACCATGCTCGACCGGATAGATTATAATGTGGAACGAATGGCGACTGATGTCAAACAAGCCGATACCGAACTCAAGGTGGTGCGTATCCAGCCAAAGTCCCCTCCACGATATAAACGCTGTGGATTACAAACTGACCATCCAATCCTGCTACAGGCAAGTAACTACCAGCGCAAAACAACAAAACGCAAAATCATCCTCCTGCTCATCCTCATCATGATTGGGATGATTGTTCTTCTTGCCCTCAAACCGAAACGCAGATCCTCTTCATCGCCATCTCCCGCTTCCAATGAACAGCAACAAGAAGAGGATGCCCCCCAATTAACACGCAGATCAAGGGTCCGATCTATGGCCGATGGAAACAGTAATAAGCGTGGCGGCGATACTAATTTAATTGATTCTGGAAACATGAACTACGATCTGGATCATTATCACTACCTTTCGCGACGAAATGACGCTCATAGGCGATCACTGTTATGGGCCGGATTACTGAATGGATGAGACGTATATATACCTGTCACTTTATTTTCTTTTTCTGGACTATCTATCGTCAAACTATCATCATGACTTTTAGCCGCTCGCCCCGCCTTTCTGAAGCGTTTCGTTTAGTCCCGTGTTCTTCAGCTGTACATTACTTATCAAAGATTCAGCTTCTTTCTTTTCCGATTGTCAATGATCTTGTTTTTCAGACGACTTCGTTACACATTACACATACGAGACGACCGAACTAATTACCCGTCTGCATTTGCATAGAATCAATCCAAGCTTTTCGGTATAGAAAAGAAAATACCAGACTATTTTAACTTTTTTTTGTCCCTCTCGTTTTCTTAGGATTAACCCTCCCCCTCCCCCTTCGGTGCGTTTCAGTGTTTCAGTGTTCAGTGTGTCAGTGTGTCCCATTCAGAGACTCGTCACCATCCGCGGCCCCGTCATGCGAAAGAAAGGAATCCTGCATATCTGGAGACAGATCCATGCTGTGATCAGATAGTGTGAAAGGATGGGGTTGCGGCGCTTGCGCGCTGTCGCCAAATTGCTGCTCCTGCATCGGCGATTCAGTCGGGGTAAGCGACTCTACTGGAGGCGGTGTCAGGGCTTCGACGTTGGGACGACCCAGGTGGTCTTCGCCACTACCATCTGTCCGGCCGCCGATGTTGTTACTACTAGTGTTGTTGTTCTCGGTTGCCGAGGGGGAGCTGTCTTCTGCTGCTAGGCCGCGCATGATGGCGTCTTCAACGTCGCGCTTTCTCGCTTCGGTGTCTGCCTTTCGCTCGCCCATTTGCGTCAGGAGCGCGGTGTCACGGGAAAGGGCGATGCGGTTGCTTTCGAGCATCTTCTCGAGACCTTCCATGAGTGCTTGGCGGGACTTGATGATCTCGGCTACGGAGCTTTCGGCGTTTGCTAGTGACTTGAGAAGCTGGCTGAGACGCGCTGCGTGGACCGGAGCTGATGGTGTTGGTGTGCCGGGGTCGTTCATTTTGTCGAACTCTGCATTGGCTGTGTTGATCGCCGTGCCGGATGTCACTGCGCCTTTTGAGACGCTGAGTTGTAGCGGAATGAGAGGCTGTAACTCTGGCGGTACGGAGCCTGAGCTGAAAAGCGATCCGCCTAGCAGAGGCTTTTTAGTCGACGAGCGATTCTTGTCTAGTTCTGTTTTGGTTGTTAGCTGTGTATTAGAGGAACGAGGGCGCATAGAATGGCTAGTCGACTCACCATCAACACGAGCTTCTACAGCTTCCTGGATCGGTGTTTCGAATACGCCGCGCTGTCTCCAGACTTCCACTACCCGCCGCAGCTTCTGCTGTATATCATTGGATGATCCCTTGTAAGCGACTGCTGTGGCTTCTGCAATGACCTGTTTCTGTTAACTTCATCCATGCTATCACTTTGCGTCCATACGTACTGGAGAAAATGCGATGATAAAGTCATCTTTGCGCCTCGCCTTAGACTGCTGCGCAACCTCTATAGACGTGTCAGTACATCAGTACATTTCCGTAGCTTGGTAATAAAGAGGAACCGCGTATGTACCATTGGCGAGATAAATCAAGTTGAGTCTTTTGTTTGGTGGAGAGTCTCGAAGCTTCTGAAGCCAAAGCTGAACAGTCCGGTCTGCATGGCGTCTGAATCGCAAGGCCGCAGGAATTAGCGAGGCTTCCAGGTGAAAGCGCTGCCCTGGCTGAAGTACTCACCTATGGAACATGACCCATTGCGCAACCGTCACGATACCCTCTTGGGTTTCGTTGAGCGCAGAAAGCTTTGCGCGGACGGAGTCATCATTATAGGCCATGGCGCGCAAATTTTGAGAGGACTGACAGTCCGTTGATACTCTTGAGTTGTTGGATTAACGAGAAAGGTGCAAACGAGGAATTCCTGCAATGTTGCAAGCTCGCTCTGATGCCAGCGAGCAACAGAGAGAGGAATGGAAGAAACTAGTCGGTGCTAGAGTGGGCAAACCGTTGCACTCTGTAGGATCCGTCTCAAACGACACGTCTCAGTCTCCACTCACAGCAGCGTGGAATCCACCAACACGTTGAGACTATCCAAGGTCAAACACGCCAAACAACAATTGAAGCCAAGCTGCATCATCGCCAGCCCAGCTCCGCAAAGGCGGTGGCAGAATCCAGCCGCCGCCCCGACCATCAACAATAGGAAGTTGCCAACTTGAGGCACTGCACCATCTGCAGACAAGTGAGCTTACGGACAGGACATTTCCCCAATTCCAAGCCGCTCTACTCTTGCTTCACCCTTAGAAATCACTCATTTCATATCACCAGCATGGCCGACCGTTTTCCCTCCTTGGAAGACTTCAACGAAGGTACGATTCCTCCTCCGCCTACGCAACGGTATCCTAAACAGACCATCTAACGAAAGCCCTCCAGGCCAAACTGAGGTCGTTGAAACCGATGCCGCCGATAACGAGGACTTTTTGGCCCGCGAACGCGCTGCACTAGGCGATGATGCGGATCAATTCGCAACGCCCAATGACCTGACCGCGGCCGCAGAATACGACGACAACGATCTACTGGGAGGCGACGAGGCCGTCCCCCAACACGGTGCTTCCGAAGAGATCTCCGGCTTTGAGTCTTCGTTTCCTGCAATTGACACACGAAATGAGGTAGACATTGCTGCTCCCGAGTTGGCGGTCCATTACTAACATGGCATGCTTTGCGTGGCAGGCTGTTGCGCCCGGCGGTACCATCACGGGAACTGGCTCTCCTTTCCCTCAAACAGGCTACTCCAGCTATACTCAACAAGAAGAAGAATCAGAAGCTGTCAAGTAAGACAAACATCCTTTTTTCTTTCCCAAGGATTAATCTCCTCTGTCGGGTTGATACTTCTGGAACTGTGCTAATGCCGCTATCATCCGGTCTACAGGGAATGGCGAGCACGCCGAGACGCCGACCTTTCTCGCCGAGCTGAAACGGCCGCCGAAAAGAAAGCAGCCACCGTGAAGAAAGCTCAGGAAGATATTGACGATTTCTATGTGTCGTATGGCAACCGCGCTGACAAGGCCCGCGCGCAAACCCGCAAAGAGGCCGAAGAATTTCTCGCCAACAGGGAAGACACCTCTGCTGGCGGCACCAGCTGGGAACGAATTGCCAAGCTGGTTGATGTGTCTGGCAAGGGCGCGAAAGGAGGTGCCAGCGGCTCTGGAAAGGAACGCTTCCGCGAGATACTGCTCGATTTACGAAAGGATACCAACGCCCCTGGCGCATCTGGTGTTTAAACATGAGTCAAAACCGCAATCCTTCTTCAGCATCATGGCTTAGATTTGGCGATGCTGTGTGTGTCCGTGCTTGAAACCATTGTGCTATTGCACTCCCTCAAACGTCAATTAGAAGATTGACGAATATTCCCCCTTTACCCCTATCTCTACATGTATCCGTCATTGGTCTCATGATCACAAGATTCATTTGTTGTTTTATACGTTTCCCTCTTCTTCCTCTTTCTTTCTTGTTCATGGATTAATAGGCAACGCAATGGAGTTTTCTTTCTTTCGAACAATCTTTTACGCTATATAGCTGCTGGTAAGACTGTGAGTAAAGGGACTTTTGGTGGCCAATAAGACAAAGTACTAATACATAAATATGTATAATAATATGCATGCCATGCTTCGGGATCAAACAATTGCGTAGAAACAGGAAAAACAGCCGAGTCTTAATCCAATTGATCCTCAACTGGCTCACCGATGTCTTCTTCCCCTTCTGCAATCACACCCATTTCCTCCCTCTCCCTCCTTCCTTCAGCCTCAATCTCCTCAAGCTTTTTCCTTCCTTCTTCGGTAGTTGCATCAACAATACCCTCTTCGAGACTGAGCATGCCTCCCTGCCCGAGCTTCTCGACAATCTCTTCCGCTTCCTCCACGCTCATTTTGCCAAGCACTTTGTTTACTTCATCGAGCGATTTGGACTGCAACGCTCGTCGCAGGCCAGGCGGGAACGAGTCGAAGATTTTGCGTGCCTCGACTTCCTCGGGCACTGAACTGTCGGCTGGCGGGATGCTGATGTTTATTTGTGTGTTGGGGTCAACTGCGTGTAATTGGATTTGTTCAACACCGGCAGGGTCGTTTTCGGCGCTTTTGTTCTTGGCCAGTTCTGCTGCGCGAATCTTGATTTTGTTGTATGTCTCGTTCACGTCGTTTCGGAATAGTGTTCCAGCTTGGTGGTCTTTTGTGGTGATGCTGTATGAAGCGTTAGCAGGACTGGGTCTTTTTCCGGACATAATATTACATATTCTTCTCAAGAAAGGAAGTAACAAAACTTACCGCTTGAAGAAAAGCGAAATGCCGTCTCGTCCCAGGGATCGGCAATATTGCAACAACAGACCATGGTGGACACATTGTCGGGCATATTCTGCCTTGCCGTCCATCTGGCTGTTGAAAGCTTCAACCAATAGTCCATCCGTCTCCTTTTCCGCAACAACTTCAGGATTGGCGGAAATAAACTGTAGCAACGCTCTGTAGTCGGACATGGGTATTTTAGCCAACTTCCTCGCCAGATCGCTAACCTGAATGTCTGCTTCCTCGTCATCATCCTCATCCTCCACATCAGCTTCTGCACCGGAAGACTGAGCCCCAAGCACATCTTTATTGGCCGATGACGATGGGTTCAGTAGCTCCACCTTCTCGGAGACAGGAGCAGCAGTAGGCTTTTTGCCCTTTTCCGTAGGCTGCGATTTCGCGACGTACGAACTATCAAACCCAGTGTGGATGCTGTCACTGGTGATTTTGCTTGATTCTTCATGCTCGAGCTCGGCTAGCTTTTTTAGTAATTCTTGTTGCAGTCCCAGAACCTTGTCCTTGTGGCCCTGAACCCCCGTGATGTACGCCTTGACCGTGTTATCCGCTTTTGAGTCGGTGATTTCCTTCTTGACCTGGTCCACAAGCGAACTCATCATCTGCGAGTATTTCGGCTGCTCTTTGACGTGCGTGTGAACACCGGCTGGCGGCGTCGGGGGTTGGTCTTTGGCTGGATCTCCAGCCGATTCGATCAGGGATTGGAAAATCAGCTCATCCGGATTGCGACTTGAGTCCTCATGCTCACGGAGTGCTCCCAGCAGCTTATCAATCCGCTCAAGCAGGCCGTCGTTGATGATGCGTTCGTATTTCAGAGTTTCGATCTCCTGGCGCCGCTGCTGTCGTTGCTGATGGATCTGGTTCTGCTTTGCGCGGATGAACGAGCGCTTGTCCACGTTGGGATGCACTTCAATGTCTGAGTCATCGGACAGCTCTAGCGCGTCCCATTTGCTGTAGTCAAGCACCATGGCGACTGGAGGTTTTGGGCGGTTGGATGTGTTTGTTTATTTGCCTGGGTTGGGAGCCAAAGCTCGGAAGGTTGAGGGGCTGGCTTGATAGATCGCGGGGTATATGACTGAGTAATGGAGATGTGCTTTACTTATAGCAAGGTTGTTGGGGAACCCGGGCCATGTAGTGAGAAGTGTAAGTATGAGGGTAGAAATCAGTCACTAATAAAAGCAGTGACCAGCAGTATGCTGAGAGCAAGGCCCAAACGAGAAAACAACAATCTACCAGGTTCTATGAGCTTCATCCGGAGAGCTGCTGGGCGGTGGCAGAATAGTTGCGTGTATTTTAAACAAATTCCGCAGCGTACATAACGCCACGCACCTGGCTTCGATGCATGCTGGGTTCACCACCAACTCACAGATCCAGGAGGTTACAATAGCTGTGTATAACGAAGGAGCTGGATGCCTATCTCATCAAGATACACGTACCGTAAACATTAAAGGGACTAATTGCTCGGCACCCTCGCTTGTGTAAGCAATGACCCAGTATGATGACACCACAGAAGAGTGCGTGGCTATAATTTCGCAGCGGTGATCTCGGGTCGGGGCGGCCGGCTTTTGACGAAAATCCACTCCGAGCTCCAAGTGCTTCAACGCTAGCGTCGAGCAGCAAGTCCCATCATTGCTCTTCACCACGTTAACAATCTGTCTTTCCGCCTGCTGTTTAATAAGTCGCGGGCTCTGGCGACGGATATCCAACTGCGTGTGACTGAAAAGAGCTGATGGATGCGTCAAGATACCGATTTTCCTGAGTGATATGGAATTCTAATAAATTCACCCGACATCGGTCCTTCGAGCGAATCTGTCCTTCCCAGCCATGCGCAGCGCAAAGCTGCTGGCCGCCTTCAGCTCCGGCGCTGAGATGAGGCCTGTTCGTTCGATTGCCACGGGATCATACTGCGCAGTCCAGAATACACCGAATTACGCTCTCCGGAATGCGCAGCAATTTAGATCCTTTGCGTCCAAGCCAGTCCCAGGCGCATCGCTCATTCGTCCTACTTCTAGAATCCCTGCTTTTTCATCGAGACAGCAACCAACACACTCGTTTTTGATATCTCAGTTACGATTTTTCTCTGCTTCACGCGAGGTAGCAAACGCGCAACCGCCGGCCACGCAGCCTGAACAGAAAGAAACACGCCAAGTCAAACGTCAGGAACAAGCGGAATACGATGCAGAACAAGGCTTTGAGTTATCTGAAAGAGCGGCCCAAGCGGCGCAAATCAATTTGACTGCCAAATTGGGACGTGACGCGAAAGACAAAGGGAAAAAGCCTGGGTTCGATGAGATCTGGCGACTATTGAAAATCGCTCGTCCTGAAGCAAAGTCTCTATGTCTGGCGTTCTTCTTTCTTTTGATATCTTCTGGCATCACGATGTCCATTCCGTTCTCCATCGGCAAAATAATGGATCTGGCATCAAAGGGAGAGAACGCGGAAGGCTTTTTTGGACTGAGCATGCCCGTCTTCTACGCTGCTCTGGCTGGTGTGGTCTGTATTGGAGCTGCTGCCAATTATGGAAGAATCATCATTCTGCGTATCGTTGGTGAGCGGGTTGTTGCCAGACAGCGTTCAAAGCTGTTCCGACGGACTTTTGTGCAAGACGCCGAGTTTTTCGATGCCAACAGAGTGGGAGATCTAATCTCCAGATTAAGCTCAGACACCCTCATTGTGGGTAAATCCATTACCCAGAACCTTTCCGATGGTCTCAGGGCTGTCGTGAGCTGCTGCGCCGGGTTTGGTGCCATGGCATATGTTAGCGTTAAGCTATCAAGCGTGCTACTTGTCCTCCTGCCGCCTATTGGTATCGGTGCTTTCTTCTACGGTCGTGCTATCCGCAATCTGAGCCGCACAATTCAGAAGAATCTGGGTACTTTGACAAAGATTGCCGAGGAGCGTCTCGGAAACGTCAAGACAAGTCAAGCTTTTGCAGCTGAAGTATCGGAAGTCAGTCGATATAACAAACAGGTGAAGAATATATTTGAACTCGGTAAAAAGGAGTCGTTTATTTCTGCTACGTTTTTCAGCTCGGTAAGTTCTACAAGGTACTATGCTTCTAGTCGCACTCTGATCACTAACGTTTGCAACAGACAGGACTCATGGGTAACATGACCATTTTAGCACTGCTGTACGTCGGTGGTGGATTGGTCTCATCCGGAGCCATGACTCTTGGAGAGCTCACTTCTTTCCTCATGTATACAGCTTACGCGGGCTCAAGCCTCTTCGGGCTGTCCAATTTCTATTCCGAGATAATGAAGGGCGTGGGAGCCGCTAGCAGATTATTTGAACTTCAAGACCGACAACCCAAGATTTCACCTACACATGGCCAAAGAGTCGAGACTGCCCGCGGACCAATCCGCTTCGAGAATGTCTCTTTCAGCTATCCCACCAGACCTGCGTTGCATATTTTTAAAGACCTCGACTTTGAAATCCCACAGGGCTCTAATGTCGCGATTGTTGGTCCTTCCGGTGGAGGCAAGTCGACAATTGCATCGCTATTACTTCGATTTTACAACCCCGTTGAAGGTCGTATTCTCATCAACGGCACGGACATCACCACAATGAATGCCAAGTCCCTTCGTCGCAAGATTGGAATAGTATCGCAAGAGCCTGTACTCTTCTCCGGTACTATCGCAGAGAACATTGCGTACGGTGTACCGGGAGCCACAAAGGCCGAAATTGTAGCTGCTGCAAGGCAGGCGAATTGCCAATTCATTAGCGACTTCCCGTCTGGCCTTGAAACAAATGTCGGACCACGCGGAGCGCAACTATCTGGTGGACAAAAACAGCGCATTGCTATTGCCAGAGCACTCATCAAAAACCCCGATATCCTCATCCTCGACGAAGCAACGTCGGCGCTTGACGCTGAGTCTGAAACTCTTGTCAACAGCGCTCTTGCTGCGCTCCTCCGGGGCAATAACACTACCATCAGCATTGCACACCGACTTTCGACTATCAAGCGCTCAGACACTATCATTGTACTGGGAAATGATGGCAAAGTGGCTGAAATCGGTTCATATAAGGATCTCAGTTCTCGGCCCGACGGGGCCTTCACTAAGCTCATGGAATGGCAGATGACTGGTGGAGACGTGGTCTCTCCTCCAACTAATCACATGAGCATTTCCTTTGAAGAGCAAATGGAGGAGTTTGAGCGCGAGGAGCGCGCAGAGCACGATGTTGAAAGCGAAGTTGATGAAAAGCCTCCACAGCAACGCGTTGGCCGCGAGGTTTGATATTTTCGTGCTCCCTTATTAGAAACGATCATCGGTCTTCTTTACATTGTCCATCTTCTTTGTACTCCAACCAATACCCCCCGTTTTCCATCATAACGAGCTCCACTTATACAGTGTTCATGTTTCTGTAACAGTAACACATTTTGACATATCTCACGGTTTGTGGCATACAGGCTTAAGCTTCGCTGTTGATATATATAGAAATAATCATCTTCTCTCATACATCATGTATACAATTTTTCGACAAATATTCCAATTTGTTCGCTTTTCTCTAAATACGTAGTTTGAAGCAGAGCCTAAAGTAAACGTCTAGAATACACGTCATGTGACCAAGCGTGGATATAGCTTTCAGCCAATTGGTTGAACCATCGATGCATCTTACATCCTCCTCGTCTTTTTGTGTCGTGCAGAGGCCTCACCACGCTTATGTTTGGCCCAGTAGCATGAGTTTTGCTGAATGAGTTTACGAAATTAATAAGGTTTCAAGATATTTTATGTCTTTGCATGCATGAAGGATCCATTGGTTGCTCCCGACTGCAATCTACTACCGCATACACCTGCGTCGCCTTGCGGCATTTGTAACAACAGTGGTAAACACGCCGAGTGACTATAATGAACTCCGTTGCTTGAATTTATATGTGATCCAGAGAGGGAATGTTATCTACCATGGAAGCCAACTCTTCATCTTCCGCCACTCAACGACCTCAGCCAGAGAGGCGTAGTCGGGCTCGTCGAACCCTGACATGCGAGAATTGTCGCAGTAGAAAGGTATTCCTATTCTCATGTTGTTGATGAATTGTATATCTCTTGCTTACTGCTGTAGACACGCTGCGATGGGACCCACCCCAGCTGTAAAACCTGCGAAGTGTATCACGACGAGTGTCGCTATGAAAAGCCACCTCCAATGTCGCAGATTGTTGCCATGGCGAGCCGGCTTCAAGAGGCCGAACAGACGATCCTCCAATTGAAGAAGGATCTGGAAGCGAAGACTTCATCTGTGTCCAATGAGGCATATCCTGCAAATAAACCCACTACTACACTTGAAACCCTCCCAGAGCATAGAGGAAACCAGGCTCAGGCTCACGTCCGTAGCTTATCCAGCGAACCGACCTCAGAAGAATTGCTATCGGATTTGAGTCTAGACGAACATGGAAAAGTGAGCGGATGCATCATGAACTGAATTCGTCGAAACAACTTTAAGATACATCACTGATTGCAATAGATATCGTACTACGGCCCTACTTCCGCCATCCACGAACCTGCGGAATTAGACACTGCTTCTGTAGACTGCGAGTCCTATGATGAATTGCCATCCAAGACTAACATACGGACCATGTTGACATGGAATGCGGAGGAATATCGATCATGGGAAGACTTTGCTCTGGGCAATGCTGCCACTGAGACTGGCATTCCGCGAGCTACCGTGTCCACCCTACTCCAGATACACTGGTCCTGGATCGCTCCCATGTTCATGTGGGTTTATCGACCAGCATTTATTCGTAAGGCTTTAATCTCGTACTACCTGATTTGTAATAGTGCTGACAAAGTGCAGGGGACATGACTACCGGCGGCCAGTATTATTCACCATTTCTCCTTACCGTGCTTTGCGCCCACGCAGCACGCTTTCACGAGGGTCCCATAGGTGAGATGCTCATATATCGGTCGCGCTTAATGCTGGGATTAGAAATCCAAAAGCCAAGTACCATCCCCACAGTGCAGGCATTACTTCAACTCAGTGCGCGCGAGATGGCGTATGGCTCTACCTCGCAGGCGTGGTTATACAGCGGCATGGCTTTCCGGATGGTCAGCGATCTCGGTCTTCACCACAATAGTGGCAAGATATTGCACTTGGGATATCTAAGCCCAGAGGAGCTGGAAATTCGAAGACGGCTCTTTTGGAGTTGTTACTTTTGGGACAAGGCAATCAGCTTATATCTAGGGCGAACGCCCGTACTGTTAGAGCTCCCGTTTGATCACACCCCAGAGTTTTGTGAGTCTACCATATCTTGCTTTCTTTGATATTATAATGCTAATAACGGAAAGTGGACACATCCGCCGAAAATGAACTGTGGTCTCCGCATCATGGGGAAACACTCAACCTAAGTAGAGTCTCAGTTGGCGAGTATCCGCCGATGAAGGCGCACTCAATTTCTTGTTTCGAAAACTCATGCAAACTCTCGGTCATCTTGAACGATATTATACTCCAATTATACTCGCGTCGTGGCTCTCCTGATGTAGATGGAACGCTACAAATCAAGAAGAGGCTGGACAAATGGAGAGAAAATTTACCAGAATACCTCAAGTACGACCCCGATAATTTACCGGCATATTGTCCCCCACCACATATCATGTCACAGAATTTGCTATATCACACGACAATAATTCTACTCCACCGGCCGTTCTGGTCAGCTTCGGAACACCACATAGCCTGCAGGAAGGCAGCAGACAACGTCGAAAAGTTGCTTCTTCTCCTGGAAAAAACATTCGGTTTCAGCCGTGTTACATATCTAATGTCATACTGCATCTACACCGCTGCTTCTGTCATGATCAAGGACGTCAAAGCTGGAGACGTGGAAGCCAATTGGAAAATGCAGACGTTTCTTCGAGCGTTAAAGCAAGGCATCAAGACTTGTCCTCTGATTCAGCGAAGTTTGGATATCATAAACAACAGCCTACAGTCCAAAACACCAAAACTTACATCCTTGCACGATATTTCAACGACGGAGAATATAGCAACCGCTAACTACCTCCCCGCTTTTCCCTATCTAGATTTGGAATTTACGAATCAAATCATAGCCGACCGAAACCCCAGTGGGATGGACCTCGATGCTTTCTCACTTCTTGATTCGTTTCCAGAACAGCATGTCAACACTGCAACTGGAGAGTGGTATTCTGGATAGGCAATTTCTTTACACAGTACCTGGACAAAATGTGTTAACATCCGGTGGAAGATCTCCCAGACTATATAAACGTCTAAAATAGAATTAAGTAAAACATTTAAAGGCCTCCTGAGATTTAAATGAAAAAAAAAAAAAATATAAAAGATAGTATATGATACTATTACGAGTACCCTCTAAACACTTATGTCTGATATGTTTCGTAAAAGATAATGTAAGGATGGTGTAAAGACTTTATCCAGGCACTGTAAGATTCTAAGATACCAAACCCCGTAACTGACTAGTGTTAGTTTGTATCAGATATACACTTCAACATTAACAAAAAAGATCTAATAGGAGAAACTCCAGGTACATGCTCGTCTTCATCATACTGCCATAGTCTTCTGGGGTTGTCAACCCATATTTTCCTGACTAGCTCCTCGCTTTTGCCCTCACCAACAAGCTGACACCACAACTTGCACTGAGCTATCCAGCCTTTATCATCGACCTTCCTATATTCTTGAATCTTGTTCCTGTCTCCACCTGGATTTTTGGAAACTCCGCCGCTATGCGGCCAGTCACTTGCCCAAACGACTCTATCCGGGGCGATGGTCAGAATCTCCTGAACATACGCATCCAGTTCTGGCAGATCAGCGAATCTGTATGTTCCGCTAAGCTTGGTATACACCAAACCTGACCTGAGAAGCCCCATGAACTCTTTATAACCATCCTGCAACCGAGGAGGTCCCTTGGCCGGTTCTGGATGACCAATATGATCGATGACAACAGTCACCCCCAATCGGGGCACAACAGACGCAAACAGCGCAATCTGGTCTAGGGATACATACAGCTGCACAATCCAACCAAAAGGGCGAATCTTATTCGCTGCTTGGAATAGTAACTTCTCGAATGTAGCTTTGTCGACCCGTTCATTTGAAGTTCGGAAATTGAGACGGATTCCTCTGACTCCAGCATCGTGCAACTCTTGCATTTCCGCGTCGTTCACTGTTTGTGGGTCGATACACGCAACAGCACGGCCTCTGCCGTTTAGACGCCGAAGTGCATGTAGAATGCTGGAGTTGTCGGTGTGGTATACAGAGAAGGCTACAAGGCAGCTGTGGGCGATTCCCTGGCTTTTCTGGAACGCGAGTAGGTCGTCGAGGTCTGCTTTCTTGGGACGATACGGATGTGCTGGATGATAGGGAAATTTTTCCTGCAAATTGTTATGCCGTCGTTAGTAAATGAAATATATTGCATGTAAACATGATACCTGCTTACTTCGTCCGCGACATGGACATGGCTATCCCAGGCCCCTTCTGGGAGAGACATGTCGAGTTCTGACAACGATCCCATCTTCCTTAACGCTGAGGCTGTGACATGCTGAAAGGGAGCATTCCAATGGACAGCTAGCTAATTAATAGTCGACTCTAATTTTGTTAATTGTCCTAGTCGATCCGTGCTAGAATCGTAGCCAGCAGCAATGGAATGCCGAGAAAAGTTGCGGAGTCTCTCCCCGGAGAGTCGCCGGGCATCTAACCCGGCAACCCCGCGATCAGCAAAGAGGAGAGAGTACGGGGTATCACGCTGCTGAACTGAATTTGGGCCAATCAACTTTCAATGAAGCATGCAACGCGCAGTTTCTCCGCTTTGTGCACAAGGTTCACCCGCTATTGTGGCTGGACACCTGCATCCCAGGCTTTGCACTTCCAGGACTTATGCCGAAACGCATATAAACCCTGCAGTCAGCCCCGTTTTGTTGAGCTTTGTTGGAGGAAGGCTATAACTTCTAATCCTTGTTCTAACCCCTTGCCTGGGCTGTCCGTACTCACTGAATTGTACAGCATCAACTATGACCAAAAGCATGGGGACAGCCGACGAACCCCAGCATATCGAAGATCCCTACATTCAGGCCATGGCTGATGATGGAAAAAAGCAATTAGAAAACGTGCCAGAGAACGAGAAGTTGTCATCCACCGAATACGATGAGGAATGGATCAAAGCTCAAAAACGGTATCTCCGGAAGCTCGATTGTATTCTTCTGCCAGCAGTGTCTATTTTGTATTTCTTTGAATACCTCGATCGTGGAAATGTCGCCAACTCCAAGCTCTACGGCCTGGACGATGGACATGATACTGAGGGTCAGGGGGCCGGTCCAGGAGCACAGACTCTCACCGCATCTCAGTGGCAGCTGGTCGTCATGATCTTCTATGTCGGCCTGATCCTATTCCAGGTTCCGGGTTGCATTGGCTACCGTGTTTTCTCTCCGTCTAAGGTATGATTTAGACGTAAAAATATATCTCATTCAATATTCCATACTGACAATGTCTACAGTGGATTGCCTTTGGTGTTTGTGGGTGGGCTATTGCCAGCCTTTTGCAGTGCGCTATCTACAATCTAGCTGGAGAACTCGTTTGCAGGATCTTCTTGGGGACGTTTGAAGGGCTTTTCGGCACGGGCATTGTGTATTACCTTTCATTATGGTATCATCGCGCTGAAATGGGCATGCGTGTTTTCTGGTTCTTGGGTCCGACTTCAATTGCGGGAGCCTTTGGAGGGTTGATTGCTTATGGTATTGGCCATATCAACAGCAGTACCCCGGCTTGGAAGTGGCTATTTCTTATCGAGGCCCTGCCTGCCTTTTGCATTGGGCTGTTCTGCTTGTATTGGATGCCTGACCGTCCTTTGAAAAACTCACGCTTCTCCGGCATTGACCAGGAAATTGCAGAGGCTCGGTATCTCAATGAGTCCTTTGACAAAGCCGGACCTATTCAGAGAAAGCATATTATATGGACGGTCACTGACTGGCGATTATACGTGCAAGCAGCGATATATTTACCCACAGCGGCGCTGATTGCATCAATCTCGGGCTTCCTCCCAACGATTATTAGTGGTACGAGTAAAAGCATCAATATCAAGTAGATTCCGCAGCATGACTGACTGGTTGCTACAGATCTCGGATATAAAGATGCCGCAAAAGCGAATCTGATGACTGTGCCCCCATATGCCTGCGCGTTTGTCCTCGCATTTCTTGCATCCTATTCCTCTGACCACTTCCGTGACCGAGGTAGGCATGTCGCTGTTCTCATGTCCATTGCCACCATTGCATACGCCCTTCTTGCCACATTGCCCGAATCCAATCTTCATGGAAAGTATGCCTGTGTATGCATTGCCGTCGCATGCGTCTACGCCACCTATCCACCTACTCATGCCTGGGCTGCGAATAACTTTGGAAACGAGACGAAGCGATCAGTTGGTATGGGTCTGTACACGGCCCTTGGCAACTGCGGATCTATTGCTGGAACTTGGTTCTATCCCACCACCGAGGGTCCAGAGTTCCGCAAGGGACATTTCATATGTATGGGATTGTCGATTGCCACGGCCATGATTGCGTTAGCAAACCATTTGATTTTGGAAGCTATCAACAGACGGAGAGATAAGAAATATGGCAAGCCAGAGCTTGGATCGCCTGTAGATGTGTCAGAGCTGGCTGATAGGGCACCAATGTTTCGATTCATTACTTAGGGCTTCGGCGGGTTGTTGCGAGTATCCAGTATAGAAAACTTGTACATCCTTTTTGATAGCTACAGGCGCGAGCGCGCAATGAAAGCATTAATTTACTGTGATTTTACTAAGGCGAAGCCTTCATTCTACGGAGATGACTCGGGCATACGTTGCTAGCTGTGTAGGGAAACTCGCTTTAGTTACTTTCTGAAAGGGTCACAAAACAGCCTTGCTACATCTACAATAAACTCCAGGACCGGGACTTTTGGCCTTATCACGAGATTTATGGGCCCTTATTGGATTGCGTAGGGCATTACCATATTGAAGCAATTGAGGAATCTATATAGCCTCACGCACTCATTGATAACCCCCTTTAACTAGATATTATTACACATTGAATATAGATAGACTAATATCCTTTACTGAGTTAGATAGGTGCATACTCAATATACGTGTGTTCACACATATCTATAGAGTTTCACATAGTAGTGTGTCTACAAATTTATATCTCTAACTTCACTACCTCAGTTGAATTTGTTTTGCGACGTCTCTGTCTGATAAATGACAATCCTACGTATCTGCATGCTTCTTTTCATGTCATTTTGCTTTCGAATTGATATTGGGAGAAATGAACATATCATCACTCGTGAGCCTAAAAGGAAGATCTTTGTACCTGTCACAGGGGCTTGATCGTCACAGCTAACTAAAGATACTAACCTAGCGCATAGAATGGGAGATACTCCGTGTGCGACTCGAGCCAACTAGGGCGATAACATCTAGCTCTGTAAACCCATTATCTTTCACCAAATTTCCGTTTCCTCGCGCTATCTAATATACACTATATGCAAATGAAAACAAAAAATTGGCTCGAAATAATCAAGGACGCGCGCCGAGCCTCTACAAATAGATAGACTGGCACCATTAAATGGCTGTCTCAATAATTGGTCCCTTGTAGTAATGTCTAGCACGGACGAAATACCAGATCATTGCGAAGCTCACCATGACGCCGTAAATCAAAATGTTGTAATTCATTGACGCTGCCGTGACATCCTTGGCGGCCGGCCAGAAACTCCAGAAGAAAACAAGGATGAGGTACAAGCAGGCAAAAATGTTGTTTAGTAACCCAAAAGGCTCCGGGATTTTCCAAGGTCCCCAGTGAAGATTACCAGGACGGATACGGGCGTCAGGGTTGTAAGGTTTGATTCTGCCGGTCCAGCGCGACCAAAGGAGGAAGCCCACAACAAGGAGATAGGAGGAATAGAGACAGGCGACAGTCAGATCGACGAGATCGTCGAAACCGACTGCTGAGCCTAGCAGAATTAACGATAGAAGCAAAGATATAATGCAGATAACTGCGAGGGAACGCAGCGGCACGGATTGGCGAGAAAGCTATGATTCATCAGGTCATTCAAAAGATTTATATTATCCAGGGAAAAAGAGGAAACTAAACAAGAAAACCTACCTTTGCCATCCATTTAGAGAAGGGAAGAGCGTTATCACGCGCAAAGGACCACGTCATACGAGAGGCAGACGCAAAGCAGCCAATGGCGCATGCACAGGCCATGATGAGAATGATGACATACATTAACACTGCGCCAGTCTTGGAACGTACAGCTTGTTGGAATATCAATAAAGCCGGACTCTCCCCGGCCTCTACCGCAGCCAGGACGGCGTTGAAGTCTCCCATAACGTACATGCTGCAGACCATTATAACGAAGCCTAAGCTGCCGTTGACTGTTGCTAGTTAGCCCGACGAACTCTGCATTCTTGTATTGCTATTCGGAAGTGCTTACTGATAAGACTAAATACGATTGACTGTGGCACGGCCATAGAGGAGTTGATGATTTCTTCAGACATGTGTACTGTACTATCGGCGCCTGGTTTCAAGTAAGCCACCTCTTGTTCTCATGCACCCAACTCGAGAAATCAGTTTGTGAACTCACCGAAAAGTGCAAAGCATAACCCCGGCATGCCCACGAAGAAAGAGAGCGCTTGTGACTGCCACCCACCACCGTTGAAGAACTCAGTGAAAATGGAAAGATCCCCCTTTGGTCCGAAATAGATCATTGGTACCAGAACGAGAAAAAATCCGAACACATGGACGATGAAGATTGCGCCTTCAAAGCGAGCAAGCGCCTTGCTTGACATGGCGTTTACGGCAAAGGCAAAGGCCAATACAGCCCAGTAGAAGAGCACTGTTTCATATGGTTTTGGATCGTAGTCCGGCCTGAACACAATTATGAGGTACTCAAAAAGCCCCGCGATTAGATAAGAGTCAGAAGCGCAGAGGGCCAGCCAACCGCAAACTGTAGACCAGCCTGGATTACATAGTCAATATCCAAATTTGCAACTCTACGTCCTGCAATAAAACAAAACTTGAAGCAAGTATGTACCTGTTATGTAGGAGAAGAACACCCGGAACCTTGGGGGTGCCATCATAGCCACCCAGCTATTCGAGTCAGCATATGCCTGCCCAGGGCCTATTGTGCTATCTTGAGTCACACTCACTGGTATTGGCCACCTGCTACAGGAGCTCTGTTTGCCATTAGCATAAGTAAATACAGACAAGACCAAACGCCGCAAGTCACTCACATAGATGCCATTTCGGAAATAGTCATAAAAACCGACAATGTTCCTAGCCAGTCAACCAGGAACGACCAGATCACGCCCGCGGTACCTCCACTGTGAGATGAAAATCAATTTGAGCTCTGTAAATCTGGTTTGATTATTTGACGTACTTCAAGAGGGCTGACGTGAAGACACTAAAGCGCGAAACGTGAGTAACGATTCATTGAATTGATTTCACCGTAGGATTGGAAGACTTGCACCAGAGCACCCTCCCAAGTGATCAACACGGTACACGAAAAACCAAGGACGGCCATGAAGCCAAAAGTACGCTGTCATTATTAGCTTCGCAGCTCACAGAAGGTCATTGGAATAAAAAAAATTTACCTTCAACACAGGCGTTTTGCCCAAACGTATCAAAGTATTGTCATCTTTAACGCTGGACATTGTCGTCGTTGTGAAATCATTTGCATTACCTGGCCGCTGGTCCGATACAGCAACCGACAATTCGATATCTTCAGTCGACTTCATGTTTTTTTCTTCTGTTGCTGTATTCCTGTGGACTCACAGTTACAACCTTAATGAGTCGAGCTTGAAATACATGAAGAAGAGGAAAACAATAAAAAAATAAAAACACCCCAAAACAAACAAAACGGTCGGTAATATTCAACCGCAGTTGCAAAAGCCTTGATAAACTAGAACCTTTCTGATCAAGGCTTTCTTACCAACTGACCCAAAAGAGTCTTTGGCTTCTATGCCTCCGTGGTGCCACTTCGAGGCCTGCAATGTAACCCAGAGAACCCACATCGGACGAAATCCGTTGGGAGAACGGAATGAAATTGATTAATAGTGGACTAATATATTAATGGTCTTTGCGCCTTTTTGTACATGGGAAGACACCGCAAAAACCGGAGTCGAGATATTATACTAGAGGCTTTAGCTTGGCTTCTGGCTCCCTCGACGGTACGAAGAGAGGTAGACCCTGCTGCGGAATCCAACTAATAAAGCTCGAGCCGTACGGTGGAACGCGCAATAAATGCAGGGAGCCACTTGCTAGGCCTCTAGCGCATTTCTATCAACTAGTTGTCTTAACGTGTGTCGTGTATGCCCTTTCGAGGAGTTTTCCGATAGGCCCGCTCTTGTGCGATGATTGCTATTCTTGGTTTGGACTCTTTGGAGTGTGGTTACGCGGGTATGCAGATGTATTCGTAAGCTGCACTACCGCTACACCTTAAGCACGGTCAGTAATTTCGTTACAATAGTGTATTGGTGTGGCGTGTAAGATAATAACGTGCCGGGTGCACTCCCGGACGAGACTAAAAGAAGCCCTAACGCGTAGCTACCGGGAGTGACCAGTAGAGTGAGGCCCGTCGAGCCAGGTATTTCAAGGGATTCCGTACCTTGTCAAGGAGGGAGTTTTTTGCGTACGACTTTGCTTATGAAGCCGGCTTTGTAATGCGATACCAAGCAGGGAGTATTTTATACCAAACAGGAGCTGCAATTCTCTTTCTTTTCTTTTTCTCTATTAATTTAGAAGATAGGAGTATTCCGTGAATCCATACTAGTATCTATCACGGCTGCAGTATTAAGGAACAGGAGGTGATTTGATACATTGGAGGAAGCGGAATCCATGGTCTGCAGTTGCAAGGCCCCCTGCTAGTTGGAAGCACCTGAGCGGTTGACGAGAATTACGCCGATGCAACTCGAAGCCTGCTGCAGACAAAGAAAATATCATATGGAAACTGACCAGGCTTTCCCGGATGAGGGTAATCTGGTTTAGGAGACGGCTGACCCTGTTCTTTTGCTTGGGGCCTGAGCTAGATCCTTGTGATATTATCCTAGAATCAAAAGTTGATTTAACTCAGTATTTACAATTCTGAGATCAGCATACAAAACTTAGTTGATGCCCATCGCGCCTGTTGATGATCATTGATACTCACTGATATCCGCCATGGATATCCCCTCGGCTGGCAAGGATATCACGTCCACAAACTACGCTCCGATTGTCCAGGTGACAACCTGGATGTTACTGGTGATGAGTGCCCTAGCGTTGGTGATCAGGCTTTTGACAAGGTTTTTCCTGACAAAGCGGTTTGCCTGGGACGATGTGTTGATTATCTCTGCAACTGTGAGCAAAGCTTGCCTGCCTCCTATCAAAAAATAAAAATATGTCATATCTGACAAGATAGATCTTTTCAATTGGCCAAAGTGTCACGTACCTGGTCCCTGCGGGCCAGGCATGGGGACGAAAATTTGATGCAGATTTTCCAGCATCATCGCTGATGCCAGCATTGCGAGTATGCTATATATACCTAAATATGAAAAGTAAGAAAGTGAATGAGCTGACATCAAAGCCAGGCGCAATATGCGGGCATGATCCTGTTTGTCCTGTCTATTGCATGTACCAAGATCTCTCTTCCGGCCGGTATCCTACCCATCTCGCCGGTCCATTTCCACCGCCTCGCACTGCAGATTCTCGGAGGACTCGTCTCTTTGTGGATGGTGACTTCAGTCTTTGTACTGGCTTTTCAGTGTTCACTGCCCGGACCATGGAACTACTTGACCCAGACGTGCGAATCTCGCGTGAGTAATATCAGACACAAGAAAATTTAAAATACCTCATATAATAATTAAAGCAACCTAGCGGCCGATCTTGCTTTACGTTATGGTCTTCAGCGTGATTCTTGAAGTGGGCACGGTCATACTTCCTGTGTTGATCCTCCTGCCTCTGCAGCTGCCAAAGTACAAGAAAATTACAGTGATATTGAGATTTTCTTGCCGCATATTGTATGTCCCTGGCTCTGGAGTGTGCGGACACGGTCATGTTTTATAATTAACAGTGACTAGTGTAATCATTGCGATGATATTCCAACTCAGCTACATCAGCGATCTCTTCGCCAGCGACTTCACTTTTAAGTCTTACAAATTCATCATTTGCACCCAGGTCGTACAGTCTACCTCTATCATCACGGCATGCATTCCGCACTTGCAGCCCTTCATGACGAGCTTGCAGTCTGGCCTGATGATAAAGGACGACTCTGCACTAAACTGGTCAGCAAAACACTTTAATCCGATATCGACCGACAACTCAGCTAAAAAGCACGGATATCGAAATATAAACGAGCAGGACGGCAGCGTGCCACTCAAGACGATGCGTAATACTAGTGTGCAAAAGCTCATTCCTACACCAGAAACGGAAATTTCTTCATGAGAAGAAAAGCGACACTGGAATGTCCCCTTTCTTTCCTCGTTCGTCTTTTTCAATTGTGATTTTGAGTATGTAAGGTATTCAATGATGTTGGCATTGTGATTAGCGACTGTATACCCTATGTATATAATATATTGATGTGTGATAGAGCATGTACTATTGAATAATGTAGCTTCATGGGTGTTTAGACAGTGTCAATATACGACAGCTGTATAAAATCGTTCATTCACCAAAGACGAGTTATTTAGCTTGTCAGGTCGATATACATGCGCCCAGCCAAAATATCCACCTCCGGTGCTGCTATGACCTTCTGCCCGTCTTTTTCGACCGTCAGCTCATTCATATTGAAGATGTTTACTCTCGTTGCTTTGAATGGAGCCGGTGGGTGCATCCAAACGTGATCGACTGCAGGGTGTAGGGTCTCCATATTGATTCCACGGAACCCTTTAGCCGCAGCGTCCTTCATCTCCCAGTGCGCCATCAACTTCATTAAACCCAAGCCACTATAGTCCTCCCGCGTTGATGTCCCTGTCCGCATAATAACCTGCCCCGCAGCTGTCGGCTCCCAGGATTTGGGATCGCGCATATCAATCTCATGAAAATGCTCATGCATGGTGGCGAAGAGCGGCAGGATGGTGAAGAGATCTGTTAACTGCTTGAGGTCCAGCGGATGGAAGCCGTCATATGCCAGGCAAATCGAAACCAGCGGACTGTCAATTTCATCGAGAAGCTGCTGGGATGTGGCGGTTATGTTCTTATGATCCCAGTACAGCGCGCCATCAGTAGCAGCCGACTCGGGTCGCTTGAATTTATACTCCCTGTCGTACACGGCGTATGAGAGCCGGGATGCAATAGCGGCGCTTACAAGGTAATCAACCGAGTCATACAGGTCATAGCAGCGCCTAGTCTGACCGTTTGGGTGTGCAACCGCCCACATTGGCGAGTGGAAGACATTGGTGTGCGACAGAATTGCTGATGCAACAGGCACGTCCTTGGCCTCGAGCAAGCGCACTTCGAAGCGTGGGGTAAGTTCTGTTGAGATTGCCATGGTGTGTTTGTTTCTCCTTTCTTTCCCTCTTTCCCTCTTATTTTATGCTGTTTGATTCAAAAGGTAGTCTTCTATACAGGAGATTTTCATTTTCTTAGGGCGTGTTTAGATGTTAAGACAGGTTTTTAACTCATGTACTACTGGAGTGTATGTTATTATCGGAAGGGTAGGTATGATGACAATTACACTAGCATGACTAGACAAAGGGCGACGCTTCGACTGGATTTTGCTGTTAGTGACATTTAATTAAATCGTTAATTAATTGATAATCACTAAATTATTTAGTCAATTAAACTCACTATATGAGACGCTACCCTGGACAACACATCGTCTGCTGTCCTCCAATCCCTAGACCCTGCGTTTCTTAGCTCCTGATGGTTACTAAATGATCACACTAGCCATGCTCTGGAGACCTTTCCGAGGGATTTCCGAAGGGTTGGCCGGTTGGGCAATAAGGAAATTATACAGGAAGCGCAGTAATTAATCTAGTACATTGGTTTGATGCGTGCACGGATTATAAGAATGCCCATGCTCCAATCCATTCGCAGACGAGACACGACAATATCTGTCCAGCATCGCCGGATCAATCACCAGATGAGTAGAGCGGTCTTTTATTAATGAGACGATCTTATAAGTGTTTACCTCCGGTCCATAATATTTGTGTCCATAGGCCTCGGCGCCCAATGCTTCTAGATCAATCGGACCAGCTACCGGGTAAAATACCGCTAGGCGATGCCAACCAACAGGTATTTACCGTGGCCGGGGTGAGGAATCCTGCGCTTATGCTGGCGCAACCAACCATCCACTTCAACGTTGGCATGGCCGCTAGGGAATCAAGCCCGGGATCCGGGGCTTACCCGTAAGGGCTAGAGTTCCCTTTTTCGGTAATCAGTAAATATCGCTATACCCAACGTCGCACGCACATCGTCCAGACCGGACAGTAGAACAGAATAGGTTGATGGTAATGTTGGACTTCGAAGTAAGAGTGCAATATAACTCATAGAAAAGATATTTAATATGAACGTATAGCTTGGTGGGCCCCGTGTCACATGAACCCTGCCAGTTGACGGCTTGAGAGAGCAGCACGCCAAGGGTCCAGGATATCCTGTCCTTTTCAAAGTTGTTTGCATGCCTGATAAATTGATATCTATTTGTGTGCCCTCTTTGGTGATGCTTTAGGCCATGCGAAGGAAGATAGGATCAACTCTTCGGGTCCATCTGATGAAACAAGAAAGTTCAGATATACTCGCCGCATACCGCTAATTTGCAAAATGCCCTAGGAAAGCCGGGGCCAAAAGCTATCAGAAGATGGTTATTGAAGTTTGGCAAATAATCAACTAGCAGATAGCTTGGCTGGAAACAATTGGAAAAGGGGCATACGTAGACGATAGAGTGAGAGACTTCTCGAACTAGCTTTGACTGAGGTATATCAATCCTTGGTAAGTTATTGGTGTTGTACGACTCGTACGCGTAAGAGGAGGTTGATATAACTAGCTAGTAAAGAGGTGAACATGCCACTTCGTCTGGCTGCCTAGTTTATTAGTAGCTCTAGTAGGTATTCGACCGGAATACACGAATGCAAAGGATTCGTGACAGGACTAGGTACGCTAAAGCCATGTAATACCCAATGTATCAACTAACGAAAGCCTGATGGATCAGCTAAATTACAAATAGGTGACAAGAAGGTAGCCGTGTGTCTTGGGTCTAAAAGAACTTATATAATTCTAGGTGGTCCGCGCTCACCTTTCTGCCATCGAATGTTCTTTACCATCAACATTTGAAAAGTCCTTTACCTTTTCCAAGTCTAGTTTATAAAACTCGTTTTCTGAAACCACTATCTGTGTGCTTTTGTCAAAATGCGCACCACAGGACTTCTCGTGCTAGCCCTCTGTGCTACTAGCTCGTTCTCCCTAGCTCTACCGGGGGCGTTTGAGATCGATCAGGTGATCAAAAGAGACAACAAAAAGGACACTCTCGGAGCTCCCCTGAAGAGAGGAGATGCCACGGTTGCCACCGCCGCTGATCCATTGAAGAGAGCCGTCCAGGCAGCAGCTACCAGCGACCCATTGAAGAGAGCCACAGATGACATCCTGGCACCTCTCCTCAAGAGAGAGGACGAATATGGCACTTTGGGAGCCCCACTCAAGAGAGGAGATGCCACCGTTGCTACCGCCGCTGATCCATTGAAGAGAGCCGTCCAGGCCGTAGCAACCAGCGATCCATTGAAGAGAGCCACAGACGACAGCCTGGCACCTCCCCTCAAATGAACTTATCCCCAAGGCAAAAGAGAGCAGCATCAACGAAAAGCCCTCGTTAGGCTCGAAGTCTTGAGTACCATTTAGTCGACCAATATCTTAATAGCTGAGGCTCGGATAGGGTTAGATATGCTAGTTTTATCTTTTAAGAGTATTATTTGAAAACAGACTTTTTTCGGACATCAAAGACGAATACAATATAGTTACGGCTATCTAGTAGGGAGGCACCATCTCAACAGGCTCCTCATAATAATCATCGGGAAACCCGAAATACTCTCTCATCACAGGCGCATACGGTGAGCCGCGTGGGCAGTACTTGTAATGCCGAATGCTTCCGCTGCTATCCTCTGCCTCGTTATCGTACCCGTAACAGGCAGTGTTTTCTCGCGCCCATGCTTCGAGCTTGGACCAGTCTCTGCACTGCCGTGGCTCTTCACGCCCAGAAATCTTGTCCCCAATCTCGCTCAGATATAGCGGCGTGTCGTCGCCTTCACATATAACGGACTGGCGGATGCCATCTAGGCAGTGCAGGACATGCCCGTAATGATCGCTGCGTTGAGATCCTCTTTCGGTAGCGACTATCCATCGTCGTATTTTCTTCTGCATGATTATTAGACCTGATTGCATAACCCTAAAAAACATTGTGGGCAAAACGGACAATTAGCAGGAGACATACAATGCAGTGTAGTTTGTGGTATCCCGCAAGGAGATATACAGAGCGACTCTCGTCCCAGGGGAACGTTTGTGAGGCATGTAGTCCTTTAGATTTGGCCCAATCTTTGGGCAGGGAGATGATTCCCTGGCCGATTGTCATGGCTTCCCAAACCTCGTCTTGCAAGGTCGAATTTTGGTTTGCCGGACCGAAGGGAGATTCCCAGTCAAAAACCACAGGTTGATCATGGGTGAGACCACCTATTGCCATTTAGCCAGCTACACCATCTTCCGAGTCACAAAAGAAAAAGCGACATCTTACTGTAATCTGTTGGGGCGTCTCGAAACGAAACGCCCTTTGAAGCAAAGTAATGAGCCGCGGCAATCACATTAATAGCTATGGAGACTGCAGTAATTGAGACCAGCATAAGTTTCCAGGTGTGCGGTGCTCTTTCTCTTGCCCTCTCTTTTGCTGTCTGGAACGGCGTGAAGTCATCGTTCGACTGGGACTCCCTCGGAAGCAAAGTATCGGTCTGCTCATCTTGGTTGTCCATCGTGGCCCTCCTTGCTTTTCTTTACTCTTTTGGGTCCTATCTCAGGAAAGTCAACTGTGGCAGGAATTATGAGCACCTACGAACCAAACGCCATACTCGTGACCCGGCAGTTAGTTGAGGAATTGCCCAGTCTCCGCAGAAATCACCGGCAAAATAGTACCTAGCTACAAGGGCACGATTTCCGTAGGCATTTGGAAGTGCAGTTACGGGGCACCCCTCCGATCTAAGCAAGAAAGCTGTCTGGCTTGAGGTGAAAGAAAGTATTCTCGTACGTATTGATACATACAGTAATTTACAGGGTCCAGTGGAACTGGAAAGATTTAGCGCTCGTAATGGTTTGATACGAAAAGTGGACCTAATGGGGAAAAAGGCCTTGGCACTTGAACTCCCTACTGTCAAGATTTGCTTGTGTACATTATTTATCGCATATACAAAGGTTATATTTTAGAAATAGGCATAATAAGGGTATTTTAGGGCTAAAAAGTCAGAATATAGGAGGTTTTATGGCTTAGGGCAGGGATAAATTAGGAGATTATGATTAATCAGTTAGTATTAGTTAGAACATGTTTTTGCACCCAACTAGGCTCAGGTAGACATAATATTTTGTTTGCAATAACTCTTAGCAAAGAGCACCATGTAAGTAGATGGTCTTTAGAGAGTCTTAGCATTAGCGTCAACTTGCCAGACATTCTTCCAACACCTGGTTCATTGTGTTACTAGCGTACCTAACCTGCGACTTCAGATATGTAACTGACGAGCAGTGCACATAGTCTACAATGCATGTGATTTTGTTGCAGGGATGTGCATACAATGCTAAATGTTACCAGAGTACATCTGGGGTCCGTACGTGGTGCTGCTGCTAGCTGCTTAGGGGTGGCCTTGCAGCCTAGCGTACATGATAGTCACGTCGCTTTGTCGTCTGTCCTAAATCTCCCAATCAACAAAAATTTCGCCGCGGCCGGGAAAGGGCTAACATGCAGGCTCACTGGCGCTATCAGAACTAGGCTTCAAAGCTGAATCTCTCCGGTGGACTAGGCCTGCCGTCAATGGTGGCGACTCTGCGTAAATAGTAAATAGTAAACGGCAAAACGCTGGCTAAGTAGACAGATTATATTAATTCTCTACACCGTATTTTCTCAGTAAAACGCTGATTGAGCATCCCCACCCGAGGCGTTTGAGAGTCTTTTGGAATCCTGATTTCCCAGTAGTCAGGACCCGCCACCTATCTATGCTTTCTCTTTTTCATATTGAGCGTAAAGTGCAAGTGGACCCCGCTCTGATTGTTCTTTAACATCGTTGATCCTATCTATCTACCAGGAGCTGTATTACTACTCCGTATAAATCCAACTAGAGCCAATTAAACCTATATTACTAAATCCAAGTACATCCTTGTTTCTAATATCCATACAGACAATGATAAATATCTATCTTGAGTTAATTCTGTACCGCTTATAACTTCAACTACAACAGTCATCTAACCCTTAAAAAGCAATCTATCTTCACAGAGATTAATGGTGATTCCTGGCCCTTCTTGTGTAGTCTATGAGGGATAAAACACGGAATTTATTTGAACTTTGCCTTGGCGCAAAAGAAGACGGCTGGCGAGGAGACGGATTGGTGAGGGATAATGGGGTTAGTTAACTAAAAATGAAAGCTAATATGTTGTCAAATTTATATCAAACCTACATAGGCGAGCACTGCCTCCCCAGCCATCTCTAGCTGCTGCAGCCTGGTAATTGAGAATGCGATGACTGTAATCGACGAGTTAACTCTACTGGATGGGCTTGGACCTCATATGTGATATTCAAAGCAACCTAATAACCCTCACTCCGAGCTTCTGGTGTGCCTTCAACGGCAACAATTCCTACAGCTTTAGCGCTCTTTATTCCCGCTCCCTCAACAGAATAGGCTACAATGATGATGATAGAGAATCTAGGCAAGAAATAATCAAGATGAAAATGTCATATCAGTGTCAGGTTATCCACTGTTCCAGAAAGACTCCCTTCCCTTACTTCGTGCAACCGAAAACCCCCGGCTTATCCAAAACATGGTAGTGGCAGCTTAGAATAACCGCGGCGCGTCTTTCCTTCAGTGAGAGGATGGGCATAGGCAGCGAGCTATATCGACCTTCAAGTATATGAGTCATGTTCTTGGGGGGAACAGGAAACATACAGAACATAAGCACTACTTTGGACACTCGGAGTCAGCTGGTAGCCTGACCTACATATAGAAACCATGCTGTGCCTCACGGCTGCCAAAAGAATCTCTGTCTCTTCGCAAATTTAATTGGGAAAATCAAATTCCATGACTAACTTCTGTGTTGTCTTGTACAAAGTCGTCATCTATCACTTAATGCGCCAGATTTAGCCTGAGTAACAACCAAATTTGGCATGTATCTCCGCACGCAGCACTCGAGAAAAAGACCCAAAAGAATAAAACCATAAACTCCTTTCCAGAATCTAGTACTTCGAGGTTTTATCTCCGAAAAATTCCGTGCGGGGAGCATTGAAAGGTTTCGGTTTCTCCCATGTGGAAGTAAGCTGCTCCAAAGCGTAGGCAACACGTAGTAGCGTCTTTTCGGAATAGTGTTTGCCATAAAATGTCATACCAAATCTGGCAAAGTTAGAGTGAGTCGACAGAACACTGTAAACAGCATACGGATTCCAACTTACGGAACATTTGGCCCAATATCTATCATCTCATCTGGGCCATTTCGGTAGTACTTCAAGTCAGTGCCATCCGGATAAGATCCAAGTGGAACGACAATTACTGGTAGTCCACCACGAGCGGCGAAAGTATTGGCTGGACCGAACATTGCGGGAGTTGCAATAACATCCAAGTTATACCTTTCAATTGTCCCAGGGATGCCACCTTCACCCGCAAAATACTGGTTCTTTTCCAAGGCTTCCTGGTACTCCTGCCCATTAACATCAATGGAAGCCGCTAGCTCAAACTGTTCTATTCCGCGAGACTGATATTGCTCCTCGGGTATCTCTTTCGTTAGTTTGATTAGGTCGTGGACATCTCGAATGCCCCGGGGATTAGTTGTCAGTGATTCGAAATAGGCCTTGATCTCTAATTGGAAGGAGCCCGCCATGACATAAAGTTGTTCTTGTTTTGTCATGCTATTATACTCGTCTGCTCCTGCGAAGTCCACCACTCGGACGACTGTTGCACCAGCATTTTCTAATACACCAAGTGCCTCGTCAAATCGACTCAGGACTATTTGGTCAGAAGGGAAGCTCGCGGACGGTATACCGATACGTAAGCCTTTGACATCTACCAATTTGCATGAGGAGAGATAGTCGGATTCGACACCAGGCGGCTGATCGGAAAGAATTTCAAGTAAGTAGGCAGCGTCCTTCACAGACTTTGTCATAGGTCCGGGAACATCCTGCTTGGAGACTAGGGGTATCAATCCTTCGGATGATATCAATCCCACGGTTGGCTTGATTCCCACAACGGCGTTTCGACTGGCAGGAGAGACTATGCTGCCATCGGTCTAGACATCATGTTTTGTCAGTATTCATCATACACATGAATAAATAAAAAGTAGATTGAATAGAATGCATCACAGATAAATTCTGGGGTGACTCACTTCAGAGGCGATAGAGGCAGCGGCCAGCCCAAGGGCAGATGCCACAGAAGCACCACTGCTACTCCCGCTGCACTTCATATTCTCGCAGAATGCTCCCATAGTCATACCTCCCCTTGGACTCCACCCACTTATCCCATTCGACGTGCGGAAACCTGCCCATTCAGACAAGTTCGTTTTCCCAATGATGACGGCGCCCGCATCGCGAAGCTTCTGAACTATTTTTGCCTCGATAGAAGGCCTTGCACCTAAGAGGCACGTAGATCCAGCCGTAGTTTCCATCAAGTCCAGTGTAGCCATATTATCTTTCACTAAGATGGGGATACCATGTAGAATACTAAAACGCGGAGGAGGAAATCGGTATATGTTCTATTCCAGCGTGATAGAGTTCATGAAGTACTCACCCGCGACGACCCTTTTCGCGCTGCTCGTCGTCTAGTAATTTAGCAATTGAGAGAGCATCCGGATTGACTTCGACTACGGCGTGGAAGTAATCATTCGCCTCGGTGATTCGGACAAGATACGCTTGCGCGAGGTCGACGGATGTGAATAGATTGGCCTCTAAGAATTCTGAAAGTTCCAAGAGAGTTGCATTGAGCAGATTCGGCAACTTCGCGGTATAGTTGTCTAAGAAATATACGTGTGCGTCTAGTGGGCATTCTTTCATTTTGACTGCCAGCTAGAGACCACTCACTCGTTTCCCCTAGTCCATCCATTCTCAAAAGCATGTCTGAAGTCACGGCAGTGCTATTTGGCTTTAAATAGCCTGTGTCGAGTTACTCCGCTTGTTATAAAAATCTGTATAATGCAACGAGATGTAAACACTCAACATGCAGGCTTGCTTTGTTGTTGACCGTCAGCCTAGAGGTGTAACATACGTACTTGAGGGGGGCTCGTGCGTCCAATGAGAGACTGCAAGAATAGTGTATTTCTAAACCCAGTCTCTGTGTGTGTCTCTATCCCAAGTAGAGTAAAATGTATAAAGTTTTTACTAGACCCTGGTGCAAATAGTTGGTATTTAATGAAGACATTTCGTACATGCAACTTCATACATATTTACGCCTGGACCAGATGTTTACACCTGCTGGAACAACCGGAAAACTTTTAGACTTCAAGTCATATCTATTTTCCTTTCTTATAGTTGAGACAAAAACTCATTTACTAATTACTGAGTCTGACTGGAAACAGAAATTCTTTAACTGCGTGGACACTTTTGTGAACTTTCGAATTTCACGTGCGTCAGGCCTCTGGGCTTGGCTTCCAAAATACGCGCCCAGCTGCACTTCCACATCATTCACTCTCCCAACCAACTATCACCGTCCATATCCACAAGCAAAACCCAACCAGCCATGCCAACGTTGCAAGCTCCGCCCGTTCACTTCTGAACAAAGCCGTAATCATCACGGGCGCATCTCGCGGCATTGGGGCCGAAATTGCTCTGGAGTTTGCAAGATGCGGTGCTCATATTGCGATAGTATATCACTCCGAAAACAGTACGGCGAGTGCTTTGAATATTGCCACTAAAATTCAAGAAATGGGGCGCAAAGCCTTTGTTGTTCAGGTGGACCTCGTTGAGGTTGACAGTGGGACAAGATTGTCGATGCAGCAAGAAGCGGCCTGGAGGTCGACAAAATTGACATTCTTGTCAATAATGCTGGGTCCAAGGCACCGCCTCTGACAGCACTGGAAATTGATCCTCATATTTTTGAAGTGTGAGCTTAGTTAAATCCGTCAGAGACAAGCAAACTTGACGTTTATGACCTTTCTTTAGGACGATGAATACCAATGTCCGCTCTCCAATGCTATTAATGCAAGCACTTTTGCCTCATCTCGCAACAAGGGGAGGGCGTGTGATCAACATGTCTGCTTTTTCACTATTCAAATCATGCCTAGCTATTTGATTCTAATTCGTCATACAGATCATCTACTTTGGCACATAACAGTCCCTGCAAGCTCATTTAAATTGCATAGATTTAGCAAGCGTCGTACTGCAACCCCAACTATTCACAACTTCCAAATCCAACCTAGTCAATCCCCTGATATTCGTGTCTCCCCTGCGGATGATTGGGTTTTAACAAGGGATAGGCGTGCTTTGTGCATCGAAATAGATTGTTTCCCACATGAGACTGACGCGAAGGCAATGCAAATTCCAGATTATCCGAAGCAATTTAGAAATTACAATGTAGTCCTATGGAAGGAGATCCTCGTAGAGTATCTTTTAAAGGCTCGCTCCTAGCCGAGTGACCAATATAATGACTAGACACGCCTATACAAGACTCTAACTACTTGGATGCAAAAGATATCACAGTAATCAGGATGCACGGAAACTCACACAATTACCATAGACATTGGACGGCATTGAGCCTTGTATGCTGCCCATTTGTTCTCATACCACCAGCAAGCCGCTGAAAGAGGGCAACATCTTCAAATCTGAGCTACACGCATGTATTGACAGACACCTTCTGAGCACAGCAGAACAATTGAGGCAGTCAAGAGTAGTATCCAATATCTTGTTGATATCGATTAATTTTCTCTGTCTGACAGCTCATCTTGCCCGAATTTTCCGATATTTTCCACCGGAACAAGGTCTAATGAATGACCGATGACAGAGAATATGATACGGGATAGGCCGAAGAATAAGGCGATCACGGTCCCGGCCTGATACTCTGGTCATTTGCATTTGACATACAGCGGCGGGAAAGTCTAGTTGTTGGTATACATGAGCTGTATTCAATTCATTCTCTGGTGTTCATGGATGGCAGGCACCCTCCACTACTGACAGCCACGCGACCAGTCTACGAGTCTAATTCAATCTCAACATGCGCCCCAGCTTGCCTTGCCAATGAATTTAATGCATCTACTTCCCCTCGAGAATACGGAATCCCCTCTGCTCTCCTCTTCGCTTCGGTCTCAGCCTCGATCTCTCCGCTTGTATATATTCGCTCCACACCAGCCGCCTTTTCACACTGCCGGACCCTTTGCAGTAGCGTGTCCATTCTCTCTTTCAGCTCCTTGATTCCGCCATCCAGGAAGAGCTCTGGCCTGAATACCAAAAACCAATGGCCGACATTCTGCGGCTCCTTGAGATTCTTGTACTGGTCATGCACGCCCCCAGCAAATGCCGCTCCAGACATTAGCCCGCCGAACATGTCCATCATCATCGCCAATCCGCTCCCTTTTGGTCCTCCAATAGGCAACACAACCCCTCCAGATAGTGCAGCATCGGGGTCCGTCGTGGGCCGCCCTTCTGCATCTAAGGCGTAACCTTCAGGAATCTTCTCGCCTCGTCTTGCCGCCTTTCGAATCTTGCCTCTAGCAGCTACACTAGGCGACATGTCGAGAATAAAATCGCCAGCCTCCCCGCCTGGCACACCAACAGCAAACGGACTCGTGCCGAGAAGCGGCTCTTTCGCACCCCATGGAGGCATACTGCGGGACGCATTCGTAAACGCCATAGCTGCGCATCCTTTCTTGATAGCGCGGAGGAGGTACGTAGCCGCCATCCCGTAATGATTACTATGTTTGACGGCAACAACGCCCATTCCATAAGTCTGCGCCATTTCAACGCCTTTGTCAATGGCGAGGGAGGCGGCGACGAAGCCGAAGGTGTTTTTAGCGTCGAGGAGCGCCATTACTGGTGTTTTCATGTCGAAGGTGAGCTCCGGATTGGGGTCGAGGACGTTGTGCTTGATGCGATCGATATAGCCGCCTAGTCGGTTGATGCCGTGCGTGTCGACGCCGCGGAGATCGGCGAGTACAAGTGAATCAGCGATGAGTTCTGCGCGGTCGGAGGGGATGTTGTATTGAGCCAGGACCCCCATCACGAAGGAATGGGCCGAAGAGGGCGAAACGCAGACAATGGTAGAATTGGCCATTTTAATAAACAGGATATTGGATAGTTGTACTCTAGGTTGAGTGCAAACTTGAGACTCAAAGGTATAGATCTGCGAGCTAATATATAAATTTATGATTCTACACCTTGGTGCTACTCAATCCCCCACTACCGGAGAATCTCCGAGGAGTAGTAGCTCGCCAATTTGTCATATTGCGGCGATATTCGGACGCTACAAAATTAATGAATTGACAAAATGAATACAGTGAAGAAGTTTATTCTATGTCAGGCTTATAAGCGGATGAAGACATACAATCCCGGCTCAGACCACCTTCCCAGACACGTCATTTTTCCCTTCCAAAACAGCCAACAATGTCTTCACTGCGGCCACCCCACTATTGATCTGATTCTCAATTGTTGACGCACCGATATGCGGTGTAATAATAACGTTGTTGAGTGCAAAGAAATCGCGATATTGCTCCAACGTGGGTGGCTCAATCTCCATTGCATCCAAAGCGGCGCCCCATATCTGCTTTTCCTTCAGTGCCTGAAGCAAGGAACTCTCGTCCACAATCCCTCCTCTAGACGCGTTTACCAAGATTGCCGTATTTTTCATCATCTCAAGCTCGCGCGTCTTGATCAACTCTCTGGTGCTCTCGAGAAGCGGAAGATGGAGCAGGATCACATCCGAGGCTACAAGTAGTTCTTCTAGCGTCTGGGCCCTGGTATGCGGGATGTTGTCCTGAACCCATATATCTAACGGGGCGATGGGATCATATCCAATTATCTTTGCTTCACATGCACCAATCCATTTCTTCGCGCTGATCTTGCCGATGTTGCCCATTCCGACTACGCCGACTGTCTTATGGAATAGAGACAAGCCAAGCGTCTGGCTGCGCACGACTTTATCGCCGTTTCGCTGCAATCGATCGATCTCAACAATTCGCCTGCTTAGTGAAAGTGCTAGAGCTAGAGTGAACTCTGCCACGGACTCGCTGTTGAGGCCAGGAGTATTGTGTACCACGATGCCGGCGGCTTTGGCGGCATTTAGGTCGATATTGTCGACACCAGCTCCCTGTTTCACGATAACACGGAGTGCCTTGGCTTGGCTCAAGTCTGAAGCTTTGATGTGCGTTTCTGACCGTACGAGGACGCCTTGTGCATGTTGATGCCAGTCGGCTTTGCGGGGGTCATTCCATAGTATGAGGTCTATCCCCGCAGTTGACTTGAGCAGAGTCACGGCGTCCTCGTGATAGGGGTCAAGAACGTATACTGCTGGCTTTGCCATTGTGCGCCGGTAGTATTGCAACTTTTACTAGTAGTTGGTGTAATAGTAATTTCTGTAAAGTGGGACATTCTATAGTCGAATATTCGGAAACGCTGCTGGCGAGTCGCCCCGGAAATTCGCCGCGGAGCGTGCCCGGTCAAGTCGCCGCGGCTGTCGCTGTTTGTTCGCGGCCTTGTTTTATGGCATCAGCTTTTTACTGAATGACTAAGATAAAATTTCTTTATTAGGATTTTTTTAGTCAATTTTCCTTTCCTGAACATGTTCCGGTCATCTCTACGACAACTAAGAACCATGACGACAACCCAGGATCCTACAGTCAAAGCCTTGCAGGAGTACACCACGTAAGTTGTTCTTCAATGCACGACACTCGGAATCATTGAACTAAATCACATTTAGATGTGACGTTTCCGATGCATTATGCAAGCTGAATATTGTTCATGGGGGCTTTCTGCCAGGACTCACGTTATGGTCTCCAGAACGCCAACAAGGCACGACCAAGATCATCGGGCCTGCATACACGGTCAAATATGCCTCAGTAGACGACCCAGCACCCAAGCACCCATCACATTATGTAAGTTTCTTGCTCCAGCCCTAGTTTAGTTTTTATATTGATCATGGACAGATTGACTCCGTCCCTGAAGGCGCAGTCATTTTCGTCTCCACGCCAAAGACACCAAACGCGGTGTATGGTGGATTAATGTCGACGCGGGCGCAGGCAAGCAAAGCTGCAGGTACTGTCGTAGACGGTAGATTCCGAGATCTCCAAGAGCAACGCGCTCTCAAATATCCGGCATGTCACCATATTCAGTATACTTTCTACAATGGCACTGACTTCAGATATCAAGGTGTTTGCGCGTGATGTTGGGACTGCACCGCCTTATGGAGCAGTCAAAGTGGTGGGAGTAAATGTGCCTGTTAAACTACAGTCGGAGGAGCAAGACATCACTATTTATCCAGGAGATTATATAATTGGCGACCTGAATGGCGTTGTAGTACTACCCAAGGACCAAGCGGAGAAGGTTTTCCCTCTGATGGAAAAGCAGGGAGAGGCAGACGCAAAGATGGCCGAGGCGATCAAGGGAGGCATGTCTTTTGTTGAAGCGAGCAAGCAATTCAGAGTCTAAATAGTGTTTAAAACATGATTCGATTGACTGGTGGACTCGTAATCAGTCTGCAAAATACAGCGCCAAGGCGAGCATTCAGCAATGTAAAGATTGATGACAAATCTCTTGGGCTTCTAGGAGCATGTAGACGTACTCTTCGAGACCATGATGATCTCTCTGAAGTAAATACGGGCCACTATTGTATAATATCACGGACCTGTTCTTCAAAAACCAGTTTCTTCCTATCGAGGTCTGTAAATCGGGTCGCCTCGAACCTTCAAATACGTTTGGCTTCAGTGTTTGGTTTCCAGACCTCTTACCAGCGAGATTTTTCTTTGATAAGGACAGCGGTTTACTATTGCGACAAGGTTGTCGGCACTCATCTGTTCAAAAGGATGATTAATGATCCGCACGGAAACCGGCGTTTTCTGATCAACATTGTGCGGTAAGAGAAGATCTATTGCATCTTGCGAGCCGCTGGAAACAGCAAAGTATAATGGATTCCACATTTGTGTATCAGTCGCGTGGGGATCAGCTCCGTGTTCGAGTAAAGCATTCATAACGCCACTTCTTGCTGAATTCGACGCAAGGTGTAGAGGGGTAACGTTTTCCTTCCCTCTGGCATCAACTGACGCCCCATAGCTCAACATCATACGCACAGCCTCTTCACTCTTTTCGATGTAGTATACTTCGTCTCTTGGATCGACTGGCTGATATAAACCATCCAGTGTCAAGGGCCATTCCACAAGCTTGGATGGCTGTAAATATCGAGACACATATTTATCAACGCTGCGATCCATCCATTCAAGGCTGCAAGCAGCATGGAGCGGTGAATTCCCTTCTGTGTCCGGGGTATTGGGATCGAGCCCCATCTGGATGAGAGCTTCTATCGCATTGATATGTGCACATTTTGCCGCTAAATGCAGTGCTGTTTGGCCCGCACGAGACTTTTCGTGAAGACTTGCTCCGTTTCTCAGCAGCAGGAGGAGGTTTGCACCAATACTGTAGTTCTCATTTTCGCCTCCAATGACCAAGGTATGTAGCGGCTTGTTCCCTCGCTCATCAGTGATGGTCACATTTGCGCCGAGATCTAATGCCAATTGTATACTTTGCAAACTGCCAGATTTGCATGCCATATGAAACGCAGTTGTTCCATTAATAGGAGCATTAATGCCTCCGTATTTTTCAACAAGCGAGCGGAAAATATGCTCATGATCGTATTTTGCTGCGTTGAAAAGGAAAAAATGTGCATAACCAGCATGGTCCAGACTGGCATCCATGTTCGTAAAAAGTATGTTAACCGCACTATCTGGGAGAAACACCATTGCCTCTGCAAAGTCCTTACCAGTGAATGGTGCATGTGTTGAGAGAAGAATCGTGGCTCCCACAATTTTTCGGCCTACAGCAAAGCCCACACATCTCTTGAGAATACTCTGGCGATTTGAAAAGTTTCCGAGACTGATAAGACAGCCCAATAGTTCGATACGCTCATGTTTTATGGCGCTCTCCAACATTACCACCCAATCTCGCAATTCTGGATCAATCTGACTTTTGGAAGTGAGAATCTTCTTCACCGCTGAAGCATCTCCGTCGTCAACAGCCTCTCGTAAGGCATCCTCGGAGCTGAGAGTGGCGTACATAATTTTCCGGGCCAGTGAATGTGCCCAACGCTTCGATGGTTTCTTCGGCAAGACGCGAGGATCTGATTGTGGTACTGCTTTACGCCGCGTAGCTTCAAAATCTCGCCGATTAACGGCAGAGTGCTGATTAACTGCCTTAATATCCTGGTCTTCGATATGCTCACGGTTATCGTCCATGACAGAATAGGCTTGCTGGCTTTGTTGGTCATAGTTGTTGATACGTTTCGTTCCTTCTTCCTCTTCTTTCCTCTCTGCTTCTTGTGAGCCTACGTCGATTCTACCAGAGATTAAAGCGTTAACTAGCCATTTTTGGATGTATTCTCGTTGTTCCGCCAGTAGATCTCGCGGGAATCCAGCCTCTACCAAGTCCGGATACAGTGCGCTCCATCCTTGAGGGTCAGAAATCGAAGTTCTTGACAAGTGGCTTGATAGGCTTGACGAGACCTCATTTTCGCCATTTAGTTGATCGATTAGACCGTCTAATTTTTGTGCCAATTTATTCATTGAGCGTCTGCCATAGCAAGTCAGTAGTTTGGACAGGATTGAAAGTTGAAAGTAGCTTCTGAAACACACCTGGAGAGATTTGTATTCAGTGCGCTCAGTGTTGAAATGTTGTTTTCAAGGTCTGATTCTATTTGTTTCAGAGCGTAGAATTTCTCATTGCTGGGATTGTTCCAGTGTGCTTGACCCTTTTGCGAAGTGCGCTGGTGTACACCTATCATGGAGTCAAGTCCCGTGAGCGTTCTAAAACAGTCATCAAGAATATCGCGAATCTCCTTCGTTTTATTGGCCGAGAACGTATCTGTTAGCAGCCTATCCTTAAGACTGCGAAGCCCGATATATAAATGAGACGCTTTTGAAGCTGTCTCAGCAACTGGATCTGATGATGATTGTTCGCCTAGTCGATAGACTTGCCAAGCAAATTCTGGCATATCGGAAAAATCTGTACTCTTAAGTCCTTAATGCAAGGTTTTCTTCGGCTACAACCTACTTATGAGTCTTAAGTGATTAGAGAGGTAGACTTACATATGGAAGTTTGCATTCTCAAATCCAGTTGCCGAGCATTAGGCTGCTGTAGAAGAACACTTGATAAATCAACACCACCTTGGGTCACCTCAGGATCATACGTTTCTGGATAGCATGCAAATCAGAAAAATGACAAGAACATTAATGCTTTAACTTAGGACCTAGTAAGCTCTGAAAAGAAAATAAATGCCCAACACTAAAGGTATGGCACTTATGAATTATCTCTTCTAGGAAAACATCGGTACCTTTATTCTTGAGAATGATCCTACCAGCTCTTACCTGGCGTGCTATTTTCATCTGGTAGGTCAATCACGGCACCCGCACACAACATTTGCAGATTTCGCTCCACTTTTCTATAATTGTCAATATCTGCCTGAGTAGACATATCATATCGGCACATATTGCTGTGGTCTGCATTGATCCGGAGCTGTGTCTCACGTTGGCCAGGAAGGCCTAAGACTGCCGAGTCAAACGGAACAATCTAGCGAAAAATTAATGTCTAGACCTGCATTCAGGTACGTTATTCTATACATCACCGAGCCCCTCGTAGCATGAGAGGATTTTATACTGCTCCAACTGATGTCGAAAAGACTCACTGAGTAAATCAGAGAATAAGGTTCCCCCTTCGAGTATCTCAATGATCTTCGACTTTGCTTGAAGAGGTAGAGACCGAGCAATTTTCGCACAAGCCATGCCCAGTCCAACCTGCATGTTTCTCGAAGGTCCCGAATGTGGAGTACCAAAGAATACTAAGGCGTATCTGGTTTCAAAAGTGAGCCTCTGAATTGCCAGTTGTAACCGACTCAACAACTTACGTTGCTTCTTTTATCCCCCTATATTTCTCATTGGCCCAGGCATTGACGAGACACTATTTAAGCATGTCAACAAAGGACTCACTTTCCTGACCCACGTCATAGTGATTCATGTATCTTTACCTGCTTGATCAGGATCCCGCCCAAACTATGTCCAATCAGGATTAGAGGCCTCTTTTGTTTCTTTTTGATGTCAGGAAAATCCCACAAGATGTCAAATTCAATGAATGTACTGACCAACCGCCAACGCTCTCCGTATATCTCGTCCAGGAGTTGATTGGCTTCACCAACAAAGTTATCTTTGGCTGCCCCAAAGACAGGGCTAGAATTATATTCATAGAGATAGATGCGAGCATTGGGTTGGGCTTTCGGAAAGCAGTCTCGTAGCCAGAGGCAACCATTATCATCCGAGGGTTTCCGCCAGGTGTTGAATGCATGATCAGTCGAGTTCATGGGATTCAATCCATGAACAGCAATTATACTATACTTGTTTAGCCCAAGTAACATATTTTGGAATGAAAAGCCGGTGTCTTACTCTATAGCTGGATTGCTATTTCCATCTTGTCCAGTACCGGGCGCAAGCAGACGAAGAGCCTATGAAAATCAAAGATCATTCATCAGCTTTTGATGTATTGTGGGGTGCGACATGAAGCGATAAAAAAGAAGTCAAATCTCTATTCGGTAGCTTCGGCCCGGTATTTAGAGACATTTGGCCTTTTTGAAATACCCCGCGCTATCTGGTACCAAGTACAAACTCTCTTCTAACCAGTAGGTGCAGTAAAAGGGAAAGTACCATTTCAGAAAGAGCGATCGAAGAACGGATGTATTTCAATAAACTTCGTAAAAGTGAAAACGGCGGGTGTCACGGTATGTTGTGTCCGTCACAATAAGGTTTAAAATGAGTGGAAGAGGCAAGAAAGGGGAAAACAACTTGCAGCCAGCTAGCAACAACTCGCTTCATGGACTAAATCGGAAACAATAGGAAGCTAGCTAATGCTAAAATAGACCCTACCAAGAATGAGAGTTCTCTATGGATCGGCCATTTTCCCTTCCAAAAATGAATTAGCAAGCTTGAGAAGTCTTAGATTGGTAGGCGAGCAGGTTTATTGGGTGTCTTGCTTTGTGCAGTAATTTGTAACTCTTAGGAACATACCCAAGCTGTATTTCCGTAGTACGCTCAGGCACATTGAAGCGTGGCATCACTAGTGCCGATGAGGGCCACCCAAAGCCCTGAGGGGTGGTTTGGGACCCGATATTAAGTAAACAAGTGCGGAGTACTCCGTACACCTTTGCGATCAATAGAAGGAGCTCGGGTAAGTGCTTGTCAACAAAGCACGACTCCCAATGGTGACGCAGATCGTAGAAAAGTTCGGTGGTGGCTCAGCGACCCTTCTCTAATTAGTAAGAATCTTCAAATGTTGATGTTTATTTAGCTGAATATATCCATCTCTGGGACGAAGAATCATCTGGAGTGCGGACTACTGTGTCTTGATGGATTTTACCCTCAAATGATGAAACTCTCATTGATTTACGGGAGCTCCATGGACGGGCCCGCCTACACAACATTCACAGCCATTACTCCATACAGGCTATAACAACTAGGCCCTTCATTACGATAGCCTGTTCCGCCGCGTAAAAATGGCTTATTCCTCGGAGCTTAAGCTTGATTCCAGTCGCCGGATAACTGCCTATGACTTAACGCGTTATTTTCAAGACATAATTGCTCACGAGAAGTTTTGATCAGTTTCCGTGCTTATTTACGTACACCACTCAGCTAGGCGCTCTAGATAGTACAGTATCCGAACCTATATGCTGGAACGAACATAATCAATGATCCGTAATTTTACAGGTCCTCATTTTACGAGATACAAAAAGATTTAGCAGCAAGCTCCGGATCTACCTACATTGTAAAGCACCTCCCACGTGCGCTCACTAAGTGGAGGTTTCCGAATCCAGCTCTGAAGTGAGGTTATTCCATTTTTAGCCGCGGTATCATAGCGCTTGCCCAGGGTGTAGACTTGCACTATGTGGCGTTCCGGTTCGGTTTCGTGGAGGACCTTGACAAGTGTTCCACAGACTGCGGGGAGTTACCAACCCTGAGCTATATACATCCTGTGGCAGCAGGTTGTATTAGTTTGATGGGTATTCAACCCCGTCCGCATGGTTTTTGCATGTATGGATTGAGGTGAGCATGTATATAGCACTCAGCGAGTGCTCAGCACTGGTCAGAGGCCGACGAATGTTATGATCACCAGAGGTAGAAGAACCCTCTTAATGGGGAAAGGCCATATCGAACTATAGGCCATAATAAACAGAACAGGCTGCACATTTTGTTATGTATAGCGCTAGGCACATAGGGCCAAAAGGAATTAGTCTCATAGCAGTGTTACATACCCAGCTTGCTATGTTTTATAAATGATTTTAGTCCAAGTCTAGGATTACCAACATAGGAAGTTATGCAAGATAATAGGGAGTCAAACCTGTCTTTTGTTGAAGCGAGCAAGCAATTCAGAGTCTGAAGCCGATATTTATCACATGGTTCGAATGACCGATGGACGCGTAATTAGTGTGTTATGGCAATGCTGGCAAGCTGAATTAGGGTATCGTGCTTATGCCCTACCTATAAAAATGATATGTGCAACGCTAAATCGCTAAGCGTCGCGTCGCTTTATGCTCAGCCTCGCTCATGGGTTGATCACTGAGCACCCAGGGACCGCAGCAGTTCGTGCTAGGCGTAGCCAGTAATATTAGTACTTTGGCTTCCTTCTCCCCTTCCCTGTTACCTTCGCCCTCTAGCTTGAAATCCGACTTTCATGTTTTTATCCGCGGCCTGACTGCAGTGTGGTGTTTTCTGCTTCTCCAATATTACCGCCCAGAAGCTGTTCTCTTTCATTGTCTGCCATCGTCAAAAGAGGGGTTGACCCTTGCAGGAGTCCTGGCAAGTAGTACGCCTCATTGACGCGTCCTTATTCAGCTGCCGGGGCATATAGTTAACTTACTACAGGGCGTGTTTATTCAGCTGCGGGGGCATATATGGCGCCACCGTATGCTAAATCACCTACCATTGCAGCTGAATATTCTTTTAATGTGGTCTCGCAGTAAAATACCACAGGGATTTAGATATTCATGCAAAATCCCCCGACCCCAAGGAACAAGCAAAACCCATCTCCCGTCATTCTTCAATATTCAACGCAAATGGCCACCATTACAAAGCCAACAGTGCTTTTTGTGCATGGGTCATGGCACACTTCCAAGCACTTTGCTGCTGTTAGGAGATTGTTTGAAACAAATGGCTTTCCGACGTCTTGCCCCGACCAACCGAGCGTTGGAAAATTGCCGCCAATGGGTCTCGAAGAAGACTCACAGGCAATTGCTGACGAGCTTGTGAAGCTAGTTGAGATGGAAGAGAGTGACGTTATAGTTGTGGCACACTCCTACGGCGGTGTTATCGCTAGCCAGGCGGTCAACGGTATCTGGGCCAAAAAGTCTCGCGAAGCCCAGGGACTGAAAGGAGGAGTGATTCGCATAGTTTACATGTGCGCTTTTTTGGTATTGGAAGGAGAGAGTCTAGGTGTTGCCTTGATGGGTGAAAACGTCTTGCCACCTTTCATTCCTATAGATGTATGTCATTGAGCAGTGCACGGTGCTTCTCATCAAATCTTATGTCGTACCAAATATACTGACACTGCTTTTTATAATTAAAGGACAGAGGAATGTGTATGATGCTCGACCCTGAGCGCCGTTTCTACAACGATTTGTCTTCAGATGACCAGAAATATTGGGTTTCTGAGCTCAAGCCGTGTCCAGCTATCGCACAGTTGACACCAATAACTTACGCGGCATATACTCACCACCCTGTGACTTACCTTTTCTGTGAAAACGATGAAGCCTTGCCATTTGTATTACAGCAAGCTATGGTTCAAAAGATATCTGAGGCGACTGGTATTCATATTGATACCGAGACCTGCAGTGCTGGCCATTCGCCTTT
Source organism: Eurotiales sp. R13A2 (assembly GCA_023625935.1). Lineage (NCBI taxonomy): Eukaryota > Fungi > Ascomycota > Eurotiomycetes > Eurotiales > Eurotiales sp. R13A2. Next base: position 298,307 of record JAMAFV010000010.1, on the reverse strand, counting down.
CTTGAGTCAGCCTGAAACTGTGCTAAAAGTTATTGAGAAAGTCACAAAAACATAGCGTGCTTGCGATTATCGGTGGTATTCTAAGGAACAAATAGATCCATTACGATCTATCACTATACCAATAATAATGTGTTTGCAGCCTATAATTTCAAATGCTTAAAGTTTTGAGCACCAAGCAAAAATTCATGTACTAGGTATAAGCCTTATATTGTTGAGACTAATGGAAAAAATACATCCCGGGGAATCTTGCAAGGGGTTGAAACCTATTTCGAATGCCATGAAGTGCTTCTCAGGCCGTTTCAATCCGAAAGTCTACTCGAATTTAAGACCCCATCAGATGTTATAAATTCAGTGGAGGACAGCACACAAATATAGAATCAGCTTGATAAGCATAGCAAAGATGGATGCCAGAGATATAAATAAGCAGTCCTCGGTTTCTAGCTTAACACCCTCTCGTTCCATCCTCAATTACTAGGTGTCATATTTAATGGTCATCAACAAAAGCAAAGCAATCTTATGTAAACACAAATTAATGTAAGAGAATCTCGCCGGTTAGCTACAAAAACACTAACGGAGAGTTAAGTAAGTATATGTGCGGAATAGGCTGCACATTTCATCCATGTATAGCGCTAGGTATGAAGGGCCAGATCGGCTTAGTGTCATAAAGTTTCGAATTACCAACATAGGAATTATTGCAAAGAAATTGATATTCCTTGACTGGCTCACCGAGACAATTCAGTGGGAGTTGGTGTGTGACCCGTGAGCACCAAAGCAGTCGGTCATGGGGCAGTTCATCGTTGCACCGAAGATGAGCCACACCTGCATCTTGCATGCCGTGAGATATATCATAGTTCGGTATGCAGTTTCAGCTCTGCGTGTGACCGAACGATCAGTTAGTTGGCTGTCGTGTTAACCAGGGGTGGCATGGGTCCGCTAAAAGCCGATCCTTATCACGGGGTAGCGGTCACATGACCTGCCTATCGGAAGCGGTGAGCCCATGTCAAGCGGCTCAAAACAGACTGGGGAAGCGGCAGAACGAGAGATCTCCACGTGACGTACGGCGCTCTCCGCCGAGAGACAACATCCTCACTGAGTCATACGCTTCAGCCTTCAGCTCTTGCTTGTACTTTGGGGTTTATTATACCCTCGGATAACGTGGAAACCTCCCACATTCAACGTCACAGTCGGGGTTTCGCACCCTTTGCCACCCCGCTTGCAGATCATCGCCCTTGCTAATGCTCTTCACCTGATTGAATACCGACTGCAGGAGCGCATGCAGCGTGCGGAGCACAGAGTACAGACCGCCGAAGCACGGAGTATTTTCTTGGCAGTAGTTCTCGCTTAAATCAGAGAAAAGCCTTATAATGAATGGACGGATATCGACTTGAGAATATCGAATCTATTCACTCGTTCACAGAGCAAGTGACTGAAATGCATGGGAAGTCTCGATCGAGGGACTTGTCCTCGAGCACGGCTGCCAATCCGGAATACGAGCCAGCTGAATATGACGGGCTACTGGGAAACGAAGAGGAGGCGGATATACACACAGGAAATGATCTGGAGGACGCGAACTCAGATCGTTCGTTGAAAAAGCAGCCTTTCTTGTGGAGCCACTATGTAGTCTTTTTGTGCCTGGGAGTGGCCATGCTATGGGCCTGGTGAGCAGGACACCGATTTGCTGCGCTATTGAGACTTTGCGTGCATGTCATACTGACTAGAGTGATTCTGCAGGAACATGTTTCTCGCCGCTGCGCCTTATTTTCACCGTCGATTTGAAGGAAGTCAATGGGCCATCGAGCATTACGAGTCGTCCACGTTACTAGTCTCTACGACAACCAACTTGCTATCAGTTTTGGTCCTCGCGAAACTACAACGGAAAGCATCCTATCCGCTGCGAATATCCTTCTCGCTTGTGATTTTAATGGTTGTATTCGGCTTCCTAGCTGTGTCCACCGTCCTCTTCCGCGCGGTCCCCGTCGGCATTTATTTTGTTTTCGTCATGACCATGGTATTGGGTGCAAGCTTAGCGACGGGCATGAACCAAAATGGCGTCTTTGCGTTTGTTTCTGGGTTTGGGCGCCCGGAATATACCCAGGCTATCATGGCTGGACAGGGAGTTGCCGGTGTACTTCCCTGCATTGTCCAGATCATGAGCGTTCTGGGCGTTACCCCAAAAGGCGATGACCACAATGCCGTCCCTCATGGAGATGATGGATACTATAAATCCGGATTGGCGTATTTTTCTGTCGCCGTGCTAATCACCTTGATAGCTTTCCTGGCTTTCATGTGGCTTATGAACCACAACATGGGGCCGCGCTGGGTCATGCGAGAGATCCAAACCTGTGGTCCTATCTCTACCAGCGACCCTAATGGCTCCAAGGTCAAGAGCGTCGGACTTTGGAAGCTCTTCCTGCAATTGAAATGGCTCGCTTTGTCGCTCTACATGTGCTTCACAGTGACCATGGTGTTCCCCGTGTTCACCGCCAAAGTCAACTCAGTCCATTACCAGCAGGGCCAAGATTCCGGTTCTCGGTTCTTCAGACCAGAGGTGTTTATTCCCCTTGCCTTCCTGTTCTGGAACGTCGGGGACCTTCTCGGCCGCTTGTCGCCTGTAATACCACCCTTAGGCCGCACAGCCCGATATCCTCGCGCTCTCTTCACATTCGCCGTCGCTCGCTTACTCTTCATCCCACTGTATCTTGCCTGCAATATCCACGGCAAAGCCACCGACGGCAGCAGCACTGGCTTTGTGATCAAGAGTGACTTCTTTTATCTCTTCATCATCCAATTCGGCTTCGGCTTGACCAATGGCTTCCTCGGCAGTGTGTGCATGATGTGCACCAACCAGTATGTCGAAGTCGAGGAGCGCGGGCCTGCCGCAGGATTTATGAGTATGATGCTTGTTGCTGGTCTGGCGAGTGGGAGTCTGTTGAGCTTTTTCTTTAGTTCGGTATAATCTTATTTCATGTTTGCTCTTTTTCTGTTCCCGCCGTTTTCTACTGTTGTCGAAAGCATTGGATATATATGGCGTTGTACATGGGGTTTTTGCATACGTAACGAGATTATATGTACATACATAACTAAATAAAGATACTATAATAGACTGAATATCAAATACCTAACTTATTATCAGGCCTAAAATGCATCCAACAACTACCAGGTATTAGGTAGAAAGCATAGATGTCTTGAATAGGACAGGTTGAGGCTGGATTCGCAAACACGAAATGATACGGTCGGCATCGAGTTTTCTATGGCATGCAACTAACTAATGACTTATATCCATGTATCCATGTTCATATATTCAAGCAAATGCTCCATCCCTATGCGAATCTATTAGCATGCAACAAAACGCCAAAACACAAACCGTGACAATGCCATCACCCGCAACACCATGATCACCTTTGAATCTAATATTAACCTTGATAATTAAGATAGCGCACAGACAAGACACTCAAACAAGAAAAAAATCACTCTCATCCAACCACCGTTGATCAATCGCGTACGCCACCAGATCCGCGGCACAGCACATGTCGTCTCTTCCATGCTCCAGGTCGAGAATCTGCAAAATCTGGTCTAACCTGGTGCTGAGTTTGGTTTGAAGTGTCATTAATGCTTGGCCGATTGGCGTAGGGCCAGTTTTGGGCGTCTGAATGACGACGGTATCGGATTTATGATCCTTTGTGGAGACGGGGCTGCTGTTGGGTGGTTGTTTATTTGCCTTTTCAGGCCGCGGCTGGAGTGGCTGTCTTGGTGTGTTGTTTTCGTTGTGGCAAGTATAGTCTTTGATTTCCATGTGCTTCAACAGACTTTTCAGGATGAATAGAAGCCATATCAGATTCGTGCGTGGGGCGTATTCGGCCCATATTCCTTGTATATTCGGCTCTTTCTCTTGGGTAAGTGGGTTGCCTGTATAAAGTTGTCCTCTCATACTTTTTTTTGACCATGTTAGCTTGTCCTCCAAACGTCAAAGGAAGGGCGGGCATACTATCTATATGTGTTTCGCAGGAGAATCTCCTCCTCGTCCCGACCGACGGCGTCAAAGAGCTGCTTGCTATCCAGATCTGACGAAGCAATGTCCACTTTCTCTTGAGGATCATCGTCGGTTAATCGTAGCTCGGCGCGAGACAATGAGTAATCGATGATCGTGGTATCGAGCGAGCTAATGCCAAATCCACTACACCCCTCCAGCTGCTTTTCATTATCAAGCACTGCCAGCTTCTGCATATCGCCGTCGTCCCTGGTAGACCGCAGACAGATGTTTCCCAGATGTAAATCTCGATGCTCAAACAGGGCGAACTCCTCCGCCCGCGCCAAACCCATGGCCACTCCCCAGAATATATCATAGACCTGGAAAACGGATGACCAAGAGAACTTTTCCAGCTCCACACCGGCATCATCCATCTCCAATATGGCCCATAGCTGAGTGTCGCTGTATGCTCTTTTATTCGCCGGATTAGGATTCATACAGTCATCTTTGGTAGCCTTATAAACATCCCACGCGTTTTGGAACGATGACGGAAATCGACCTTGCACTACATGCACTTCTCTAAACCTCGCAAACCCCGGTATGGGATCCAGCAATTTGAGCAACTTCACCTCCGCCGCAATCTCATCAATGGTCGTAAACTTCTTCGACCCAAGTCCCTTCTGTGCCCGCAAGGGAACAACTTTGAAAACTCCCTCGCCATACGCACGCAATTTCGCCATTCGTGATTTCGACATGTTACTGCGCTTGTTGCAGCATACGTCTTCTTTAAGAAGTAGTTTGTACACCTCGCCATAGGAGCCTTCGGCAATCTTGATGGGGTCAAATGCACTCTCTGAGCGGGATGCCCATGAGCTAAACTTTTGGACTCCGCGGGCTGCTAGTTCGGACGTCGCTTCATCTAGGATTTGGCGGACATATGTATTGGTCTTTTCATCCTCGATGCACCCGGATGAGAGCCTTGTGGTGGGTCGTTCTGCGCGTCTTCTTGCAGGCCTTGTGCGCGGCTGTCTGGGTGTGAAAGAGAGTCTCCTTGGAGTGGTCTGGTCTGAGGATACGCTGGATTTGATATGTTGCTCCGGCACAGTTTGGTCGCCCACTGCGGGTGTAGATAGTAATCGTTGTGGTGAAATGGCCTGCACCAGGCGTCTTGGTGTTCTGACAACAGCTTGATATTGTCTCTGCGCTGGAGACTTTGCTGATACTGGCGATGCATCGCTTTTGTTTGTCGTGTGTTGTCTTGGTGATGGCACGTCTTCAATTGTAATTTGCGCCATCTGGACTTCAATTTCTTTCAAAGGATTTTGCCTTGCAGGCTTTGAGACTTTGAGCAGTAATTCATTGCTCTCAGCTTCACCATCGCCATCCGAGGATTTCGCAGGACTTCCATTTTCCAGCACCGCTCTGGCAGCGTTTGTCTTGCGCTTGCCGTAGACTCTTCGTTGCTGGACCGTTCGCATTGTGTAGTGTTTGACGAGGCTATGACCAGCTGTGTTATCTCTGTTGCTGTTGTATATACTATTTTGCGGGCTGTATATTAGGTCCTTGACTGCATCATAGACGGGTTGTGTGATAATTCGAACTCTGGGCAGGAAAGTCCCGATGTTGAATGTTGATATTCTTCCGTGTTTGTACTAGCGCGGTGTTGCCGTGGCGCTGGCATAGTCTTGGCGCTTATATAATCCTGGTGTTAGGGCTAGGGCTATGTTTAAATTTACAGTAGGATGCATTAAAACGAGTGTAGCTATTCACAATTCATTCAAAGATGTACGTATATGCTTGAGCCAAATAAATGTCCAATATTAAGAGTTCCGCTCATCGCTAGTCCTCTCAGCGTCACACATTTGCCTAAACAGTGAAGCAGAATTCGATAAAAGCCTAGCCGGTTCGTCATATTCAACAACGCGTCCGTCTTCCATGACGACTACCATGTCAAAGAATTGCGGGATAAACCTGAGACGATGTACAATCGCAATAGTGGTCCAATCTTGGAACTCTGACTGGAGTAGAGAGAGCATTTTGAGCTCGGTATTGTAATCGACGCTGCATCACATATTAGTTGAAACGCTCTGTTTTGGTTGAAAAGAGGTACAACCTGCTCATAGCCTCATCCATGATAAAAACGCCTCCTCGCCTCGTAAGCATGGCACGAGCGAGGCAGAACAACTGCTTCTGACCTTCAGATAGCACACCGTCACCTTGCTTCAACTTTGCGTCTAGACCGCCAATCTTGTCAATATGTTCACGCAAGCCGGTTTTGCCGAGAACATCATAGATCTTTGCATCGTCTGCTATCTCTTGCAATGGGTCCAAATTCTCGCGCACCGAATCACCGCAACTCTGTGGCACAAACCAGGCGTCCTGTGGCATCGCCGTTAGATGCTTGCAAACAGCTTGCTGCGTGTAGTGAGAAATATCTTTTCCACCGATTAACACAGAGCCTCCATTGCTAGGCTCGAGAAGACGGAGAAGGACAGATAACAAAGTTGACTTTCCAGACCCGGATCGACCACAAACTGCAACGTGTTTTCCAGGGGATATCGTAAGGTTGATTTCTTTGAGAACCTCCCGGCCGGTATTTCTGTAAGACGCTGATACATGCTGGATTTTGATACTCGGCTCGGTAGGCCAGTCACTTGGCATTTCAGCTTTCTGCTGTAACTCCGAGTCTTCCCTCGGTGTTTCGTCAATATAATCTTTGATCCTCGTAATTGCAGTAAGCGACGTCTCCAACGTGGTCCAATACGAAACAAACGACGAAAGCGTCTGGCCGAAGTTGACGACACTAATCATAGCAACTCCCAGCAGACCAGGACTTATCCTCTCTCTCAACGCAGCCGTTAATGCCATCAACACAACCGCTAGCACGGCAACAACACAGTTCAACACCAGAGTCAGCCAGCGCTGAATGCACAGCAACAAATAAAACGGTTTCTGGGCCTGGTCGAGTTGGCGAGAGGCATCGGACGTGAGGTGGGCTGTCCATGAAAGAGCACGAATTGTCGATAGGCCCTGCAGCGTTTCCATGAAATGTTCGAGTAAGGGGGACTTGGACTCTAGATCAAGGGAGCGAATTTGCTGGGATGTCCGCAAATACAGCTTTTGTAAGAAGTAGAGTGTTGCAAAAAGGACGGGTATCGATATGGCCATGTAGCCTGTTGAGACAGAAGTGAGGACGGCGCCGGTTATTGAATTACCAAAGCCTGGCGGCATATTATTGTTCAGTATGTGTAGTCAGTATGTGTAGATAAGAACGAGAAAAATTGCTTACTTCCAGTGGCAAGAATAAGGGCTATAGGTAACCGCATATCGATCAAGGTCATGTCTTGGCTAAATCTAGTACAGTTTAGTAATGTTGACTACTCTGGGATTAATCAGAGACGTACAGGTTTAGGATTGTCCCAACGCTTTTATCTGTAAGATGACTCATAGGAGCTCTGTTCAATGTCAACAATAACGATCACTTTCGTTATCAAAAGAGCTGGACGGTATTACCTCATCGTACTTTGCAACGTCTTCAAGTGCAGCAAATTTGAGGATTGCGGGATAATGGCAATCAAAAGATACCTATTAACGTAAGCATTGTCTTCAAATCTATGACGAAGTCGGTACACATACGCGCCACCTAGTCCTAGAAAGCACAAGGAAAGTAGGCCGAACGCGGCGTACCCTCCCATCCACTTCCCAAGATTTGAATTTGGATCCCTCTGGTTAGCATCAGTCCACCAGCTAAGCCATAGAGCTGTATATAAGTCGGGATTAGTTTTGCTCAAATAATTAAAGTCTGAGTGAGTGACTGCGAAAGATTATAGAACTCACGTTGTATTCCATTCATGGCAACCTCGACGGAGACCAGGACAGCAAAAGTCAAGAATTTAATCCACCCCATTGAAGAAATATAAAACAATACCGAAGAAGATTTCTTGCTGTCACTCTTCACTGAAGCTTCCGGATTCGCAACTTCCACGGCCGTTTCTTGGTTCTCCTCACGTTGGGATTCTTGAGAGATTTTTAGAGGAGAGCCACTTTCACCATCCAATGTCGCCCTCTTCATTTTGGAGACTAGTTCCTGAACATATCCGGCGCTCGAGACCAATTCAGCGTAGGACCCAGCCTGCTCTATTGTCCCTTTCGGCCCGAGGGCAATGACTCTATCGGCATGGGGGAGCCATTTGACTAGTCAATCCATTTAGTAGCGTTCCAACTTGACAATAGAAGTAAGTAATACCAGAGTGCGTCACGAAGACTACTGTTAAATTGAGATATCGCATAAGTCCATTTTCGCCGAGCAGATGGTTGAAACAATGGCGTTCAGTGATAGTGTCCAAACTGGAGAGGACGTCGTCGAGTAGTATTATCCGACGTCGAGAATATGCAGCTCGTGCCAGGGCCTGACATATGAAACATCACTATTTGGGTATATCAGTGCGACAGAATGAAAATACTCACTACACGTTGCTTCTGCCCACCACTCAGTGTGGCACCCCGGCTTCCTACAATAGTATCGTCCTTCTTCTCCATGTGTTCAAAGTCCACGTCAAGGGCACACGCATTAATACAGGCATTGTACCATTCAGAGTCATACTCCAGTGGACCAATGATATTATCGCGGATACTCTGGTTTCTTAGAAACGGGGTTTGACCACAGTAAGCAATCTCGTCCGTTGCCAGTGACACTGACCCCTTTGCGAGATTGAGCACTTCTCCGAGTAGAAGTCTGAGTAGCGTGGATTTCCCGCTTCCTACGTCTCCAATTACTATGTTGAGTGTTGACGGGAGTAGGTCGAGCGAAATATTTCGTAGGGTGAGCGTCTTCTCGGACCAGCCGGCTTCTACATCGACAAGTCTTATGGCGGCGGCGGTAGATTGTTTTGGCTCTGTGTCTGTTATCGTAGTAATGGCTATTTCGTTGTGTGTTTCATTCTCTCGCCTGGAAGATGCGTCTTCTTGGTGGGGTGCCTTCTCTTCAATTGACAGGGTTCTATAATCGACACGCTTTTCGTTCATTACGTATTGTTGGACGCGGTTGAAGCAATCCAACGCTGCGGCGAGATTTGGGCCAATGGCCACCAGTTCGTTTACTGGGTCGATGAGAATAGACAACAGCGACAACGCAGAAAATATAGTAGCTGTATCGGGGGCGTCGCCTTTAGACACCTTGATGACGATTCCGAAGCCGATGAATGTGATGACAGGTGATACCAAGCGAGGCGAATTTCCTGGATTTGACTGTTAAAATAGACGACACGTAAGATACAATGACCGGGACAAATTACCCATGACAATATTACTGATCTGAACTTTTCGGAACTTCTTCGATATACTTAGCTCTTTCTCTCTGAGTGCCTGAATATGGCTAGAGATGGGCGACGCTAGCCCAAGCATTTTGACCCCTTTCATCGACGGTAGCATCTCAGATATAGCTCCAGTTCGTGTCTGGATAGCCTGCATCCACATCCTCTGTCGAGGACGGGTATACTTTCCTATCTGGCTCGATGCAAGGGCAGACGCTAGCAGAGTTTAATATATGTCAGATACATTACGAACTGTTGGCACACACTGACCTAAAATGACCAAGGCCGGAGCGACACAGATTGCACCAAGACGGGCTTCTAACAGCCAAGTGGCGATTCCGACCTGAATGACGTCTGGTGCAATACCTATTACCCACTGGAGGCATGAGACAATTCGCTCAATGTCGACGTTGATAAGACTTAGGGAAGAGGATGCAGCGTCGTCTCCGTCATTCATGGCAAGCATACTGCTATATGTGAGGCTGATAAGTGCAGCGCGGATCATGGTGAGGGCTCTTGCAGTGAGGTACTGATACCATGCAGTTGCTATCTATGACTACAGTTTAGTATCCAGACAGGACTTTTGGATGAACTCCATTCTTACAGCAATTCCCAGGTATGTCAGTCCAAATGCACCAATGAGGGCATACCCAAATATGTCTGGTTTATTATCTGTGCTTTCCACGAAATTCAAAGCGGTCGTGACTAACAGCGGTTGCGCAAGATTTAGACAGACCATGAATAGCTGAGGAATCATGGGCAGAGACAATGGCATCCACAGCGCCTGTGCCGTTGCAAGGAAAAGTGAGTAGGATTTATTTTTCTTGCCTGTTCGCACCGATCTGTGTTATTTTCAAGGTCTGTGTCAATGATAAGAGCAGCTTACTCAATTTCCATGTCGCTTCAAGACTCAAACCAACTGATTCGGCGGACATATCTTGACTGACTGGATACAGATCATCGATTGACAAACGATGTCCATACCCTTTGATGATAAGCGGATGCATCCAGGCAAACATGCTCAAGCTGAAAATGCCAGCGGTTTCCTCTGTCGCACGACTCTGACCAGATGGCAACAGGAAACGCGTTTTTGGAAGCGAATACAGTGTAAGGAGCACAAACTTTAGGGCTAGCGAGGCAAATGATATTGATGGGAGGACGACTGACACTCGTAGAAGCCATTCTGTGCGAGCCCTCGCAGCATCTAGCAGCAGAGTGATGAGTAGGAAAAGGCTGATCAATGGAGCTGGTCGAGCGCTTTTCACATGTTCGCTGTATGATAGTAGGGCAATTACGACAGCCGATGCAAAATCCAACGAGGCGGCCGCGACAGAGAGGCGCGACCGAGGGGTGTTGTGGTCTTTTGTGCTCAGAACAAGAAAGGTCAATTTCATGACACAATATGCAATTGTGAGGACCTGAATGCAAGTCAGCCCGAATGTTCGACTATACCAACTATATGGTGCATACCGAGCTGAAGGATTGGAAAAACGTCCATCGTGCTTTGGGCGGTCTGCGACGTAAACTAGCTATTCGAAGGCATGCTGCCACAAGAAATACAGCATCTGGAAGAATGGAAAAGATGGCGTCTTCAAAATAGAGAGAGAAGTCGAAGCGGTTACATGCGGTGCTATAGACGGTAGCCACCAGGACATCGTCGCGGCAGAGCCCAGCCATCAAGAATGTATCTGCTCGGCGACTTGATACTTCAAGGTCATTGTGTAGGAAAAAATAAAGAGAGATAGCTAGGTTACATTTAACAGGGAAGGGTCACTAGTCGGTCTAGTCACTAACGCCATCTCTGATTGCTGTTTATTAATTCTGTTCCATGCCTGCTATCTCCGAACGAGATTGCGGGATCACCCGACTCCAATATAGCTTCGCTGCGACGCTGGTGATGAGCTATACATGTACTTTGGTTATAGTACTCTTCGTTACGTGATTAAAGGTTAGTGGAGTACGTACAATTTAAAGAGGAATTTTAATACGTCGAAGCAGATACATACTGGTCGTGCTAATTTACTGCGCCAGCCAGAAGGAACTGTTGTTGCAGCAGTTAAACAGGTCGCTAGGGTTATTTATAAACCTGTTTTATTCTAATCAAAAGCGAAATTTGGGTCACATGATAGCAATTTCTGTTGCATGCAGTACTAGTAGGTGCAGAAATGCACATATTGTAGTCAAGTCCCAAAATACAATGCATGGACAAAAGTGTTCACACCCTCGTTATATTTTCTTTAACAAAGCATATGAGAAATAAGTGTTAGAGGGCTTCTTATAGTAATATTATATCTTGCTTAATTTTCTTGATCTTAAAGCCCAAGAGGCCCTCAGATATTTTAGTTGATTATAATGTAAACGTCAATGTAGTTTTGGTGGTCTCCTACCAGGGGTGTTAACACTATTTTCCACGCACTGTATAACCAACTCATACTGTGCAACAATTGAATCCAAGATTCAAGCAAGTGGATTAATAGATTGAATCTATGGTAGGTAACAGAACACTTGCATGGCATTATATCAGATTGCATAAAGCCAAGCTCGCGAAATAGAAATAACACCATTTTCCTTCAACACAGACAAGGCTTTTCCAGGAAGATCAGATTTATTCGCATCGTTATAACTTTTAGATTAAGTGATGTGCTCCTTCTCTTCCTCCTTCGGAATCCTCACCCAGACCACAGCAATTAGACCCGCCACCACTTCAGCAGCAAGGCCAAACCACCAAATCGCTCGCAAGCCCTGCAGCCCAATATCACCTGTCGGCCCTACGTCCACTTTCGTGCCAATCGCGTTTGCGATAGATGTGACCACAGCAGTACTCAGATTCTGCACCGTCACCAGCAGGCTTCCTGCGCTTCCTTGGTAGGAACGGCGGACGTTACTGGTGATATAGATCGATATAGCGGCGAACGACAAATCAGGGCCGAACGTGCACAGCGCCACGCCGGGGAACGACAGCGCCCAGTAGGTTGTGTCGGATGTTTGCGGCAGGAAGAATGCCGGTCCCAAGGCGAACGCAAACACGGCGGCTAAATAGATGTAATGGCCAGGAACGAGATGGAGTGTCCTGCTTACGACCCATGTGGCGAGCACACCCAATATGGCATTCGGCAGAAGATACAGAGCCACTGTCATCGGACCCTTTTGCTGGATACGAAGCCAGAATTGCACGGCATAGAATTGCCAGGCTCCAGAGAAGGCGCCATAGGCCAGGAAATGGGCCACCATAAGCGGAGTGAAGCCATTGATCTTCCACAGGTTGGTCGGAATCAGGGGTCGACTGACCCAACGCTCGGCAAAGAAAAAGCCAACGATGAGCAAAAGACCGACAATAACGAGGGAGTATGTGTAAGGATTCCACTCTACTACCGAGCCTTGCGTGAGGCCGAAAAGCAGGCAGATACAACCCGTCATGGCCAGGCCGGCGCCGAGAAAGTCGAATTGCCAGATTGTCACTGCTTCAGTGGCATTAATATCAACGACTGGGCGCAGAGGAGGGATGGTCTTGTACCCAGCCACTAATAAGAGGCTTGAGAGTACGGCATTGCTGCCATAGATCCAGGGCAGGTGTGCTTTGAGTGCGCCGCCTTGGATCGCACCTAGCCAGAAGCCAAATGGTGCTGTTGCAGCCATGGCGGAGAAGACGCGGTTTTTCCGAAGGCCTGGATTGTATACCCGACCTAGGATGCCCATCGATACAGAGACCAACACCCCAACTGACAAGCCTTGCATGGCACGCGCAATGTAGAACAGGATCACCAGGCTAGGCTTGATTGAGAATGCACCAATGATGCTCCACAGTGTCAACCACGCAAACGCTCCTATCATCAGCAGTTTTGGGGGTGTTAAATCGCTGAGGGACCCCGATATCACCACCGATAGACTGAGCGGGGCACTATACGAGCCAAGCAGCCATGGCAGCGCATTGCTTTGAATTTTCAGGGCTTGCCGGAGCTCTTCCTGGTTGACAGTGATATCGCCGATCAGGAAGGAAAATAATAGCAGACCTGATGAGCAAACAAGCACAAAAATTACTTCTGCAGTCAAGCTTCCAAGCTCCGCGGGAACGCCTTGATACGCTGCTCGGGCTTGTGGAATTGGATTGATTATTCCAGCTGCTTCCTCCGAGACATCAGATGTTCGCACTACAGGCTGGGGTTTGGTGGAGCGGCGAGAAGTCGTCGCGCTCAGCTCGATAGGGAGCTCTGAAGGGCGAATTGCAGCAGACATGCTGGAATAAAGGCTCGCAGCCTGGAATTGAAGCCGAGGATACTTTCAGTGGGCAAGAAGCGGCAATTCGGTCCGAATGTTTTTTGTTCGGAGGTTGGACTTTCCAAGATGCTGGACAGATATTGCATTAAAATCAGATCTACACAATCTGTAAATCTGGGATAGATTATTAATACTGAGTGTGCCCCTCGCCACGCATGTTATCTATTATTATCCACACTGAGTCACAGCGGGGCTCGGATAAGTTGCTTTGTTCGAAGCAGTGGACATTTCGGGCGCCCACTTATGCATGGATGGATATCAACTTCATATTGTTTTGGCTGTACTAGGTAATTATGGAGCACGAGTGCCTCAATTGAGGTCATATCCAGCCATACAGACTGCAATTTTTGCGTGCAGTTCCCCCGGTCTGTCCAGGAAAGCGTCGATAGATGATAAATGATTTCGCGATAAGTTAACACACACATACAAACATTTTTACTTTTTTTTATTTAGAAAAAAAAAAAGTACTTATTGACGCGCTAACCCGGAAGCATGGTAGTGTCGAGTCTAGACTTCAACCTGGATGTTTGGACAACGCGCCTGATGGTGATTTTGCGACTCGCGCTGGATTTGCATTGATAGATTAATTGCACGTACATTACATAGTAATTGGAAAATAAAGACATGTCAAAATATAGCAAACAAAAGCGCATGTCCATAACAGGGCGATCGCAGCCAGACCCGCGTCGCTGACGTAAAGCCCCGACACGGCAAGCCGGAAGCTTTTTTTCGCCCTTTTCAAATTCAAGTTGGAAGTTTCTGCTCCCAGAGAATTTCCCCGTGTTTCAGTCGGCCCCTTTCTTTATTTCGATAGACTTCTCCCTCCGGCCGCCCATCTCCATCAGACAATATATTGTCACACTACGTAGAACTGGATTGTGCGTGCCGTGCGTGATGCCACCGCGTGACATCTGATCTGACAGTCACGGGAAAGATAGGAACGTCTGCCGAGGCTGCATTTCCATCCCAGCACCAGCACAACAACAACAACGACAACAACACAGACAACAACCAGCCGGACGAAGGACAACGCAAAATATTTTATGCCGCCCCCGTCGTGTTAAGCACCCGCGCCTGCTGTCGCGATGGCGTTCAATTTCAACTGGTCGCCGCTGATGGCCGACGCGGGCTTCTACACCCGCGCCCAGGACCTGCTGACGGCCGCGTTAAATAAATCGCCCAAACCGCCCATCATCGTCGACGACATCAAGGTCACCGAGCTGAACCTGGGCTCGATTCCGCCTGATCTCGAAATTCTGGAAATCGGCGACCTCGCAGAGGACCGGTTCCGCGGCATTTTCAAGATGTCGTATACGGGCGATGCTTTCCTTACTTTGAAGACAAGAGTGCAGGCGAACCCGCTGAATACGTTTCTCGTGACGCGCCCTTCGTTCGCGTCTCCGAAGCCCTTGGCTGCCGCCGCCGGCTTGACGATACCGCTGCAGATTACGCTCTCAGAATTTCGACTGTCGGGTTTTGTCGTCTTGGTCTTCTCCAAACAGAAAGGGATCACGGTGGTATTTCGGAATGACCCTCTGGAATCGCTCAAGGTATCGTCAACATTTGATTCGATTTCGTTCGTGCGCGACTACTTGCAGAAGGCGATTGAGGGACAATTGCGGGCTCTGTTCATGGATGAACTACCAGCCATCATCCATCGACTGTCATTACGACTGTGGGTGCCGGAATATCGGGATCGAGAAGCAGAGCCTGTCAATACTCTGGAGCAATCATCAGAATCTGGGCCTGGTCAAGATCCTCTGGCAAGCCCTCCGCAGGATCCGGTCGATGCCTCGGGGAACGCACTCAATCCGTCCGAGGTTGCGTCATTATCGTTGGATTCGGGCGTCGAAATTCACTCCTTGTTTTCGCAAAAGAATCTGCTCCGACTCGCTGCGTTGACCAATTCGCAACGCGCTCTGTCATTGTTCACGCCTGCTATCCAGGATGTGGTATACAGGGCCTGGACCGCATCCGCTGAACTGGGGGAAAGCAACACACTAACCTCGCCCACAAGCCCGACACTGTCGCGGACGCATTCACACATTGGATCTTTGCACTCATTCGTCGACAACGCCAGCACCGTCTCGATGCAAAGCGGTGGATCAAGCAACCTTGGCAGCCACGGACTACACCTACGATCCGGCCGGCATTCTCGATCTCACGCCAAAAAGCGTAAGAAGCGAGTGGTAGACTTGCGCCGCCCCAAAACTACAGATGATGTCGAGAGCGTCAGTGGAGATAGTATCTACTCTGAGACTACGACGAGTGCACCGACTATTTTCTCGTCCCCAGCGCATTTCTCAGAGGAAAAGAACGATGATCCAGTCACGCCACCGCTTTCTCCTCAAAGCGACATGCACCTGCCTACTATTCATGAATGCCGGAGAAGCAGCCAGGGTCAAAAGACCCTAACTCGCCGTTTCAAACCGGTTTCCGCTGAACCCGCGCGCGCTTCGTCCAGCCGCAACACTTCTGCGGCCGTCGAGGCATGGCCGGATCCAGACGCCACGCCTCGCAACACAGTGCGATTGCCAAATTCCAATCGCGAGGATAGTCGTCACCTACCGAGCTCCGCCATTCAATACGCACCCATCATGCATAATGACAACAACAACCACCAATCTCAGCAACAAGCTTGGGTTTCCAAGATGGCCGCAGAGTTGGCGCACAGGATGCATGAAGACAAAGGAGGCGATTCCTCCGGGTCAAAGCCGTTTCCTGATTTCTGGGACGACCACAGCCGACACGAGATGCCTCCACCAGCTTATGGCCATTAAAAAACGCTTGCGTTGTTTCCTTTGTTTTTTCCTTTGTCATTCCCTCACTGCATCTGCAGCTTTACGACCGTTACGACACACCTCAAAAATTCTCTTTCTTTTCCCATTTGCATTGTTTCTTTCTTGGCATTCTTTGCGGAGAAGCATTGACTCTTAATGTTTATAATTGCATTGCCCCGCTCTTTTTTTCCGTTTTGGCTTTGTAATGTGTATGTCTTATCTTTGGACTTTTCTTTTTATCTAATTTTTTCTGCTTCTTTTCTTTCGTGATACCATCGGCAGTTCCCCTTTTGCCTTGTTTTGTTTTGTATGCAATAGATTTATCTGACTACTAACCAAGAACTCCTCTCCTGAGACTTATGTGTTTGGTTTGTCTGTTATTTATTTTTCTTTGGCCATTTATTTGTATAAAGCATATCTTATTTACTTGCATTTAAGAACTCTCTTGATTATACCAGTGCTGAGTATTCTAACCCTTGTGTGCCGTGGTCTAACGCACGGCTTGGCATGTCAGGATTCCCGGGCGGCGAGAGAGAAGTTGTGAAAATTGCCTGTTTGGGTAATAGCTAGTTGTAGTTCATCAGGCAATGCACGGTTGATTGTTAGATATCGGGTACAGTCTACAGATTAATAGAATGTTTGCCTGACGGGTTTACGTTTGGAACTGAGCTGTAAAAATACGTAGATTGGCTGGATTGAGAGGTAAGAATTAGGGTTGATGAATGATGCCTCGGAAGCCAGGCGCCACTCGTCAGTGGTGTTGTCCCCTGAACCTGCACACAGTGGTGCAGATCAAAAAAAACGAAAACTGAAGAGGATGGTTTAAATCGACCAATTGCAGAATGATCTACGTACAAGTATTATTTGGCTTTCATCGGATGGCCAAGAGCCCTCCTTTCCCTGTTTTGTATCACACTTTCTGGAGTTGTGGTGAAACTGACAGAACTGGTTATTTCGTACTGGACGAGTGGAAGAAGAACCAAGAGCACTTTGAGGAAAGCCAGCTATATCTCTGAGAATGCTTTGGAAGTAAGAGAAGGGAGAGGAGAGTAAATAAACTCCATTGTACAGCAGTGAAATCGCCATCTTGAGGAGAGCAGGAGCTGACTAAGTGAGAGAAGTTAAAAGTGAAAGTGAGGAAGGAGCAGACGGCATTTTATGGCAGATATGCAGCAACTGGGTAGACAGACATTATGTAATGTATGTATAATTACCATTCTGCAATTGACGTTATTTGTTGAAGATAACATAATGAGGGCACTAACACACTCTATTCTTGATTTCATCTCATTATTGTCAGTATTGATCCTGCATCCTCTCCGCGGATACCTGGTCTAGAGGCGACAGTCAAAGGTCTTCATTTCAATAGCTATCTTTAGCATTTGTGTTTGAACAATGTTTTCTAATCATAGTGTGCACAGTCAGGCCTCATATCGACGTCATGAACTGATAAACAATACATACAAGTAAAGATAAGGTTTCTAGAATAGGCTTCAGTTCATGACACCACACAAATTCATACCGGTAATTGAGTGATATTCGCAACAGCTCTTCATCTCATGATAGCTTCATAGCTGGTGAAAAGCTACGCTTCCATGGAAGATCTACGCAAAGCAAATTCGCATCATTCGCAAGAGAAGATTTACTTCCATGACAACTCGAGAGAAGAATCGGCGTTTCTACACTTTGATCAGGGGTTGGAATGTTCTGCATAAAGAAAGATGATTCGATGCGTATGATTTTGTTTGTACCTACAGACCATCCTTTATAGTCTACAGTAGTTTGCACCGTCAGAGTAGCAACACACACACTCTCTTGTCTTTCCTCTGAAACAGCACTGATAATCTACTAATTTATATATAGCTACATCCAGAATAACCCTAGCTCGTATAATTTTCCCCTAGAGTATTACACATTCACAGATCTAAGTTAATTCACCCTTATACTACACATATCATTTAGTGATTAGCGTATTCCGAATAGTTTTGAATCCTACCTCCGTACACACTCTATTGCACGAAGATATATCCTGAGCCAACAGGCGCCTGTCTCTGATTGGCCACAAATAGTCGTACTGCATACCTTTTCTGACCTTAGCTTGTGGCTGTCGTAGTTAATCATTGGGCTTATTTATGATATCATATGTTGGTTGGTTTTACTACGTATGCAGAAAAACTAATGGCCGTACTGGTAGGGGTGTGGCTCTATCCTATCTCAAAAATTAATTAAATAATGATGGTTAATCCAACACAAATTGTTGGTTGGAACTGTTGGTTAGTGGCAGGGAACGTCATAGCGGGATGGATTGCAGCTTGATAAGAATGAAGTAGAGGTAGAGTAATTTATTTTTGAAAAAAAAAAAAAAAGACTAAAGAAATACTTCCCCAACTACCAACAGTTTATTTTCAATAATGAATTGAGCTTTGCATATACCGCCGAGATGTTGATTGGAATCCTCGCCGGTTTCCTTTTGGCATTGACCGGGTATGTAGTTTACAGCGTAATCTGCCTCTATGTCAACTATCGAGCCGCCAGGAAAATCGACATTCCGGTTCTCGTTCTGCCGGTGAGCCAGATAAATCCCTTTTGGCTTGCGTTGGAGCCGGTTATTTTCTTCTTTATCGACCTGCTTCCGTTCAGTCTGGGCTCAGTCAACTACTATGGCCGGCGAGGATGGCATTTCCCAGACAAATGCAAGTCCCATCTCGAATTAGGGGATGCCTTTGCCATTGTGACACCGCGTGAAATTCAAGTATTCCTGTGTGATGCCGCTGCCATTCATGATGTCTTTGCTCGTCGGCAGGACTTCATTCGTCCGACCCAGTTTTATCGTGAGCATTCCCTTTTCTTTTATTGGAGCTATCTCTTGGTAGCGATGTTGATAGCTGATGTCAAAATTAGAAATGCTCGCAGTTTTTGGTCCCAATGTCTTCACGGCAAGTACTATTGTTCTCATTGTGTTTGTAGTGATATTGATGACCTGGAGTAGGTGGAGCGGCCTGACTGGCAGCGACAGCGTAAAATCGTCGCCTCCCCTTTCAATGAAAACACAAACCACCTCGTCTGGAAGGAAACTCTAAGTCAAGCCAGTGATATGATTAGTGCCTGGACCAAATGCGGTGATTCAGGCGCCACTGGCCTCAGCAAAGACACTCGTACTCTAGCGCTTAATGTTCTCTCCATGACAGGCTTTAAACATTCCCACAAGTTCCGGAGTTCTATGGAACCAATCAAAGATGAAGTTCATACACATCGCGAATCTTTAGCTACAGTACTGGATAATTCTCTTTTCATTGTGCTCTTTCCGCCAAATCTTCTCAAACTTCCCTTTGTTCCAAACTCATGGAAGCGGATCGGCCAGGCAGTGGACAATTTCAAGTCGTATATGATGGAAATGCTGACCCACGAAACGAAACTGCTTCATCAAGGTCATCCTGGAACAGGAAACCTTATGTCTTCTCTCGTTCGGGGATCAAATCTTAGCGAGAAGCAGAATGGACGAGGCTTGACTGTCGAAGAAATTTTGGGTAATATCTACGTGATTAACTTTGCTGGCCATGACACGACAGCAGCTAGCTTGTCTTATGCTCTTCTCTTGCTAGCTGCCTATCCTGATGTGCAAGAATGGATTGCGGAGGAAATTAGAGAAGTTCTTCCACACGAAGACCGAACTAAATGGGATTATAATGACGTTTTTCCCAAACTCAAACGCTGCTACTCGATTATAGTAAGCGTTATGCTTTTACTTTTAGTCGAGCTTCTCCTCTTCTCCTTCCCGTACTGATTTATTTGACTCACAGCTAGAAACAGCCCGTCTGTTCCCACCGGTTTTGGCTTTGGCTAAATATACGAACCAGTCATTTCAAACATTGAGATTGGAAGAGACCAAAAAAGATTTACTTTTACCCCCAAATACAATGGTAGTCCCTAGTCTGTTGGCAGCCCACACTCACCCTAAATACTGGTCTGATGATTCTCTGGAATGGCATCCGCAGAGATGGATATCAAGACCATCTTCAATGGAGACCTCTACTGCACCATCCTCTCAGCTCTCCTCGGAGACAGTTTATGATCCCCCTGTGGGCGCTTATATCCCCTGGTCAGATGGGCCCCAGTCTTGCCCGGGAAAAAAATTTTCACAGGTCGAGTTTGTTGGAGTCATAGCATGTCTCTTTCGTGAGCATCGCGTCCGAATTCAACTCAAAGCTGGCGAAGACTTTGAGAAGGCCCATGCTCGGATTCTTGCGTTGACGGAGGACTCCTCGCAAATTTTGCTATTGCGCATGCGTGATGCAGACAGCACATGCCTGGTTTGGGAAAATGTTGCGTCGTAGTATATTTGAAGGCCCTTAACTACCAGAGGGTGGTAGTTACTTAGCCGATCAATGTACTAAACACAGTTTGTGAACTTTTAGTTTCCCCTGGGATACCGAAAGGTTGGGGAAGGACTTCACCTTGTATTCCATACCTGTGATTAGGCAATTCTTAGCGCTATTTCTGCTTCCATCTCTAATTGTGATACGATCTCAAGTTCGCTTACCCTAATCCTCTGTCGCGCATAACAACACTTAGGAACCTCTGTGTGGTTCAACCGACCGTGACGTTCTTCGACACAGCCAGGCAGAGGTTGGGCGAAGATGTTTCCGTAGGGGTGGGAGACAGGATATTGTATACCCAAACTCAGGGTGCGTGGCACTTTTCCAAGCATATTTCAGAGATGTTTCATCGCTCTCTAGATCTGCCCCGTGCTGGGCAAGCAGGTCGATGATCTCGGACACTCGCGTTGTATCATGCTCCGAATTGATCTCCCCGAAGTTGGGCTCGATATCATCGTCAGCCTTGTCAAAGAATGGACGCGTGTCATCCTTCAGCGTGAAACCTGCTGCATTGAGACCTTTGTTTGACGGCTTACCAGGCGAACTAGGTGCTGGTAATCGACAATCCCAAAGCGCGGCTTCATTCTCAAACTCCCCGCACAATACAAATGGAGAGAGCTTGTGAATGTCAAGAACAGTGCTGACTGCTCCAGCTTGGAGTAAGGATTTGACAGTCTCAGGTCGGCCGGAGCGGCATGCGTAATGAAGCGCAGTTCTACCGGCCTTATCTTGACTGTTCACAAACTCTACGAGAACTTTCTCAGAAAGAGACGTAACTCGAGAGATCATCGTATCAATTATTCCTGGCTGACGTGCACGTGCTGCAAGATGAAGAACTGTCATTTTATCATGTGTTGCTGCACGAATGTAGGCACCAGCGTTGAGAAGTTTATGAACAATGTTTCAGAGATTGTAGCAGCGATATGTAATGGTTGGACACCCACGTTATCACTGACTGTTATACAGTCGCACTGTTCAAGGATGTAATCAAGAATTGTGTTAGCCGACTCTGTATATAGATTGTTCCTAAGGTCGTCTCTTGAACACACAGCGTGCAAAATAGTTCGGCCTTGGTGATTCATACCAACATTTACGAATCGCTTCAGTACTTCCCGGCCAACGATTTCTTAGTCACAACTTTATGGATCGGGGTGTTGCCATCGTAATCCGACACCAGTGGATCGATTCCTAGGCTTTGAAAACAAGACAGAGTTGGGGTCCATAGCACAACGCCACAGAGTACGGCCCTTGTAGTCGCGCGTATCAAGACGTGCGCCCAGTTTGGCGACATGGCCCAGAGTTCCTGAGATATCGCGCATAGCGTTATCATCTAATTGAGCGAAAAGAAACGACTGGCCTTTGTTGTTGCGTGCTTCCGGGTCTGCTCCCGCTGCAAGAAGGCTCTTGAGCATTTCTTGATCAACACCACGATGCATTTTGTGCAATGGGGTATTTCCCGCATTGTTCCTTAAATTTGGATCGGCCCCTGCCGCCAACAACGCATCAATGAGCTTACGGCTGAGATGGATACGTTTCAAAGCCAGGTGCAATGAGCCGTTTCCTTTGAAATCGGTGACATTTACATCAGGATTGTAGGCTAAAAGTTTAATGATCCGCGTGTCGTTTTGAAAGTGGTCTGCAATTTGACAGTGTAATGGTGACCTTCCATCTTTTGCTCTGCGTTTATTGATATCAACTTTCCCACTCTCGAAGAGCATTGATAACACTTCATCCCTCCTACATTAGAGGGGTGTGGCCAGTAGTACGAGGCCAACTTATACCAGCAATACATCCCCCAATTGTTTCGTCTTCCCTTGTCTTCGATGTCAAGGGAATGACCCCGGCCGCAAGTAAGACTTTGACTACATCGACGTGGTTCAGTTGGGCGGCTCGATGCAATGGCTTTAGCCCTCCGCTCAGTTCAGCATCGGGGTCAGCTCCATGATCAATAAGCATCTGAATCACGTCTCCATAATTGTATAATGCTGCCCAGCCGATGGGCAAGTTCGTAGATAGTGTGTCGGTGTCTTCGCCCCCGGATAGAATATTCTTTGCGAATTGAGCTAGACCGGCTTGAGCAGCGACGTGGAGAGGCGTAATGCGATCCCGTTTCGAGACTGGCACGGGCGCTGGCCAAGCTAGCATGAGCCAAACATTGTAGCGGTGCGTCTCCGCAAAAAAGGTATCGAGGTTATCATGGAAAACTCCCATATTTTCGCCCGACTTCTCTGCCCGATATGCATGCTTGTAACAGTTGTTTGAAGCGTATTCTGCAAATGGGAATTGCAATCGGATTTCATATCGCTTTTGCGTTTTCAAATCCTTCGATTTGGTACAATAGTCGTTCGGGCAAAGGTCTGTATTATCGATGTTGTCGAGACATCCTGCCTGCAAATACCGCAAGCATTCCATCGCGAGGCGCAGGTTTGTTGGACCAGATTCAAGAATGGGATACTCGGAATTCTTCAAGGATTTCGGCCTGGTGTGACCCTTGAGAAACTCTGTCAATGAGTGGTGAACAACGGACACAGTTTCATCAGGCAAAATTTCCAGAAGAGGTCCGCAAGCAGCTCTGACCAGATCTTTGGTTTCTTTGAGCGTTCGATTACAGCCAGAGTGTATATCCAGCATTTCTGCAATTTCCAGAAGTCGCAGCGGGCGTGTTGCATGACGAGTAACAAACTGAAGGATCAAGAGTTGGAGTTCCGAAGGCACATTAGATCGCCGAGCATGTTCCTCGAGTAGGTCATCATACATAGTGTTCAAATCCATTGGCAGTGCGTTGAGAACCACTTGCACATCTGCGCCATGTTCAAGAAAGACGTCCATGGACATTCTCGCATACAAAAATATCCCATTAGCCCGACCAGGAATCGCTTTTTGAATAGCACTCCAGTCTTCTTTGGCGATAGACGAGTTGCGAAGCTTATACTGGACATATGTCGCTATATCGAGATCGACTAGTCTTTCTTCTAGTCGCATTTGCGGAATCGAGTAGGGTCCCAAAGACGTCTCAAGGTGCGCTATTGGGCGCGAGGTCATCAAGACCTTAATATTTCTTGGGCGCCACCGGCCTAAGTCAACTAAACAATTAAGAAAGTCATCATGCCCTAGATCCATCTCATCCAGGGCATCGGTCACAAAGTAGGCCTTGGGGAAACCACGTAATGCCAATCTAAGGTCATCCCATAGATCAGTGGGTGACAAACTATCAAGAGACCGATTTTGTTTTAGATATCGTTGAAGTTTGACTTGGAGTGGAGGGCTATAGTCCAGGACTTGACACAACCAGTCTCGTAACGCAACGACGGGATTGTGGTTCGCCTCGATAATTTGTCGGAAGAAGAAGTACAGCACCGGGACACCTATCTGCTGTAGTTGCCTAATTAAAGAAGCAGCCGTGACAGACTTGCCAGAGCCTGGTATGCCTTTGATCCACAGCAATCCATTATCCCCAGACTCCCACTGCTGATAGACCTGACTTGAAGTGAGCCAAGTTCCAGTCCCGAGTAGGTGTGAGGCGCAATGCCTAGGGTATTCGCTTCTTTCGCTGTCGTACGGCGTTGGCTGAAGCCATTTTATGATTCTGACAAGGTCTTCTGCCCTTAGTGGGAGTACATTGTTCGAGTTGAAACCCCGAACGTCTCCTGCACTAACCAGGACGGTATCACTGCCGGAGTCTGATAGAGACATAACTGCATGGACTTACCTCTCTCAGGCCAAGAAAGAGTATGGGTGGATTGTCGTTTGTGACCACCGGTGTTATTGCTCGTTCCCAAGTTTGCCTTGTCATTGAAGTGTTTGCTAGCTTAGCTGCATGGTATAGCTTCAGTAGCGTGGTGGCTATGCTAGAACCCTGGGACCTCTGTAAATTGAGGAGACAAAGGATTAGGTCCCATAGTTGCTTAACATTGTAGGACTGTTATAGTACCGTTTCTTTTCTTTTATTTTATTTTATTTTCTTTCTTTCTTTTCCCTCCCCAATGAGAGGGCCGTTTTGTTTCAATGATCCGGAAACGTCCAACTTTACAGGCCTGCAGTTTGTAGTGGTAATTTTAAAATTGATGCGTCATCATCAAGTTAATATATAAGTTAGTGTGGCGGCAAATTAAGGCCCAAACTTGAATAGTAGGAAATCGAGACTGTTCTTGAGTGGGCAATATATTCCAGGAAGGCACTGGGAATATGATAAGCGTCCACATTGAACACGGACAGGGTTTGACCGCAAGGCTCATTTCACAATTTATATACTAAAGCTATTCTATAGTCTCCTTCCCTGTTAATTTTATTTCATTGTAAGTTGATAAGAAATTTTGATTTCAGTTAATCTCTTCTAAGTACTTTCATTAACTAAGAGTAGAGAACTCTCCTATCAGGCTATTTTCAGTACTCAAGAGTGGTTGAACTGTTGCTTCTGAAGAGTCTTCCTGACTTAAACATATCCATAGATGATAATCACCGTACCTATTTAGGATGTTGATTGATAGGTGGGAATTCAAACCGGGCGTCTATATTCAAGTCTGGCCACGGAGGACAGTTGAGAGGCGCAAGACATTGCATGGAATGGCATTTCACGGTCACGCATGACAAGAAGCTTCATCCAAATGATGATAAATGTCCTCTGAATCTCTTACTTCGTTTTCTAAGGTATTGGGTGGTGAAAAATCGAAAGATAAAGGAAATGATTGTCGGTGTTCTGGAATCTCTCAATCTATTTTATATACAACTTCGATAACCAATTTCATCCATTCTTATTGTTCTGTGTCAATAAAAGTACATCACTTCGCGTCACCCATCATGCAGCCTAAGAAGCTAACTGTGGTGAGATAGACAGCCATCGAAGATGTAGACATTTAGTCCTTGCCGAAGAAAGTCTTTTTGCCCTGTCAAAACGTTAGTATATACATCCAACTAACGTCGAATTAGCTGAGTTGAATATCCTACAAGAGTCAAACGGATCATGGCGTATGTGGTGACTGGACGTAGTTAGCGACACGGGAGCTCCAAGTGTATTAAAAATCGAGGGATGACGTACTGAAAGTGGTACCCCAGAGAGAGATGTAGTAGGGGTAGAGGAGAGCGCCAGAGCGGCGGGTCTAAAATAAAGCTGTCAGAGATGAAACCAAAGAAGTTTGAGAGCATTTCGAGGCCATTGAACTGACCTGCCACCATTGACGCTTGCCATCGTGCGACTGGAAAAGGCGCTGGTAGTAAGGGACGCGGTTCTCGCGGGCAACAAAGCTATAGTCGTAAAATAAAACGTAAAGATTAGCTTGGGTTCAAAAACCAAATTTCCTCCCAATCTCTTGTGCAGCACATCCGTTTCGCCCGATCGTAGAATTGTCCGGCTGCACCTCGGGGCGATATTCGCCAAGGAACCGCCGTCGCATCTATTCATCGTGGAGACGTCACTTCGCAGGCCAATGGCATTGATAACTCACCCGGCAAGACGAGGAATGGTGCGGGAAACCATGTTTGCGAAAGCAGTTGTTCGGCGAGCGAGGGGAGAGCGGAGAGGGCGAGAGGAGGAGTCACGGTGAAGTCGGTCGTGATGTTGTCTGATGTCGCTCGGCCCGCCGGATTCTTCCTGGTGCGGCACGTGACTAGAGCTGCAAACCGTGCAAACAGCAGTCTCAGTTATAACCTATAGCTTCATATTAAATATTTATTTTATCAGCTACTGACGATTCGTCTCAGTGCGCCCATTGCCAGAAGCTGCCATTCATCAACACACGGCAATCCGTATCTATATCGCTGCGACAATGATGAATTTTAGTCCTCTCAGTCATCCTACTACGCCCTGACTCTGATGCGCCCAGCTCTGCTGCGGCTCCTGAAGAGGCCGTCAGTAATCTCACTTCTTACGGACTTGATATCGACACCTCCGCCGGCTATCGAAAGACTCGCGACTTCCAGAAAATGCCTTGCCTGCCAGAACCGCCGCGCTCATGCAAAGCCGCTGCTGCCAAATCGCACATCGATCGCTATTCATACAAATCCTGCATTGCACAGCTTACAGGTTCATGACATTATCAACCAGGGCAATAACGTGGCAGTCGACGGCGATGATGCGGTTCCCATTGCGCGTAACAGTCAGTTGCCACTGTCGCTTGATGTGGATCGACTCGAATACGAATCGGCTTTCGGCAGTGACGATGCGGTCAATAGGAAACAACGTCTTGTGGATAGCCCCGATAACAAGCACGATTTCGAGCTCTGGAAAGAACTACTACAGTACAGGAAACGACGATACGGCAATACAGGCGTAGCTGAGGTATGGGAGGGGCTAGCAAGAAGGATTAAAGGGATTCAATTGCCGGTGGACGGGGACCTGGCCGATTACTTTTGGAACACTTTTGTGGAAGCCGGTTTGGAGGATGAAACCCTCCTATGCCAAGTAACTGCATACGCGGAGAAGATTTGGTCCTTGACTGAGATGCGCTGGGCCAGGTTTTATCCAGCAATTGTTGGTGGATTTTTCGCGAAGGGCTTACCAATGCAAGCCGTCTCTTGGCATCGCAAATTGCAGTCCATGCATCTAAAACACCCGAATGATATTGTCCTGGTGCTGGAGCAAGCTGTCTCATGTGTCCCTCGGGAAGCACCGGACTGGTCCGTGTTTTCGCAAGAAGCGGTGATGCTTGGATCTCGGCCGGGATTGCGAGCATTTGGGGAGATATGCGTTGCAACAGATGGACATCAAGTGTATGAATCTGTTATTTCTTTCCTGCTACGAGCTGGGCATTTCTTGGATGCTCTCTATATGCACGATTTCTTGATAAAAAGAGGAGACATGCCTCGTGAGATAGCTTCTGTAGAACAGCTACTGGCGTTTGCAGAAACCGAGAGCGATACATTCTCAAGAAAAGTGCGGCAGAGGATTCGCAGAATTAAGCCAACCATTCTTTCTCAACGAGATACTCTGCTGATTACATCATCTCCATCTGAACAAAGCGGGCATTCGAGTTCTACCCAGGAAACGGAGGAACCGAGTGACGCTCCATCGCCGAAGGGCGAGGAAGATAACTGGATCAAAGAGAAGACATTCAATGACGATTTCGGAGCGCGCTTGTTCGCCACAAAAGCATTGACAGTAGATATGATTACAAACGGACTGCAAATGTTTGGTGTTCATGTTATTGGACCGCTGTCTCTGAGAGAGATTGCCCTACGAGCTGAAGGACCGAAAGACATATTACACAAAATGCAGGCACTCCGCAAGGCAGATATAACCATACGTGATTGCGCATTCACACGGCTAGTCGAAAGACTAGCAACGGAGCACAAGGACATTGTCCTCGAGGATCTCCTTCACAGCGATCAGCATCCGGATGTGTTGGAAAATGCCGCGATGCAAGAAAGCTTTCTATGCTCCTATCTGATGGCGCGGGATTGGCGGCTATACAACCTGACCAGAGCTATTCTGAGTGACGTGGCAAAGGATGATCTGGATAACATCCAGTTTCGAGTGTCGTTGACCGCGAAAGAATTGTCGGCTGCGTCAGATATTGTGGATAGAATGTATCTTGATGGCCGAGCGCTTTCTGAGCAGAGTATAAATCACATGATCAACAGTGTTCTAACGCCAAGACTGCCTGGTCGACGGCCGCCGTTTGACCCTGATCGGAATGTGGACGAAGTTGATTATGCACTGCGAATTTTAAAACTAGCATGCAAATCGCATGGTGGAGTCAACCATCAGTATTGGATTGAACTACTGCAACGCCTAGGAAAGCATAGCCAGGACCGCTGGGAGCAGTTATGCAGTTTGTGCCTGTGGCTTGCGCATAACTACGTGGTTCAGGACGACTCTCCGTTTCTGCACAGTCTGTCAAGATCTACGGGAGTCGAGACGGAGTCTCTACTAGCTAGGAACCGGACAGAGCTGCGTCATATCTTCAACCCTCGCATGCAGATGGCCTTGGTTAATTGGGGGTTCAAATTGCCTCTGTGGGAAACAAATCAAGAGCACGAAATGCCTTACCAGCAGCAACTACAAAATAGCAGCGACTATGGTAACGATCTCAACGGTGGCATGGTGATCCGCTGGGTCCGGGGCCTTATCCTGCTCCGCGAGCTGGAAGCAATGGGAGTCACAATATACCCCAGCTTCGTGCGCCAGGCGTGTCGGGAACGACTGCAAATGCTATACGGAGAGCTCCCGTCGAATCGGAAATGGAACCGAACTCTGCGTGAGCATAATATTTTCAAGCTCTCCCGCGTCCTCAATGATATTCTCAAGATTTATCCGGCGCTTTTTACGGAAGAGGAGAGGCTAGATCTGTCCAAATTGGTTGATCGTCCACTTTCGGGCATGGCGGCTCGCAGAATGCACCAGAAAGAGGAGTGGCTGGAGCAGTGGCGTGGCTGATCGCATGTCCATTTTAATGTACATATAACAGATGTCTTGGATGTATTCCGATCTCTCAACTTCTACATACACCCGTTTATAGATGCATATACTTTTATCTAATCTTAAGATGGTTCACATCATTCTCTGCCTGGCTGGCCAGTCAATATTCACGTATTTTTCTCCAAAACGCCTTTCCAATACGTATACAAGTCTTCAATGTCCATATGTATTGTATTACAGAAATGACTTCGTTCCTCGTTTACGTCACTCACTCAGTGAACTAAGTTAGCCTCGCTTCCATCCAATCACCACCTCCCGAGGAGAGCACACTCGTATTAGCACATTTCACTATTAAACTGCTGGATCTGCGACGCTAAGTTTAATTAAACCGCGAAAGCTGATCGTAAGGTCTTAGTCACTCGTTTATTCAGCACCCGCATTGATTCAGCCGCAGGCATCCAACTTGAACTGTGGTATAAATTAATACCGAGCGTCACCCCTGAGAAGTAAACAAGCATAGAAAAAAATATTTTTTTCGCTTCGTGCCAGACGTGCCAAACATATTCTGTGGTTGTCTAAAGAACATGTCGTTACCGTCCGCCGAACGTGGCTTCTTGCCATATGCACTTTTCACGGTACCTAGACAAGCATAGCTGCTTTTGATATCTTGGACGTGCATTGACATGTATTTCCATAGACCAGCCTGATGGCTTTGACGCACTCTGCCGTCACATACCTTCGACCATTGCCTTCACTAATACAATTCTCTGGCCCGTCAGCACCGCCTCCACATCCACTGATTGCGCACATTTACGGTGTTAAAAACGTCTACTCAGGTTTGATTCGTTTGTATGCGGCGTACAATATCCGAAATGGTGATCTTTACTCTCTTGCACTCATCACATACCTGGGAGTCTTTGGATTGTACGGCTCAGAATTGTGGATTTGGCGCACGGTTCGGGTTCGTGAGACTCTTTCCTCGTTCATCATTTCGGGCGGAATGTTGTTTTGGATGTTGATGCAGAGGAAGTGGTACGTGGGTTAATGTGATGCTGTGGTTGTGGCCAATGAGCAAAGAAGATGTTCGGAGGATTCCAATTTCGTGCTACGAAGCGTGGTTGTCAACAAGGAAAAGTCGAATGAATTCAAGCATTCTAATTATTCAAGAGGCATCGTTTGCATACTCACCAATAGGTCCTCCTATTTTACCAAGTATTAGCATAGTTTGCAACCTGCAATGGATACTGTGATTGTTGGGCCTGTCGGCTGTGGGAAGTCCAAATTATTCAGGCCAATATCAGGTTCCATGCATAAAGGAGACAATGTGCCGCAGCAAACAGCTGAACAGCATAGCATACTGCGAACAGAGCCCATGGCTCCGCTATTGTTCCTTCCACAACACTATATTAGAAAGTGGCGAGCACGCTCAAGAGCTCTATGATATGTCTATACATGCATGTGCTTGAGGACTTGCTAATAAGTTTATAGTGAACCATCTGGAAGTCGTAGATCACATTGTGCTGCTATCCTCCGAAGGGCGCATCGTGACACAAGGGTCTCGTGACCAGCTTAACCCTATGGACCTTCGGAAACTCAAAGAAATGAAAGGTCGTAGACGTACAGACATAATCAAAGAATCTTCAACCAGCAAGTCGAATTCGATAGGTTGAATGGACTTTGTACTATGTATATATTTGTGCTATTGGTTTCACACAATCGAACGAACTGCAAGCATTGCAGTCAGGCTGGTGGACAGAGTCGCACGTATCGTACCCCGGCAAGTATACACACACATATATGACTCTATATGCGATGCTTAAAGCCCTCGCGTTGATGTGTGTCGTTGGTCTGTTCTGCGTGATCCTTCTTATTGCTGGGCCGTGAGCATCAATAAGGCTTCAAGGAATTTTGTCGAAATCGGTCATTTATTCTCATTATGCATCTACTGACAATGAACCAATTCTGAACAGGTACTTTGCCGTTCCCACATATAGCAGTGTCCTGCCAACTGTTCTAGATTTAGTCAAAACACGAGTCTGATTGATATGGAGCTGCTGGGAGGCTTTGTTGACACCCAGGCCAGCGCTGGCTATAAATGAAGCGGAACTCGTCATGATAGGCGCCTTTTATACGGCTGTGACAACACAGCTATTTCTCATCGTTCTTCATTTTCTTCAAAAAAACTCCATCTTCGTCTTTCTCGCCGGTTGCGTTGCCTGAATCCCGAGTCCAAGTCTCCTATCACGGACTTAGTCTCAGAGGTGTTCTAGAGCTGAACGGTGCTCGCAATCGCGCATCGGTTGAGAAGGATTGGCAATCACGATGGGGGGAACAGGCTATACGAAGATAGTGAGGGTAGGCATACCAAAAGACTTCATAGCAGACCCCCAGAATTGATTGCACGTTTTTCTGGATGAGGAAGGCCAAAACAAGGTGCTTATTCAGCAGTGCGATCGGTGCGGGCCGGCAACTTCGCTAATCCGAATATCCGTCCCTGGGGGCCTGCAGCCAATGATAGACACCCCAGCCGCCCAAAAGCATGCGTGACTAACCGTGTCTGGCTAGCCTCGATTGGAAATCCTGCATCTAACATTATTAATCGCCTGCTTAAAGCCGCGCTCTTATTCCGCGCGCCTATGCCTTGCCGAATGTGGTATGACGGATATACATTTAAAAAAAAAAAAAAAAAGCTCGTCCCTGATTCCACAATATTGACTATGACGATGCCACTCTTTTCGTGCGAGAATCCATAAATTTGTCACTTCCATTCGTTTAAATCGAGTGACCTCGCCTGCCTTCGCTCTTTTCACTCTATCAGCCCACCCATTATTGATAAGCCACTACACATTGCGATATTATCCACTTGGCTAGGCCGTTTGACTCCATCATGTCTCTAGCTACAAGCTCCACTGGCTCCCTGCTTCGATTGCCTTCCATCCACAGTTCGGTGCAAAGTACTGTCAGAAGTGGGACTAGAGTTGCGACTCGCTCCACATCTACGAGTATATCTATCCCGCGCCGTGCCTCTCTTTCTACATTCTCTTCATCTCGACAACACAAACGCCTTCAAGTACCTTCTTCTCTAGCAGCATCAGCAAGAGCATTCTCTTCCTCAGCTCGTACATCCTTCACACACACCACCAAAACCATGGCTCCCTCTACACAGACCTTGATTGAAGTGGCCAAGGCCCGCCGCACCTACTACAAGCTCGGCCGCAATTCGCCTGTCCCTGACTCCGAGGTCGTCGAGCTCGTGAACCAGGCCATCCTGCACATTCCTAGCTCTTTCAACACCCAGTCCACGCGTGTGGTTGTTGCTCTGCATGGAGACCACGAAAAGGTCTGGGATATTGCCGCCGAGGCTTTCAAGCCTCTCGTTGCCTCAGGCGCTGTGCCTCAGGAGACCTTTGATAACCAGACCAAGCCCAAGCTTGATGGGTTCAAGGCAGCATATGGTACCGTAAGTATCTATACTTCAGTGTCATAAGGAACATGAGTGACATAAACTGACTCGAATGCAGATACTCTTCTATGAAGACCCCGCCCATGTCAAGCCCTACGCAGAGAAGTTCCCTGCCTTTGGCGATAAGTTCCCTCAGTGGGCCGAGCACAGCAACGCGATGCACCAGTGGTTCCGTAAGTAATTTCTATTCCACTATCCGATCCAGGCACCATGACTAACGTGTCCTGATTAGTCTGGGCGGGTCTTGAGACCCTCGGCTTCGGCGCCAACCTTCAACATTACAACCCTCTCATCGATGCCGAAATCTCAAAGGCCTTTGATGTTCCTAGCGACTGGCAGCTCAAGGCCCAGCTTGTCTTTGGTTCTATTGAGGCGCCTGCTGGCGAGAAGCAGTTCAACCCTGTTGAGGAGCGCGTCAAGATATTTGGTGCGCAGTAAGTGAGGTGGTCTTTTTCTTTTTCTGACATGATTAAAATGTATATAGCGGTATTTAGATAGATACACAGATTCCCTTTGTTTTCCTCATATCTCTTGCATTCCCTTGCAGATTTGTCTGTCACGATCTTCTCGATCAATGATACAAGCATAATAACAACGGATAGTCCATGCCAAATTAAACTAATGAATTTCTTGGCCATACCGAAGAAAATTCACATTATTCCAAACCCCGGAAGACCTCCCATCTCAAAACCTCTTCTCTCGTTCCTGCGATGGCGATTCCGATGACGACGTCGTGGCCTGCCCAGCGTACCGACCAGCCGGAAAGTTGTAATCCGAGTCTAGATTACTTTTCGCTTTCATCAGAGGAGCCCAGTCCGTATTCCATTTGTTACTGAGCCGGTATCTCAGTCGCCCTAGGAACGACCGTGTTGGTGGCGACCGTTTCTGGTCTATGCTAGACGTCGTTGAGAGACTTGGATTTGTCATTTTTGGCTCTGTTTTGGATCTTGATCCGTTCAATAGAAGGATATATTTTCAAAAGATATCGGCGTTGATGAGCCTGCTTATAAAATTTTCATCTTTCAGATATCGACGCTCAAGAAAAAAAATAAATGCATTTCGGTATGTGCTTGCCGTATATTTCCGTGGGAAGAGGCGATTATTTTATATGGAGGGTATTGAGTTCAGTCCTTGATCAGCGCTAACAAGGAATAGAACGATAACAAACATTTTACTATTTCCATTTCTGGACTTGTATTGACAAGTAAAAATTTGCCTGTAGGTGTATCGTAGTCAAACATGACGTTCCGCGTTGTTAATAGTATTGGGCGGCTCTTGGCGGCGATTTCTCGGGAGTGGCCGCCGGAGTTCGCGCCACTGCGAATTCTTGCGACTCTGTCTTCTTTTTCATTGGCTCTTTGGTGTTTCCTTTTTGAGCTTCGAATGTGGAGATCGATGAACGGATAATAAATTGATAAAGCTAGAACTAACGATGCCGACTCTCCTTTGGTCTGCGATGTTGTACTGAATGCGCATTCTTTTGTTCAGTGTCAATTCGAGCTTTTGTATAATGACACTGCCAAAAAATGATTTTTATTAAACGGCTGGGAACGGGTTATTTTAGTTATTTATCATGTGTTGAATACACGTTCCTCCTTTTCGACAGGGAATACGACAATCTTAGGGCTAGAGCGGTCGACATGTCAGGTTCAGAGCGATCCAAAAAAGCATTCATATTTGCTAGGAGCAGATAATCCATTGAGCTAAGTATGCGTTTCATTACTTTAATGAAAATATATTGAGTCGATATTTACTTTATTAAAGTGCCTAGGTAGGCATGTTCGTAGCTTTACTTGTATAACATTTATACTCGTAAAGTAGGATTAAAGTGACCACGAAACTCACAAAATGTCTCGGCATATGGCCAATTCACTGAACCTTAAAATCACTCCAAATATTAAGATCGCTGCAAGCTACCTCTGCGTTTGCGTCTAAATCGCCGCGCCTCTAGCTTTATCACCTTTCCTTCTCCCTCAATCTTTTCCCGGGCTCATATGTCTTTCATGAAATTTCCTATAGCCAAAACTATGATAGAGTACAAAGAAAAATAACCCCTGAAAGGTGCTAGATGCCTGTACTTATATGTAGACGAATACGTATTAGGCTATGTTATCAATAGCAATCAACGGTTTTGGCAAAATTGAAGAGAAACGGGAGCGGATTCTCGATCATGAATGATGATTTATCCGCCTTTATTTTTCTGAATGTGTGGAATTACTCATACATGGTCTTTTCCAGATCAGGAGTATCAAAAGAGTTGCGGGGCCAATGGCTACCTCAGTTCATCCCCCCGCATACGCGGATACATTTTGGCGTAAACTTGGTCAAGTCCCACACCGGCCTGTCAGCCGGAGAAGAGGACTATTACCGGTTTCCCTTGAAAAGCAGGTTCTCACGGGCATAACCTGCATGGCTGCCTGTAAGCTCGTATTCTTCTTGTTTATCTTCTCATGCCCTTCTCTGCCACCTTTATAGATGTTCTTTTCCCCTTTCCTTTATCTGTGTTTCTATGATAACACCTTCTTGTCTTTCTCGTTTTTCCAGTTAGATTGGGTCATCGTTCTATGACATTAAACATAATACTAATACCCACCCGTACTTTCCGCTCCTACTACCTGTTATGGTTTCTATTAGTAATCAACGTGACTGCTCCGTTGCACCAGAAATTGGTGAAGGTGGAGATCCATCTATGGATACAGTCAGCTATCCAGAAGGTGGTGTCGCCGCATGGATGGTTGCCGTGGGCTCTTGGTGTTCTATGACCGCCGGGCTCGGTATGGTCAACTCTGTCGGTGTCTTGGAGGCATATGTTTCGACCAATATACTGACCTCAAGTTCAACCAATGCTACCGGATGGATTTTTGGAATATATGTCTTCGTTTCTTATTTCTGCGGCGTACAGATTGGGCCTGTCTTTGACGCCAAGGGACCGCGCGGATTGATACTAATTGGGACTGTTCTCCTGCTGGTCGGCACCTTTTCAATCGGTCTGTGCACAGGTGAGACTGTATATTATTTGCTCTTCATGATGGGTAAAGTTTGAGAACTAATGGAGATCATCACATTCCTTATCGACCCAGGGTATTATCAGTTTATTTTGGCCTTCTCTGTGCTCAGCGGCATTGGTAACTCCTTTTTATTTACACCGGCCGTGGCTACCATATCTCATTGGTTCAATAAAAGACGTGGCGAAGCCAGTGGTTTCGCTTTTACTGGCAGCGGCTTTGGCGGAGTACTTTTTCCCTTGATGATGCAGTCACTACTCCCAAAAGTAGGATGGGCCTGGTCGACACGCATTGTTGGCTTTGTTTTTCTATTTCTTTGTATGCTTAGCATTGTTCTCTGCCGAAGCCGCTTGCCACCCAAGAAGGGTACAGCCACCGTGTGGCGTGATATGATGCCTGACCCCTACATCTTCAAAGATGGCACTGGTGCCATGGCCGTGACCACCGCTGGCATCTTCCTTATTGAGTGGGCTTATTTTATCCCTGTGACTTATGTGCCTAGCTACTACTTGGCTCGGCAGAGGCTTTCGGTTGTCGAATCCGCCAGCAGAGAGGCTGCCTTCGCCTATCAGTTGCTTGCCATTTTGAATGCTGTGTCCTGTGTTGGTCGCTATCTAATTGGATACATTGCTGATAGGGTGGGTCGTTATAATACTATGATTGTTTCTAATCTCATTTGTCTTGTCTCGGTGATGGGCTTATGGCTGCCTGATGCTCTGGGAAACTCTTCCTCAAATGATTCCCTGCTCATCTTGTTCGTTGTCATATTTGGCTTTGCCAGCGGTTCCAACATCAGCCTGATGCCCGTATGTGTCGGCCAGCTTTGTGACACTCAAGAATATGGCAAATACTATGCTAGCACTTACACTGTAGCTAGTATAGGTTGTCTAACTGGCATACCTATTGCTGGTAATCTCATTATGGCTACCGAGAGAGGTCGACGGGGCTACTGGGGCGTCATCCTATTCACTGGTATGAGCTACGTGTTGGCGTTTGCTTGCTTTCTCTGGGTGCGAATTCGAGTTAAAGGAGGGAATTTACGACTCATTTGGTAGAAAGAGCTTATTACCTAAACAAAGCAGGGTCAAAGGAATACGTTCAAGCTGTGGAGCGAGGAAGTGCAAGACTCCTGCCTAAAACCTGGTGGTACATTTATGTATGCAACCTGTTATCTCTCTCCTGAAAGCTTAAAGTTTCAGACAGCAAAACATATTTGAGAGGAGGGGATTGGATTGGCTTCATGATTTGCCATCTTATCAAGGAGAAATTATACTCGTATGTAGGTGCATTGGGTTATACCATACTTTAAGAATATGAAATAAGGAGTAGGATTTCTAGGACTACCAATCATGGCCTAACGATATAATGGTTGAGTAGACAAGCAGGTCCTTGTAAATACAATACTAGATCTGCTTGGGTTAGCCGAAAAAGACAGCAGGCATCATACATTGAAGTATAGCTTGACATTGGCAAAAGTCTTACCGACTGTGATAGAAGCTATACGGGTAGCCTCCCATTTTGATGAGCAGGTTGCCAACTTGACCGGCTATATTGGATACAATTAACGTGACTTCCAGACCGTATTGATGACTTGAGTTTTGCACCGGGCCGATTTGCATACAAAATACTGCGGTAAACATGAAGATTGTATTACATGTTAGCAACCCCCTCTATAATCATATTCTCTTTAATAGATAATTTCAGAAGTACCGATGTGTCTATAGGGCTTTTAATAATAAAATTGTATGACGCATTAATCTCAGACCTGAGGAACATGACTGGCACCGGGGATGTCTGCTAAGACTTTAAGCCTCACGATGTTCAAACCGGGCGATATTATTGGACCGTTGAACCAGCTTGGTGGTCACTAACTGATATAAGGTTGTTGTGGCGGGGTTTTGGCCCCTCAGCCTCGTCGAGAGCACAAGTGCCTTTTGCTTTCACCCCTGCGCCTTCGAAGCCTTGCCACAAAATAATTTTTTCTTTGACTCGTCACCCTTTTCCGTCCGATCGTCTATTTTCAATAGAGACAATGTAACCTGGCGCCGTCTTCCAACTGCACTGGGAAAGTTGTAGTTGGTAATACACTTCTACAGCGACGCGGAGTTCCAACGCCAAATGCCGCCTTCCGCTGAGACTCGGACACCACAGCCCGTCGAACAGCCCAAGTCTCGAAGTGACTTTGAGATTGCAATCATATGCGCGTTACCTATTGAGGCGGATGCCGTGGAAGCGGCATTCGACGCGTTCTGGGACGATGACGGAGACAAATATGGTAAATCGATCAGTGATGTCAATGTATATACAACCGGAGTGATTTGCAATCATAATGTTGTTCTGGCTTATATGCCGGGCATGGGTAAGAAAAACGCTGCTAGTGTCGCCGTCAATTTTCGAGCAAGCTTTCCCGGTATCAAGCTCGCTTTACTCGTCGGTGTCTGCGGGGGCGTTCCAGGCGGCGGAGACCGTGATGAGATTGTTCTTGGAGATGTTATAATCAGCGATGGCGTGGTTGAATACGACTTTGGAAGGAGATTTCCGGGAAGCCAGTTCGTACGGCGAGATACACCAATGGACGGTCTCAGTCCCCCCAGGGCCGAAATTCGAGCAATGCTGTCCAAGCTGCAGTCGCAGAGAAACAAAAAACGTCTTCATGACAAATTGGCCCTAAACCTTGGGAATATATGCCTCAAGCTGGGAGATAAAGGTATCAAATACCTTGGGTCTGAGTTTGACCAACTATATCACCCTACATATCGACATCGGCATCATGATTCTAATGGATGCAAAATATGTACCACCGGTACTATTTGCAAAGCTGCGCAAACAATGTCTTGCAAGAAGCTTGGGTGTGATCCAAAACGCCTGATACCTCGTAAACGGCTATCACCCGAGAATAATGCCACGTCAGAACCATCACCGGTGATCCACTTTGGCCGGATTGCATCTGGAGACACGGTAATGAAATCTGGTGAGGATCGAGACACAATAGCGAAGCAGGATGGAGTTATAGCATTTGAAATGGAGAGTGCAGGGATCTGGGAAAACTTCCCGTGTCTAGTCATCAAAGGTGTGAGTGACTACGCCGACAGTCACAAGCACAAAACATGGCAACCGTACGCGTCAGTAGCAGCGGCGGCCTGCATGAAAGCCTTGTTGGAGTTATGGACAGTTGTTGACAAGCCATCAATGCCAGACCCAATGAATAGTAGGTAATTTTGTTAGTCCTGAAAGGTCTAAGTAGCTGAACATTGTGGATATAGGAATCGGAAGGCCGGCATTTATTTCGCCCCTTTTTGACGTAGAGAAAGAAGGTAAGTGGCGCTTTTATTAAAGCCTGCTCTTTCTCTCACCGATGCTTCAATTACCAATTTGGCACATATTTTGCTCAATTACTGACACCTTTCAGAGTGTGGCCGCTCCCTCAGCTTTCGTAATATTGATGCTCGATATCAAGATATTTCCATTGCCCACCGACACACATGCTCGTGGTTCCTCGAAACCAAAGCTTTCCAGCAATGGCGAGACGGCCATGATCTACTGAACAATAACGGAATCCTATGGATCAAGGGAAAGCCCGGAGCTGGAAAATCAACGTTGATGAAGTACACCCTCAAGCAATCGAGGGAGACTTATTTCAAGGACCATATTATTGCTGCTTACTTCTTCAACGCTCGAGGAACAGATTTGGAAAAAACTCCAATTGGGATGCTCCGCTCACTAGTATATCAGTTGATTGATCAAGACAGAGGTTCCTGTGAGCGCTTTCTCGTTCTTTTTCGAGACAAGTTGAAAAAGCATAAACAAGGGCAATGGGAATGGGGAAGGGGAGAGCTTCAGGAGTATATCTCTGCCGAAGCCGGGAATAAGTCTCATAAGAAACCTATAATATTTCTCATTGACGCCTTGGATGAATGTGGGGAGAGGGAGGTACAAAGGGTTGTGTCGTTTCTTGAATCATTGGGTGCGGATGCAGTGCAATCCGACGTGAAGTTACGCATTTGCCTGTCTAGTCGTCACTATCCGACAGTCAGTATGAGGAAATATATAGAGCTGATTGTTGAGGAGATGCAGGAGCACGACGATGATATCAAGCTCTATATTCAGGATAGACTTATGGAGCGAACTCCAGCAGTTGAGGACCAGATTCTCAGTAAGGCTCGTGGCATCTTCATGTGGGTTGTTCTAGTGGTGGCTATGCTCAACCATGCGTTTAATCATGGAAAGCTAGAGGCGATGCAGAAACTACTGAACGAGCTCCCTCCTGACATAGAGCAAGTCTTTCAGACTCTGCTGAACAGGGACATGGATAACAAGCACGAGACGATCCTAGCCATCCAATGGATTCTTTTCTCAAAACGACCAATTCAGCCTGTCGAGCTATTCTGCGCAGTGCAAGTCGGGACGGCCCCCAAACAGATCAGCCCTTGGGATACTTCGGAGATCTCGAGCAACAAAGTCAGTAATCGCATCATCCATTCTTCGAAGGGTCTTATCGAGAAACGGAAAGGAGAGACGACATTGCAGTTCATCCATCTGTCAGTCAACGACTTTCTGCTTCGAAATCGAAGGTTAAGGACGTTGGATTTGAAATTGAAGGATAATCCAGTTGGTACGAGTCACGATTACTTAAGGAGATGTTGCTTTGCGTACCTGATGAGTATGCAACTGCCCTTAGAAAAGGATGCTTTTGTTGCTCAGAGGAGCTATCCTTTCCTACCGTACACATCCGAACATTTATTTTATCATGCGGAAGCCGCGCAAGCATCTGGGGTGTCACAGAAAGATTTTTTGCAGTCCTTATTGACACACCCTCACCAACGTCGAATTTTGACAGTATGCTATAGACTGTTCACTGACAAGCGGTGCCGGGATGTGCTACAGATTCTAGCACGGAACGGTTACATTGAATTGGTTCGTGTCTTCTCGGGCTGCACAGGGTTTGATGTAAACACGCATGATAGCGGATACTATGGGAATGCGCTCCAGGCGGCCGTAATTGGCGGGCATCCAAAAATGGTCAACATGCTTCTAGATCTTGGAGCTAATGTTAACGCAAGGGCTGGCAAATACGGATATGCACTGCAAGCTGCAGCATGGAAAGGCAACAAGGAAATTGTGAGAATTCTTTTGCGGCATGGTGCAAATGTTCATGCCCAAGGAGGGCGCCATGGCAGCGCTCATCGAGCCGCTGAAAAGGCCGGGTATTCTTCTATTTTGAAGATACTAGCTTCAACTGAGCACATCAAGACCGAGTCCCCCAAGTCGTCTGCTTGTATCATTCTATGATTCCACGTCAGCAATATCATCTCGGTGTCATACTTGCAGCAAAATCATATGGAAAGGCCTCCCCATTACCTCGAACGAGAAATCTTCCGACGCCTTGATAATCCTTTTCTAATGATGTTGAGACTGCTTGTCTCATTGATGGAATTTACCCATGTGTAATAGCCACAGGATGTTTGGAGGTGGTTGTTATCCTATCCCTTGAGAACGAGTAGCTGCTTTGAAAAGGCAGGTGTGCTCATCAGTCATAGGAGACTAGACGTGAAATCTACGAGTAGTAATTGTAAACAAAATCCAGCAAAATCTCGAATCATCCAGACATTGAAATCAATTAGCAGTCCATCGTCTGTAGTCTTGGTGAAGACTTGATGTGGACGGGAGGATACGGCAGCCCCACAAAAACGGCTCTTTCCGTGCCGATACGCTGTCTTCGTCCTCCTCACCACCATTCATTCTCTCCATTTCCCGCTTAACTACTGAGAACGCCTTAGGGATTAGGGTAATGTTGTTCTTTTCTGGCTTATTACGGCGAACCAGTGCTTGCGATCATGTCAAGTATTCACTTTCAGAGGGATCCTCAGCAGAATGATCACCACACTCGGCGACGCAAGCGCGTCAGCCTGGCCTGTGAGCCCTGCAGGTATACTTTTCAAGTCTTGCTTTCCTCGAAATTGTTCGTATATGAAAACATGCTGAAGCTGATTCTAGGCGCAAGAAGTCAAAGTGTCCTGGCGAGCAACCCATCTGTTCGCATTGCGCACGATTAAACCAGCCTTGCACCTATATATCTACGCGGCGCGTCTCCCGCAGGTTATCAGAGTCTCCGGCCATAGATGCTCGATCTGAAAGCTCAGTAGATGGTCCCCCGGCTGTGGTATGTATACCTCGCTTGAATCTGCTGATGAGACAAGGCTTTGCTCATTACACACTCATTACAGGAACGCCGCCTCGGGCATCTAGAAGATCAAATGACAAAGGTTTTACAGAGCCTTAGGTAAGAAATGAAGTCCTTTGAAACCAGAACTTCCATTGTCGACAACATTATTAGTCTAAATTGTTGGTTTTATAGACGCAATGACCATGCAGAGATTTCATCCTACCAGGAGCCTCCTACTCCCTCTGTACCTAATTGGGATGCTAACGTGAAGATATCTCTTCCTCCGTGGGAAAAGATTCTTGAAATAGCGCAAGCGTATTTGGTATATTGTGATTGCCAGCCGCTTCCTCTTTTCCATCGGCAAACCTTTTCATCAACCCTTGGCAGTCGCGATCCTGAAATAATCTATGCAATTCTTGCATTAGCGATCAGGTTTTGTTCGCCATCAATTCTGGGCGATATGGACGGGGATATCTCCTCAATTCAAACCCATGTCGATTCTTATGCGGAAGCTGCACGCGAGCGTGTGATAAAACGAGTCCTAAGTGGGCCCGTTGAGATTTCCACACTGCAGACTCTCTGTTTGTTGAGTCTGGTTGACTTTACAAGTGCGTCTGATCCGTTGCTCTTTCTCATTAGAATGAATTGCTACATATTGCTAACAGCACAAGACGGCAACATTCATCAAGCAACTATACATAGCAGCCTCGCTTTAGATCTCGCCAGATGTGCCAATCTTGCGTTTGAGCCCGTGTCTACACCAAACCACGTCGTCAGAGAAGAACGTCGTCGATGCTTCTGGAGCATCTGTTTATTACGTCGGTTGTACGGAGAAGATGTGCATATTCTGGAGTTTGCTAGTCAAGATACCCTCGTCAAGTACCCTAAGAGTACAGGAACTGCACCAGACATCACAAAGGCGGATAATCCTGGTGTCGAAGTCCGAATTGCTCGCGGAATGAAAGACGAAGGCGTCGTGGCCTATATTCTCCTACTGAGTGAGACTTTTTCTCGCACGGCTGGGTACGTAAGGCGGAGAGGTAAACCAAATGACTTTCCACCTTGGTCTCCAGAGTCCGAATACTCAAAAATCATAGCGTTGCAAATGGAGAGCGAGACTCTCGTGCCTTATATTCACCGCTTCAAATTTTCCGGTCTTGAGAGCAGATCTGCGGAAGACCTACAGTCAAACCGCGACTATTGGGGCCCGTGGTTTCTTAATCAATTCATGTATCACACTATTCTATGTCTCCTTAACCACCCTCTTCTACTCTCTCTTAGCCTCCGCAACCACCGAAGCACTATACCTGAAATATTTCTTCAACACTCATCTGACATGGTTTTATCTCATACTTCTTGGATCGTATATTTCGTGAGGTATTTTGAGGACAAAGGTTTTCGCATATCTGATCCCTTTTTGGGATATTGTGCGGCCGTTGTGGCAACTATCGAACTGCAACTTAGCTTTACTGAAGATGAGGTCATTCGTAAAGACAAGCAGGAGCGTTTCGAAAGCTGTCTGAACTTTGTGCAGGAATTGGGGAAAGAATGGCCGCACATGATGAAAATGGTACTCTTATTATTTAGATTTTGTGATGGTGATGTGCGCTGACTTTATACCAGGCCGAAAAGCTAAGAGCTTTGAACGGAGCAGTTTCAGCATCCTACGTTCCCTATACTCGAACCCAAGACAAGAGTCTTGTGATCGACCTGTCTAGATTCTGGGAGATACTGGATTATTCTTCGGGATTTTCAGACGATAGAGATAGCCTCTTCGGATCAACACTCTTTTCGGAAAGCACCACAAGAATACCGGAAGTCTCCAGCACGACACCCTTGCCTGAACCCACGAGGATAGGTCTATCATCACGCAGGCCGTCACAACAAACTCCCAGCCACATTAGACCCATCCGGCAAGAGACTGATCATGGATATGATACTGGGCTTCTTCCAACGCAATTGGATATTTACGGGGATCAGTACTCCATGCTTGCTGAGAACTTCTTTAATCAAGGACAAGACTTTCTTCGTAATACGGAAGACTGGTTTACAACGGGAAATTTATGATATTTTTTTTTCCTGTTCTTAATTTCAAAGCCAATTCAAAGATTCTGCACGGCGAACCTCAAGACAATCTTCCACAACACCTCTAACTGAAGGATGTTCGGCTTTGGGTCACGCACTAAATTATTGAATTGCCAATTTCAGCTCGTGAACAAATTTCCACACGTCTGTGAAAGAGTTATACAACGGTGCCGGAGCAACTCGCACAACATCAGGTTGTCGCTTATCACAAATAATGCCTGCGTCTTCCAGTCGTTGAGCAACCCGATCTAGCAGCCCTGGGTTCAACAAGAGACTCAACTGGGCGCCTCTCGCATAAGGATCCGATGGAGTGATAATACGAAACTTCCTCGTCTCTTCGGTCGTATCGGCAAGCAACAAATACTCCAGATATCTTGTGATAAGAAGAGACTTTTCTCTTATTTGTTGCATCGAAGTTTCGTTGAAGACCGACAAAGCTGAGCACAATGCAGCCAGGTCAATGGCAGACGGATTTGAAACCTGAAAGCCACCGGCACCAGGAATTGGTTTGAATTCTTTTGCCTAATATTAGTGAAAATACCCTAGAGGAAAAGGAGTAGGGGTCAAACATACTGTTGTCCATCT
This sequence comes from Eurotiales sp. R13A2, assembly GCA_023625935.1. Lineage (NCBI taxonomy): Eukaryota > Fungi > Ascomycota > Eurotiomycetes > Eurotiales > Eurotiales sp. R13A2. The sequence continues at coordinate 253,943 of JAMAFV010000010.1, read as the reverse complement.
TGAATCTAACTGACCGGTCGCCACCGTACCAACCTGTCAAACGATGTCTATACGACGGCTTGTCTTCTCCCTTGCTGTAGTCCACAGAACCGTGTCTATTGTGAACAAAAATCCCACCCATGGCTCCTGGTCCTGCGTTTCCGTACTTGTACGTACACCAAGCGGCGAAATCGACATTCCAGTCGTGCAACTTGACTTCCACATTTGCATAAGCATGCGCAAGATCCCATCCTACCACGATGCCATGGGATTGGGCGTGTTGGGTGATCTTCTCAATCTCAAAAAGCTGTCCGCTATAGTATTGAATACCAGGAAGCAATAACAAAGCTGCATCGTTGGCATGTTCATCGATAATTGACAGGATCTTTTCAGTAGTAATGACGTACTCTCCCTCATCGGGGCCGATCAGGACCATTGTTTCTTCAGGCTTTCGATTGTGCCATACGATTTGAGACTCGATAGCATACTAAAAGAATCATGTTAGTCTCTTTTACCTTTTCACCATTGCTAGAACTTTTCATAAGATGCATGACGTACATGATCACTAGGGAAGGCTTTCCAGTCCAGTAGGATCTTATACCTATCCTCTGTCGGAGTATAAAAGCTGGCGAGCAACAAATGAAGATTTGATGTCAAAGTTCCCATGGCTGCAACTTCTTCAGGTGCAGCACCGACTAGGCGGGACATGTAACCCGCTGCTTGCTCGGAGAGAAGTTGCCATTGTCTTAGAGGTGAGTCCTCAAGGTCTCTGAAATGACCGTTTACTCCAATGGATGACCACGTGTCAAGCTGGGCTGATATGTACTCGCTTGTAGCGCGTGGCTGGAGACCAAGCGAGTTGCCGCAGAAATAGATGCATTCATCTTTCGAAAGACCTGTTATCTCCCTAATCAGTCTATCCATAACTAACAGTGCTTGACTAGTATATTTCAGAATGTTGGAAGGGTGAAGTGGTTTGTTTTTCTAGATAAACGAAATAAGAACGTACCTGGTTTGGCCAACTTTGTAGCTCTCAAATTCGCCTTGGACGGGATTATGAATTTGTCCCGAAAGGATCTCAGCGGGTCTGCAGCATCGAGAGATTCTGCGTATTCACGCGCTGTGGCATTGGCAGGGAAAGGTTTGAAGTCGGTGCTGACGTCCTTTGCTCGTTCCCCATTGGATGTTGGTGCTGCTGATATCGCCATTTTCTAGGTCGGTCTTTTCCTCTCTTTTCACACACAAGGTATATGTTTTCGCAAGTTAATAGAATCCTTGTTAAGTAGACGAACTGAGACAGATGCACTAGTAAGAACTAGTTGTGAAGCTTAGTTAGTATTAACGAGAGGCGGGAGAACTGCTCAATGACCAACTTTATGTTAAACGTACATTATGCTACCCAATGATGGGGGTACGTTATCTTCGACCATGCCATCCTCGATATTCCGTACCCGTATCCGTACCCGTACCGCTTCCGCTTCCGCTTCCGCACCCGTGCATGTTATCTCCGGGATTAGCCGCGTCGAGCCCTAAGTATACGGCTACGTAATATCGAATGGATCCTGATGGTGACGGAAGACACGGGAAAGGATAGTTGAATTGACTTATCAGTACTAGTGATTAATCATTGTGATTGATGTATTTCCAAGGACAATAACCCGTTTGCTGCTTTTTTATATCCACCGTGTCCGCTCGTGAAAAACTTCCGCCACTCAGTATCACTTTTGGGCCCAGATCACATCTCACCCCTATTTCAATATTTCTTTCTTGCCCATATAATCTATTACCTGATACTCCTTATCTCAGCGAGGAGAGGAAACAGCCACAATGTTAAACATTCCCGAGCCATCCGTTCATCTCCGTGAATATGGCATATCATATGAAACAGGTTTCCTGCCACCATGTACCTCTATAACGCCCGACACATCCATCAAACACGTGAAAACGCAAATTCAATCCACAAGGAAGAGCGTTCCCCTTCAAAAACTCACCAACCCGTATTACGCGCCCTGGGAAGAAATCATGTCTGACTTGCCGAGACTCATTCGAACGGGCGAGATCCGACCCAGAGTGCTCCAGTTGCCGATTTTATCGGTAGATGGACTTGATAACAGCAAAAGTGGAGGAGAAAACGAACTAGCTGAATGGCAAAGAGCGTACGTCGTGCTTGCTTTCTTGACCCATGCATATATCTGGGGCGGAGAGAGGGCAGAAGAGGTCAGTATCTATACACTTATATTCAGTTACGATCTAAGCAGAGTAATACTAACAGAAAAATATAGAAACTTCCACCTTGTATATCTTGTCCATTTCTCCGAGTCTCTGCTCGCTTAGAACTACCACCGTGTGCTACATATGCAGCTTTGAACCTGTGGAACTTTACAACTATCACGAATAATGACAGCAATAACGAAAACGAAAACGAAGACGGCAACAAAGACATAGACCTCACTAATCCTGACAATATTTACACCATCAACACATTCACAGGGACCGATGACGAACGTTGGTTCCTAGTCGTTTCAGTAGCCATCGAAGCATGCGGTGCCAAAATGATACGTCTCGTTCTTGACGCTATTAACATGGTGGGTATGGCAGTTGCTGATGGCGAGAACACCACCATCAAGAACACTCTACTTACAACCCTTCTGGACCAAATGGCAGACTGCATAGATGATTTGGGCCGCATCTTGGATAGGATGTATGAACGGAATGATCCAATGGTGTTTTATCATCAGATTCGGCCGCTATTGGCGGGATCAAAGAACATGGCGGCTGCAGGCCTCCCCAATGGCGTCTTCTATGATCAGGGAAACGGGCAAGGAGAATGGCGTCAGTATAGTGGCGGGAGCAATGCACAGAGCTCGTTGATTCAATTATTTGACATTGCACTGGGGATCCAGCATATTGCGAGCGGGGAAGTAGAGAGTAAAAGAGGAAATGATAAGCAGACGGCATTTATGAAGGTGAGCACTATCTCCGTCTCAGCCTTTCCATTACTACTCCCTTGGAATGTTTTTCCTTATAACTAGCTTCATCTTTACAATCGGCCGAACAAAACTAATCTTTACAAGGAAATGAGAAACTACATGCCTGGACCACATCGCAGGTTCCTCGAATACATTGCCTCGATAGCCAACATCCGACCATATGCCATGAGCTTGCCCGCCTCATCGGAAGTCAGGCAAGCATACAACACAGTAGTCATGAAACTGGGCGGGTTCCGTGATAAACATATTCAGATAGTCTCGCGATACGTCATCACTCCGTCGACAAGACCTCTGCCTTTGCCTGAAAATGGATCATTATTAACAGGAGCTGGTGGTGCACAAAGAAGAGTCAATCTTGCAAGTGCAACATCAATAACAAGTTCCGAACCAGTACGTGACCAAGGAGAAGGGCTAAAACGTAGTGGTGAAAAGGTTTTCTATGGGACCGGGGGCACAGATTTGATTCCTTTTTTGAAGGCTACAAGGGATGGAACCAAAGCTGCGGCTAGATTTATCGACTAGCCTCACGAAAATGTGTACAGTGCGTGGACAAACGTGTTGACACCCTTGGTAGGAGGCTTCCAAGACTACATTGGCGTTTGAATTATTATCAACTCAAATATTTGAAGGCCCCTTGAGATTAACGTCAAAAAAATAAAAATAAAAATAGTATATAAAATTATCATAAGAAGCCCACTAGACCGCTTATTCTCATATGATTTGTTAAAGATAATACAATGAGGGTATTAAGACTTTTGTCCGGCCACTGTACTTAGGACTAAAGTCACTTTTCATATACTAGTATCAGTTGACTGGATATTAATTTCTGGAATAGACTGAGACAATCAAATCTAGAATATCGGTCATTGAGAGCATGACTTCATACAATAGAGTGGCGAAATAATCTAAGCACATACTTTGAATCGAGGCTCATGTACAGCCTCCACTGTCTTTTGCATCATTTAAAGTTAGGGTAGCTGGGTTCACCTGCACCATACGCTTTGGCCAAAATTTTATTTTATTGAGATCCTAGTCAGATATCTTAATGATGACTGTTTCAGCCCTGTGTGACTGGAATTTTACCTTCTTAACAAATACGTAGAATTCACAGTCGATTGAACGGTATTGAATGGAAATATCTAGCTATATGATTGAAGATTTTTGCCCATAGTTCCGAACTAAGTTTAGAGCACGATTATATAGATGAGCGAGGAACGAGGAACGAAGGGGCACATTACACGCAGTATCAACGGTCCTCGTATGTACCACGGAGCACGGATTTATTTGTCGTACGTGCGTATAATCGTATCAAGATTGACCTCCTAACTCAGCCACTTGTGCTCTATGAAGAACTGATTACAACAAAGAAGTAAATGGCACGGACGTATTATTAGGGTTTCTTGCTAAATCCGGAATGCAGTGCGCCCAATGCCCCATTAATCCCTACTTCACCACCCTGTCATACGGACGTACGGTACCGTACAGCATAGCTTGGTGTGACAGGTAAAATATCTTTTTATTTGCTTATCAGCGATATTGTCGGTCGGCTTCGTGGTAATCTAAATATAGCCAGCTTTGAAAAATACGGAGAATCTGTTTACGTCCGTACGTGCATCTTTCCTCTCTGGTACTAGTGACGAGCGCTGATTGAGCTGTCAGCCACTAACAACTTTCCAAGTTGTCGCTTGTCGGGCTATATCATGCTTAAGTTTTCGGCCAACCCTTCCTGCTTAGCCTTATAGGCTTAACCTACTCCGTATAGCTAAGATTTATTTTAGGCCCGGAAGTACCCCCCACGCGGTCCTAACTACGGCCGCAAAGGATGAATGGTTTGAAGTTTGGCAAAATACGCGGGCTGTTTCGGCCCCATCGGTTAGTGGAGTATGGATTCGCGGAAATAGACTCTTTGACTCCTTTTGTTCCCTTTATGGTTTACTGCCAACGTATTGTATGGCATCGTCGCTTGCAGGAGGAATGGCGCCTATCAGGCTAAGGCTGACATGGCCTGGGGGCTCCGCAAGCTGAATGCGCTCTCCAAAATAAGTATGCGGAACGACATAATTAAGTTCACATATACAGCATTTGACGGGCAGATTCTTCCTCTTTTCGGGGCTGATGCACGCCTTGGCGGAATACACGCGTATTCTGAGAGATACGTAAACTGTGCACTGCATACCGTTGTTAGGATGGTTTGAGAAGTGCTGAATTCGAGAATATAAAACTGCCAATTCCCATCTCCTTCCTATGAGTATATTCCGAGCAACCAGCATTCTCTTTTGAGAGTAATTATATACCGAACCCGGGGATCAGGTACAGAGTATATTTCGGCAACACGTTCAGCCATGAGTCTCCTCAACGCTAGATCGCTCTTTAGCGGAGCCTCATGCTCCACGCCTAAGGATTTGTTAGAATGTAAATGTTACCGGCATATTTTCTTGCCTGATTACTTGAAAACAGTTTTGAGAGTTCCTGCTAACCAAATGTCAACCTTAGATGATGAACCCTTTATCGGAAGCCTGAGCTTTCACGCTTTCAACATGTACCTGTCTGGTGCCTGCACATTCGTCGTCTCTGTTCTATGCACAACCTTGCTAGCTGAGCACGCATGTCATCTGTCAAACCCAAGCGAGCAGGTCAAGTAAGATCTTCAACTTGCAACAAATGTGCACCAGATGTGGCTCGACTAACAAAGGTTTCTATTTATTGTCAGGATCATGCGAATCATCCACATGCTCCCAGCCTATACCGGCCTCTCATATCTTGCTATATGCTGGCCCAACCTCTATGTCTACGTTGATGGGTGGACGGAATACTTCCAGGCACTTGCGCTCTATGCTTTCCTGCTTCTCCAACTCGATTTCTTAGCACCAACCGATCGCGAGAAGTTTGAATTTTTTGGATCTTTGAAAGTTCCCAAGGTGTTTAAGAAAGGCAAATACAGAGAAGGAGTATCATGGCTCAAGCTTACTTTCTACTGTGTCATACAATATCCAATTGTTGTTACAATCTGCGCGATTGCCCAATGCGTCACCCAGGCCTTTGATGTTTATTGCCTGAGTTCTGATTCGCCTAGGTTTGGTCATATTTGGGTACGTTCTATGTCCACCCATAAATGACTTACATAATACTCACAAACAGACCAGATCGAAGTATTTTCCAATGTCTCGGTGACATTTGCCATCAATGCTATTCTCAGATTCTACCAGGTTTGCAAAGGCTACATGAAAGAGAGGCACCCCTTGAGGAAACTTCTGGCCTTCAAACTCTTGGTCGGTCTTATTTTTGTCGAACAGGTAAATAAAACATCGTCTTTAATTACCCACAACTGGCAACAACCTAATATGAAATGTTACTAGATTGCCTTTATGGTTCTTGAGTCAACCGATCTTCTTAAACAAAGTTCCAAGATCAGTTACGCGGACATCCACATCGGATTACCTAACATGATTATCTGTGTCCAAATGGTGCCTTTTGCTCTCTTGATGCGATGGGCTTATCCGGCTAAGGAGTACAAACTCAACTCCTACACAGAAAAACCAGCTGGCGACTCCGGCGTAACGAGGTATGGACAACCAAGATCCTACCAGGGTGGCCGGTTCGGATACCGCGCATGGCTATCGTACCTAAACATCTTCTCAATCTGGGCTGATGGTGTTGCTATGATGAAGTTGCTGCGAGAGGTGCATGTCAGAGGGCAGACTCTTGACTCATGGCCGGAGGCTGGCGAGGAACTCACCAAGCCCAACAGCAACAACAATGCCATCGACCAGGACAGCTTACCCCAAACCATGCAGGATGACGCTATGCACTCCCAACCTCTTCTTGAGCCCGCCTACTCGACTTCTCCACGGGTATCATCGCAACAGCAACCGCAGCCTGAGTGGCAGCCCACTTCGCATCAGGGACAGCTCATGATGCCATATGCACAGCAAACAACAGCATATGACCCCTATGGCCAACAGCAAACAAATATGCACAGTAATACGACTTACACGGGACACGACTACACCAGTTCAAACACTGGTCAACGATACTACTCATGATTTGATAATTGTCTTTTAGGGAGATGTATGATTTGTGAGCGACTATTTCTTGAGGCACTACTTACGACAAAGAATCAAGCTGTATGAGACCAGACGTGGTAATAAGCTACATGTTTAGATGTCAAAACTTAATGATACCCATTTTGCTACGCTGAGCCGGCACTTCGCGTTCTTCGTGTGCCGATGATTGTAGTTATAATCATTTCTACAAAACAAGTACAATTTATAAGAGAATATAAGGCCTTCCCCATTGAAACAGCTTGTCACATTTCGTGAATAGATTTGTCAAGTAGAGCTTGACCTCGAAAACTATACAACACATTTACAATCACGTGGCGTAGGTCATGTGACCTAAGCCGCTTTTGGAAAGTGCAGGGCTCGAGCTCCCACACTTCTTTCGTTCACACAACAGTCCAACATTCAAAAAACAACACGAAACAGACCTGCCAAGTTGAAATTTTTTTTCATGAACTAGATATACGGGTTTCCCTTAACGGTCAAATAAGGAACGGCAGGGTTTGCCTTTATGATCAACCGTGCAAAAGGATTGGATGCTTGGATTTGTGTCGATCCCAGTCTATGCCATTGGTCAGGAAATGAAATTCTCAATCGATCCTCCTGTCTATGCAAAACAATGTTCTTGAGATGAATCTTTTCGTGACTTGTCAAATCCTTGTCACAGCAATGATATAGCGTGATTAATCTATACTCAAAAATCCACATTGCAAGGCATACATAACAAAGCAATTAATCAATGTCTTCAGCTCAGGAAGCGAAGGGCATCCCCGAGCTATCGGAAGATGTACAGCTTCAATATTTAGCCGAAGGAGGCGCAAACATTGTCTATCGTATTTCCGTGCCCTCGACTCTTGCTCGCGGCGACACTGCTGCGATGCAGCCTTCTGAAATTGAATACTATGGGAATGCTACACCTCCACCAACAGAGGTCGAGGAGTACGATGTGTTAAGCGCTGATGTCGATGTTGATATCACTAGCGGAAAACTCCTCCGTCTCAGGAAAAACGTCCCCTTCGGTCTGCCCTATCGCGAAATTGCCAACGACTTTAGAACCAAGATCCAACCACTCTTTGCACCGGAAGAGCTGGTAGATCAGTTCCTTGTGCATTTTCCTCCTGCTCTGATTCAGCGCTGCAATGAAAAGTTGCGAGAGAGCGAAAGGTTAGGGGACCGTCCAGTTATCCGGCATGGCGTCTATCTTGCTACAGATGAGCCTTTGGGCATGCTCGTTACTGACATGACGGGCAATGAACCAACAGACTATCACACGGGAGTATCAGCAGGAGGAGCAAGAACAGTAGCAGAGACAAGTACTGTCGCCGAGTTGAAGCCAAAATGGCTCGTGCAGTCCCCTTCCGCGCCAACCGGTGCAAAGCGATGTCGCACCTGCGCGCTGCGCGATATGCAGACTCGTGATTTTGGATCTAGTACAGATATCAGCACAGATACATTGGCTCTGCAAATTCGAAATTCGCGGCCGGGAAAAGCACCTTTCTGCCCTCTTGATCTCACATCGGCAGACGAACGAGACGTGCAATGCGCAGTCGCGAACATTTTATCACGTGCTGCTACTCATCACCAACGCCCGGTGTTGTCACCGGACCAAATCCAACATATTGCAGGCGCACTTTACCAGCATCCAACGCTATTAAAACTTTTGTCGTTGCAGGGCGTGCACAATAATGTGGGACTTCATGGTCCACCATCTGGTTCGAATGAGACGTCATTTTCGATGACGTTGAGGGATTGTTCCATATTTGTCAAGGTTGGTGCAACAAAACTTTCACCTTTTGCATGCACTAATCAAGAAGAAACTCAATAACGCTTTATATAGATAATCCCCTCAGAAACAGAACCAAAAGTCGACATCCGCATCGGCGATCTCGACTTGAAATCGGCCGCTAATGGCAAAGCAGAGTATTGGCTCGGTCTTGAGAATCGACTAATTAACGAAGGATGGTATCTAGGACAACAGCCGAGTCAGGTCACTACCAAAGGGCAGTGCGTGTTGAGTCGTTAGCTTGGTCTGTATAATTTATATCACTTAGACGCTCAACAAAGAATGGTCATATTAAGTATGGATCGGGTTTCTAGTTTCATACATCCTAACAGGTATAATAATATACTAAATGAAATAAATAACGACCTCCCTCTTCTGTTCCATTCCATCTTCACATACTACCATCTAACAAATCACGTCACCTCAATCAGGGAGAAAAATTATCAGTAAATTAAAACAAAAGGCGAAGAAAGAATCATCAATCCTCCTTTTTGACTCCTTTGCAGAAAGAAACTGTATTGAAAAATTAACCCCGTCGTGTGCTCTTCTTCATCATCTTCCTCTGCTCCTTCTCCTTCTCTTTCTCCAAATACTTCTTCTGCTCCTCCGCCGTCATGCCGCGCAGCAACCGCTCGCGTTCTTCCTTCTTGATCTTCTCAGCGGCTAGCTTGCGTTCTTCGGCTTTCTCTTCTTCGTCGATCTTGCGCAGCTTGCGGATTTCTTCTTCACGCGCGTTGCGAAGTTTGCGCATCACTTCGGGCCGGAAATGGGCCCCGGAGACAAGGGTGTCGGCCAGGCGAATAAAGAGGCTGTACAGCGAGAGAGTGGATTCATGGCCCGAAGACGAAGAGGGGAGGCGGAGGGAGAGTTGGATGCGTTTCTTGGGGGTTGCTTCTTCGATTCTATGAAATGTTAGCTTGACAATCTTGCAAATGTGGTTAAAATCGTCAAGAATGAGAAATACTTCAGAGGCTTGTCGATAGGCTGGTCGGTAATTATCAGGTACTCAAAGGCGTCACCGGCCTCCTCAATCGCTTTGATCAATTGAGGAGTCAACAGGAAATCGCTGATTTCTGCACTTTCAGTCATAACAGTAACCCAGTTCGGGAGCTTAGTATTGTCCTTGGTGAATGTCATAGACGCATCGTAGCGGTCCTGTCGGAGTCGGCGCATCGAGTTCTTGTGCACAACAGCCCAAATGAATCCGTCATAAGTCGAGTTGGGCACCTTGACGGGAGTGGCATCGCCACCAGGCGTGGGAACAAGGTCCTTCTCCTTGCCGTCAAAGGCGTACAGGGTAGACTCTACCCTCTCCACCGGCGGCGGGAAGCTCTCGGTGAACATGCCCAGGGCACTATCCATAATGAAGACGAGCGGGTTGTAGCGCTTGACGAGCTTGATGGAGACATCCAGGAAAGCCACGTTCTGACGACCGGTGGCGTACGATTGGTACTCCTGCTTGGATTTCTCCTTCAGCATCTTTTCCGGGTCGACCAGTTCGGACTCGACGCCTTCGACGCCGCTGGACTTGGGGATGCCGCCAAACCCAACGACGGCAAACTCGCTGTCGAGGACCGGGGCGTGCGCAATTGCCCACGCCTTGGCCTTGCTTTTGTTCTTGCGCGTGCCCCAGAAGTGGAATGCGAGGAGCAGAATTAGAAAAGGCATAATAAACGCTTCTTGCATAAAGTCCTTGGGCCCGACTCTTTCCCAGACACGGTACCATTTCGTGTACGGCGCACCGTTGACACCAGCGAGCGAGGTCAACGGCGCTGGCGCTCCCGCTGCGGTGGAGGGATTGGAGAAATCGGCGAAATCTATTTACTCAAACAGTCATACGTTAGTCAATCGGCTGGCCGGCTGGCTTCTGCGAGGTCTCATGGACGCAAACAGCAGCGAAGGAGCTCGTAGATTAAGGCGAGCAGGCAAAGCAACTCACCATCGTCACCCTTGGTGGCGCCCGTGGGCGCACCGCCAAAGATATTCTGAAGAATACCAGCCATTGCTAAGACGGGGTCAATTGGTGATGGCACACTCGACAATAGCACAGTTGTCGCAGAGTGCAGCGTGGCAAAGGAGAGAACGGCGATGCTTAGTGCTGGGTGCTAAGTGTTAGTGCGGAGCTGACCGCGTGGGAGCCCGTGCTAGCCCTGATTGTCGCTAGCGTCGAAGCCCGCAGAACCTCTTCTTTTCCCCAGCTCAGAAGACCGCATTGTCCCTGGTTCGCGATTAGTATTAACTAATTTGCCAGGACTATTATATACTTGGGTAATTTTGTCTACTTCCGATGTATACGGCATATTCTGTGGCTGACATTGAACGCCGCCGTATCACATATCGCATATCACAGCTGTCCAGCACGCACGGATCACGTCTCAACAAATAGCTAGCGTCGTGCTATACTCGGTTCTCTTCCTAGCTTGCCTATTCTTCGTCTACTACGCACAAGAGACCTCGGGGACTGTACGAAAGTAACCAAGGTATTTGAGGATGTGTGTCAAAGAAAAGCCATTTGAGGCCTTCAGGAGGTCTCACAGTGCCTGCCAGCAATGTCAACGCCCTTGTTATAGTATCTTTAACAAGTAATATTAGCAATAAGCGTTTAGAGGGCTTCTTATAATAATATTATGTATTGCAAACCTCAGCAGTCGTTTAAAATTTTTAATAGATTCTAGTTCAGATTTTAATATAGTCTAAAAGACCTCCAATCGGGGTCTTAATGCCCTTTTGAGACGCTGAATTTCAAAGTTCCCACTCCTCCCATCTGGTAGGAAGTTTGGTTCACTGCGTTTATTTTCTTCTCGTTTGCGCCTTGCAAAGCCCCAGAGCGGCCAGAGATTGTTCTTTCATGTGTCTGTCGATGCGGAAGCACGGCTGTTCATGAAATCGGTGATCACTCTTTTAATGAAAATTTGGCAATAGTTGTTTTTTTCTCTCCTCGATCGGCTCGTATTCGGAGCCCTCATATGGTATCCTAGGATGTTTGTTGTTAGATGACGGCATATATATATATATCACAGAAGAATATACACACTGCTTGTAAATTTCCTTAAATGCTGATTCCCCGTGTTTGGATCCACACATTGGAACAGACCGATTGCACACGAGAGACCGAGATCTTTCCAGTCTGTCTCGCTCCACTGTGAGCATATCTGATCTACCAGTCTCACAATCTTCCACTGCACTGGGTTTGAAGGGAGAAAATTATCAGGAGGAAACGAGACCTGTTCGCCGATCAGGAATTATCAGAGCAGCTCAGAAGATCTCCATTGTTATTGCACTTGTAGCCCTGAGCGTATATCTGGGCGTGCACATCCTCATTCTCGCTGATATGAGGCAAAACACCAAGTCGGGTGCCTCGCCTCTTTCTTGAAAGACTCAACCACGAGGACGAAGATCAAAATGCCAGAAGTACTTGGGGAGAAGGGAGGGTGAGAAGAAAGAAAAGAAAGGACGGGGAAGGACGGGGAAGGGTAAGAAAACGGTTTATAGGGCTGGCGGTGCTAAATTTGGAAGGGACCGCCTGGCACTGGCCACACCTGAGCTATTGACAACGTCACACCTATTTTCTTATTCGTGAAAAGCAGAACTATTTATCAATAATAAGAAATCCTAAGAGATTCTCTCATTGGAAGGTTGTTCAATTATGTAGATATCATCTGCGTTGAGGCATGGCTCGTGCGTGGTGAATAGGCACTTTGTATAAGTCGGCGCCCATGAGAGCGACCTTCTCAGTCTCGATGTCTCGGTGTGCTGCGATTGCCTTTCTTATGAATGTAGTATGAAAGACAGAAGCGTACTTTACTATATGATTTAGAGCGCGGTCGATGAAGGACCATTCGTGGAGTATTGTTTTACCGGGATTGACACTCTACCGGGGCACCAGCTTCTGGTACTTGGAAATAACAAGCATTCCTCGTTTTTTCTTCACGTAGTCTGTAATCGACGATCACCGCGTAGAGTTTGAAACAGGGTCGGCCAACTTGGCCATTCAGGCTACAGTTTGGCCGTTGACCGTTTAAAGAATGGCGCAGACAACATCTCATGTCTAAACTATTCAACGACCCTACTGGCTAGTTGATCACACGCAATACGTTGCTTCGCGGCCCAATTCGTCAAATTGCAGGGGCTAGAGACTACACTTAGCCTCTAGAGGTTGGCATGGCGTGGGTGCTCATATGAAAACCATCCGCGTTGGTCACTAAGCAGCTAGTGCCCTCCTCCTCCCGTTCCCCCTCCGTTTGGCCGTGCATGAATAATTGACAGGCGTGTTTATGTGTTGGCTCCCGCAGACTAAGAAATTGTTTTATTATATTTGTGCGTTGACCCGGTTTTGTCTTTCGAGAATTTGTCTTGCAAGCGGCAGAGAAGAAACAACAAAAGCATGGCGACAGCACCGGAAAACACAGCCATAGAGGTCGACTCAGAAGATGCATACTCCGTCGGCGATGTGTCATCGTCGAGCACGTCGCTAGCCTCCAGCGTGCTGCGCTATGAATGGAAGCACGGCCGTCGTTACCACTCATACCAAGCCGGCGCATATAATTTCCCAAACGACCAGAAAGAGCAGGACCGGCTGGACATGATCCATCATGTCTACTATCGATGCTTGAATAATCGCCTTTTTCTAGCACCCATCAACCCAAATAACGGTCTCCGGATTTTGGACATTGGCACCGGAACGGGCATGTGGCCTATTGATTTGGGCGATTCGTATCCTGGCGCTAGTTTGATCTTAGGGAACGATCTCAGCCCCATCCAACCACATTGGATGCCGGCCAATGTGAAATTTATCGTCGACGATGTCGAGCAACAGTGGACGACGACTTCCGAGCCATTTGATTATATCCACTGCCGATACATGGCTGGTTCAATCAAGGACTGGCCGCGTCTCATACGGCAATGTTACGACAACCTCAAACCTGGGGGATGGCTGGAGCTGCAGGAATCCGCTAATACATTATACTCCGAGGACAATACGTTAAAGCCAGACAATCCCATGGTTAAGATGATGGATGGTCTAATGGAAGCATGCAACAAGATTGGTCGAACTATGGACCCAGCACCCTCGATGCAAAACTGGGCTAAAGATGCAGGGTTTGCAAATGTTAAACAACAAAAATTCAAAATGCCGGTTGGGAGCTGGCCAAAGGATCCCAGGATGAAAGAGATTGGAACGTTATTGGGTCATAATTTCGTCGAAGGTGTCGAAGCATTCACGGCAGTCCTCTTCAAAGACGTGCTAGGCTGGAAACAGGACGAGGTGCTGGCCTTCAATGCTAGCGTGAGGACTGCCGTTCAGGAGAAGGGCGTTCATCCATTGTTTGATTTCCTCGTTATCACAGCACAGAAGCCAGCATGAGTGAGTCGGGCTATTACTCGTGGACAAAAAACAGAATCATGCATACTCAGCCTGGTTGATACCTTAAAATCGCATGTCGATACTCAGACTCCAGCTCTCTTTCTTGTCAGATGGAGATTACGTTCACTTAAGCAGGAGCTGCGTCGGTCGCTGCACACGCTCTTTTAAAGCTGCCTAGTCAGGAAGCTTGATATGTACATAGGCACGGTCTAATCACTATGTGATCTAATTTCGCTCCATTTTGCCTTCGAACGGACATCGTGAATGACTTGGAAAAGGCAAGGTACATGGGAGCTATAGGTAACATTGTTCAAAACAACCCCAACTGGTAGTAACAAAATGGGGGTTGTAACACTATAGCGAGGAATCAGGTGCTATTACTGCCGTTTGAAAAGTCCAAGGCTCTGTATAGTTTTTCATGTAATAATTATTAGTATTTGCCGATCAAGGTAACGTAATCTACCCACACCTGGCAAGAAACAACCTCTGTAGGCATACACGTAGTAAGAGTCAAGTGCACACCACTTCACAGCGAATAAGCATTGATGCTAATGAGTTATTTGGTTACAGTAAAATATTGATTAGATGGCTGTATTATATATTACAAGAAAATAGTAAACGTTTTCGTGTTGCCCTAGTGGGATCTGCTCTGGCGTACACCACGATCTGAATAATGCCAGTCATGGGTCTCAAGGTCTAGTAATCCGAATATAGACTCTACATCTCTAACACTGAATATCGAAAACATCCATGTTCAGCCAGAGATATTCTGTCGTGCTACCGATACAAGTAAAAGTAGTCTCGGAGCTTGCTACCGTAAATGTGTCAGTAAATGTATGCCAGCTACCAAGTGAGACATCCAGTGGCACGCTCCACGACTCGAGCGTGCTCCCGGAATTAGTGACACTACATGTCAGGGTTGCCCCAGCAGCGCTCGCCCACAAGGCATAGTCAAAAGACACGGTGTAGGTCTCGTCCGGGAACGTGTCGATTGTTTGGGAAATCGTGAAGCCGCCAGCTCCCGAAGCAAGACTGAGGAAGAGAATGCAATAACTGCTAACACAGTCAATGTTGTATTGTTGGTACACCAATCCAGTTTCGGTCACGGTCCAGTCTGTTATTCCGTCTGTAAAATCAGGGTTTTGAAGCAAGTTGACGCCGCATGTGGCTGTTGGGATATAGGTTGTAGTCACGGTGGTGGGCAGTGTCACTGTTGTGGATTCAGAAAGGGTGACTGTGGCAATAACGCTGTCAGTGATGGTGACGTCGGTAGTTGTGTCAATGGTAATGCTGGTGGTCTCCTGGATAGTTCCTGTTGTAGTAGTAGTTGAGGATTCGGTGTCAGTTGTGGTGGTGGTGAGATCGACAGTGGCAGAACTAGTGACGAGATCGGTCACATCGACTGTCTGGATGACTACCTGGCTCGAGCTCAATGTTGTCGCATGGTAAACGGTTCGAGTGCTTGTAGGTTGCGGCAGAGTCACAGTCTGAGTCTGATATAACGTCGATGATGCGAGACACGAGCAGGCCTCTTCAAGATCCTCAACCGCATAAGGCTGCAACGCCGGTGGTATGTCATTCGTAACTCGCTTTGCTAGGGGAACTACAACTCGGGCTGAAACAGTGGACGTTGTCGTAGTGTACTGCGTGATCGTATTGATTGCAGTGATTGTGACCATGTCTGTAATAGTGGCCGAGGCAGTGGATGTGAGAGAATCTGTCTCACTGACTGTGTCGATCTCAACATCTGTAGCCACCGACGTAAGAACTACTGTCTGAACAGCTGTCGATGAGAATCGATCTGTTACCATGACCCGAGACGACTGTGTGATGGTCTTGGTGGTAGGCGACGTGTATGCCACCACTTGGCTACTGGTACGGACCACAGTGCTTGTGACAATCGCTGGGCTCGGGGTCTGGTTGACGGTGACAGTAGAAACAACGGGGGTCTCGGCAGGGTAGATGGCCTCGCAGATTTGCTGGATGCCCTTGATTCCGCTCATCAGATTGATGAGAGGCTCCTGCCATTCACAGATTTCCCAGTCTGCGAGGCATCCGTCGTTTTCATCAGCGCGCACAGCACCAGAAATGGCGCCGAGGCTGACGACAAGAGAAAATAATGAGAGCCGCATTGTTCGAATAACGAGTGTCGGAGGGGGAAAAAAAGATAGCGAGTGTCTGGACACGGTGTTGCGCGAGAGAATGCGAATTCCATGACCAGGAACTCCCTAGTTTTATACAGTCCCCCAGCAACCGCCACCTTCCCCGAAATCTTCAATTGTCAACGGTCCTTTCCCTATCAAGCACACGAAGCGTGTCGTATAGCCCAATGCATTGGTCTAGGCGCGATCTGGTCACCAAATGACCCAGCCATTGGCTTAGTCTGCAAGATCCTGTCGCTTGAAATGTCGATTTTTTCCAACGCCGTGAGCCGCAGAAAAGCTAAATTTGCCGCCATACTTAATTCCGCGCGATGCCCGGTTTGCGACGCATTTACTATTCGTCTTGTTCGTAAAGATTCTGCGTCGTGGAGAGAGCGGACTTCGAAATTAAAACGATATGATAAAAACGATGTCAATGATCCAAGTGTGTGCTGTAAGAACCAGAAATTTCGGATGACGGAGCACCCATCGTAAGGTGCTCGACTCACTAGTGAAGGGGCCGTCCGTACCTAACAATTAGTGTGTCTCGGCCCTGGACTCAGACCTGAGAGCTGGAAGTTAGCGGAGAATTCCTGCTTCAGGCATGGCTGCCAGCACACGAGGTGCCAATAAATATAATGCGCGCTAAGCCTAGCTAGCGTTCTAGCTTATTCTGTCATATCCAAAGTAGTGAGTGTTGCTTATGCTAGAAGCAGTCTGGTAACTTAACCTGGTACATCAGCTTGGTTGTTCCGTCGCCACGAGATGCATCTGAGCATTGATAATAGGATACCTTTCCGTTCAAGGTCAGTCAAACACATACGTTTGTGTGATCAATCATATCAGATACACCAATGGATTTGTTGTACAGTCCCTGGACAGGAGTATTAGCACCCTCTTTCAACGGCATGTTGGCTGTTGTCACCAAATACAAAATTTATTTGGCATGTGCCCTATGGTAATTATAAATATTAATTCTTCTCAATATAGATCTAACATCCTTGTCCAGGGTGGCTGGAGCTGTATACGTAGTGCAAGATGATCGGCACTAAGGCATCCACGCTTTACCCGGTTGGGTTTTTCCTGTGCTCAGCCCCGGACGCAGTCGTCAACCTGAGACACTCGCGTAACACGTCTCTTGGTATTTAACCGTCGCCAATTCCATGATTGATGATTTACGAATTCTTTGATTCATTCGTAACGCACTTTACAGAGTCTTCAGGATGTGGTAGAGCTTATGTGCAAGTTTGCAGCTGATGACTGAATGATTGTTTACTTCCGGCACAAAAAACCGTCGATTTGATTTAGTCTCAAAACCAACCATCACGATGATTCCATTATTCTCCTCTCTTGCATTCTGCCTGTTCGCCTCTGCTTCAGCATCAGAGCTTGTACGCCGGAATACCACCGCTTGCAACAATTCGCCCAGTCTGTGCAGCAAAACGTACGGAGAGATCACCCATCTAGGAGCCCATGACAGTCCCTTTCTCCGGGATTCGAGCACAAGTTACTCGGATTTCGGGAACCAGTGAGTATTCTTATTGCCGTTGGCCCGGTGAGAATAGAAAGTGTAGGCTAACGATCTAGGTATTACAACACTACCGTCCAGCTCTCGGCTGGTGTACGACTGGTGACAGGCCAGGTCCACAAGAATGACGACGCGTGGCATCTGTGTCACTCGAGCTGCGAATATCTTGACGCGGGAACGTTGGAATCGTGGCTGGGTGAGATAAAGACGTGGCTCGATGACAATCCGAACGATGGTAAGAGCCTTGAAGCCATGGCATAAAACTAAACAAGGGGCAATGCTGACATCTACCAGTGGTGACTGTCCTACTCGTCAATTCAGACGATGCCACCGACTCCGAACTCGGCGCCGTCTTCGAATCCGCAAATATCACAGATTATGCCTATACTCCATCGTCCACCAGTGCCATGTCGACATGGCCTACTTTGCAGGAGCTTATTAACAATGGCACGCGGTTAATGGCATTCGTGGCGTCTCTATCCTCCAACAGCAATGCTACCTATCTCATGGATGAATTCACATACATTTGGGAGAATCCATACGACGTCACATCTTCGTCCAACTTCTCGTGCCTGCCACAGCGCCCGTCCACTGTATCAGGCGACATTGACACAGCCCTATCTTCCAACCGCCTGCCATTCATGAACCATTTCCTCGATGAGGACATCGGGCTCGGCATTGAAGAGCCAAATGTAACCGCCATCGATACCACAAACGGGCAAAACGGGACAGGAAATCTGCTCACAGCAGCGGATGATTGCAAATCCGCATACTCAGGCCGCCAACCCACCTTCATTCTAGTTGATTTCTTTGATAAAGGCCCCGCAATTGATGTGGTCGACGACCTGAACAATGTCACCGATGCAACCGGCCGGGTCGCTGTTCCCGATACCAACAAAGAAGATAGTAGCAGTAGTAGCAGCAGCAGCAGCAGCGGAACTTACGTGGGCCTGACCGAACTCGTGGACACTGTGAAAAGCGGCGCTAACCCGAGCGTAGGCAACTGGATCTGGGTCGGCGGCGACTGGGTCAGCATCCTTGGGGGTGGCATCTCCTTCTAGGACAGCTACATCTCAAAGCTGGGTGGGATTGGTTTGTTGTTTGTGCATAGCATTGGCGTTTAATTGGTCTGTTTTAACATAGAATACGTTGAGCTGAGCAAATATAAAGAAAAGTATCCGTATTCAGATTCATCTACTGGGTATACTTGAGATACTTCATTCCTTGCCTAGCAGTTTATTCACAGCTGCAACCTTATCTTCAAAAGACTGAACCTTATCGATTCTAATTTGAGAAAAAAAATATCAGTAAATCTGCTCTCATTACCGGTAAAGATGGAAAAGAGAAGACGGATGCTTAAATACCTAGATCCGCTCCGAATATCAGACTGAATACGCACAACACCTTGTTGATGCAGTATCGTATGAGCCTGTCCAATGACGCGATGGACCTTGTCCCATGGTCCTTCTGAACGATACGTTAGCCCTATGAACCTTTGGAATAAAACAGAAACAGACAAAAGGGTGAGATCAAGGATAAAGACATACCCAAAGTTGTCCCCGCTGAATGCATGACATACTTCAGCCCCGATCTTTCGACTAGTCGCTGCACGTCGGCGATTTGAGCGGAGACTGATGCAGAACCTGTCCCGATCTGATCATTGTTTAGGTTTCTAGTAAGTACTTCTTTTCTTTGAAGGCATATAGGTGCGCTGCTCGAGCAAGGCTCAGACTCACTGGAATCAAGCAAAAGTCTGCCGTGCAATGCTCCGGGGTGGGGATAGATTCAATCGAAGACATGGTGGTGTGGCTCGGTTTTTCAGTTTGGTCGGATGACTGTGAAGAACCTTTTTCTCTTATTATTATTTTCTTTATTTTAGAAACTCAATGACAGAGAAGCTCGCTCATACAGACTCAATTATAACTCGGTGCTCATGCAATGTGGAGGGGAAGTAATAATTATGGCATCCTCCCCCACTCCCACTCTGCGAAAGGCTGCCAGTGGCAGTTTCAACCCTAACCCTGTCCTCCGCAACATTGCAACTGTACCAGTTCCTAGTAAAATGCGAATCCATATCTAGTGCTCCTCTTCCTGCTGTTTCAATATCTGAGATTGTTGCTGGTTCCTGTAATCCCTTAGCGTCATTCCCCAGGGATACACGTCATCGGTGAATTCACGAACACGACGGATATAGTTGTCTCGATAGGCGCCTTCGCGTAGAGAGAATGCCTTCCTGCTAGATTTGTTAGATTATAGAATTAGACAAGATAGTCTAGCTCTTCATCGACAACATTACAACTCTCCATCAACTCGTCTCAACCTATATATCTCATGCAGGAAACTAGCATCCAACAATCCCCTGAATTGATCTTTCTCCATGTCGATAATCACATGGACTTTCGGATCAGAGACCAGGGCATCAGAGCCTGGTGGCTGGATGTGAACAAAGTGGCGGTCGTCTTTGCATTCGTCTTCAAAGGAGCGGTTGCATTTTGCAAAGTATAGGCGCGCTGGTTCGTAGGGGTCGACGTCATTGAAGTCGCTTTCTCGCAGTCGTATAATTACTCGCTTTGGTTGATTCATGATTGATTTGGGAGTACGAGGGTGATTGCAATGATTCTCTGTTATGATTGACTTTTGATTTTCTTAGTCTAAGACCTATTGCAAGGCTTCTATGGGGTTACAGGTCAGGTCGCACAGCGTTGATGCGTGTTCCCCCGCCTTGACTTTGAATGCAGCATTCGCCGCATACAGAAAGAAAAAATTAGGTCTCCGCTGAGAAAGAAAGGTCTGCAGTCTGTGCTTCGAGCAGATTTCTTTTGAGGCATTATCGATATGGATTGATGCCAACAGCTTGAGAGACAGGCAGGAGACTCTCAGGGTGAATTGGGAGTCCTCCCGATAATTGAAGGAATCAACCAACTCCTTCACACCTAGATCAAAACATCTCACATCTCAGAATTGCCAGGAAATACAGACCTCACCATCAGCGAGGCTTGTCAAGACATCTTCCCACATAGATCTAGCAGGAAGGCACTCGCTTACCTAACGCTCGCTGCCAAGAGCGCACTAACTGCATTGGTCGGGCAGCTTCCTTCGCGCACTTCGAAGTTCTCACCGTCGCAACTTCCCTTCGCATCTTCCTTCTCCTCCTCTCATTAAGCCTAGTCCTTCTCCTGCAGTTTCGTAATTGTGTCTTCGAATCTTCGCACTCTTTCTCTCCTCTACTGCCACTCCCCTTGCCAGAGCTCGCATCGGAAGCTAGCTGGTCTCTTGAAACAGAGCTCCCAGCCGGTCCTCCCATCCGAGGCCTTATTGTTGTCGCGCCACCGGGCGTTTTCTTTCTTCTTTAACGAGAGGAAGAGACGAGTCGACAGAAATGTCCACCCCAAGTGACCTTCAGGCCCTCTTCGCGAGCATGAAGCCCCGCCCTGCGCCACAACACGATGGCCAGGCGTCAGCTTTTCCGCCGTCGGGATTGCGGGCAGGGAACCAGCAGTATGACGGCCAGAGACTGGGCATGCAGTCGACGCATCCCTTTCCTCATGGCTACCACAATCCATCAGTCTCCTCGCCATTATACAGTCCTGGCCCCGCCAACACACCTCCACACCACGGCTCCGATATCATCAGCCCCAACGTACCAACTCCACGCGGTGACCAGCAGCAAACACGCACGGCCAGTGCTGACCAGGCTATGAATCTGCTCAATCTCTTGAAGTTTAGCAGCCAAAATCAACCAGCATCACCGCAGCCTTCAGCAGCTGTTGGCTCATCTCCGTCTCTTTCGGCAGATCAACAGGAGAGTGGTGTTGCTGAAAGACAAGCTTCTCATTCGCGAACCATCTCAGCTTCTGACCTCGTTGCTTCTTTCATGTCGAAGCCCGCTGCTTCATCTGCTGCCAACTCTCCTGCCGTTGGCCCGTCAGCTATACCTGCTGCTAATCGGGTCAAAACTGCCGCTGAACACGCTGCGACACAGGCTGAGACCCAAGATATGCTCTTGCGCCTTCTAAATCGTTCCCAGTCCAAAGCGGAAGAAGTCAATCGCGCTTTCCAGGATTCATATGAAACATCCTCAGCTCGAAGCCAAGCCGCTGATCAGTCCATGCACGTCTTTGGAACCCCAGAGAAAGAGTCCATTAGCTTCGAAGCACCCAAGCCAGCACCGTCCAAGGGTAGTCTCTTCACCTACGTCAATCCATTTGAGCAGCTCGCTGCAGCATCGCCTCGCCGAACTCCTCAGCCCAAGTCTCGTAGCGGCAGCCCCGCCGTCGAACCTGTCCAACGCAAGGAACCTAAAGAAACGGTTTCCAAGGCAGTTGATCAACTTGCTGGGCAATTAGATCGTGAGGTGGAAGATGCCTTGAGCAGGGCTGATCTTGGAGAAGCTGCAACAAAGGTGAACATCGATGAGGAGACGGTCAATGAAGTTTTAGAGGCTGCAGTGAATGCTGTACAAGAAACCGCAGCGGCCGCCAAAGAAGAAATCGAGGTGCAGGAACAAGCTGGCAAATTGGAAGAAACTATTCCAAAAGAATACATCGACACTGTCAAGGAAGTTGTGAATGATGTCGCTGAATCATCCGCCCCATCCAAAGATAACGGTGCAGATGAGAAATTAGCAGATAGCTGGGAAAGCGCCGAAGATAACGCTGACAAGGCTGAAGAGCGCGTTGTGCGAGTTTTCAACTTTCCCCTCCGTCCTTTTATCTCGATCGATCTCAAGCCTGACACGGGCAAGCTTCCTGAACTACGTGACGATGGCATCATGGATGTTGCTCGTCTTAAGAAAGAATTTGATCAACTTGACCGCTGCTTGACTTCCGCAACCCCTCAATACATCATCTACGCTCTGGCAAAGAATGGTGGATTGCGGATAATTCGTCAAGATGATGGCCGTGACAAGCAGGTCTTCCGTTTCGCTCGCGACCGCCTCTTTAATGTCGCTTTGAGTAATGCTGCGCTCACTTCCTCCAACCCCTCTAAGGATCAAGCCATCATCGCTATCGGCGTTAGTGGCACTGTGTACTGGGCCCCCGTCTATCAAGGCGACAATGACTTGTTCGAATTGGACACGGTGGAAAGCGAGTGTCTTGTCTTCCCTCCATATCCGGCGTCTGACGAGAATACTTCTGGCGGCCAGCTGAAAACGCGGGCCAAACCCAGCGCTCGTCATCCGGAATTCTTCGGCATCGGTCGCGGAAAGAACATTTACATTGTGTCTCCTCAATATGCCGCCCATCCCAACTATGGAGTATCTGGTTCGCAGCGAGTTGTTGATACTGAAAAGTTCTTCAAGGAACGTGCGTTGAAGATCTCCACGGGAAAGGCTGGCAAGGACTTCACTTTCAGTGAGGATGATACGGTCGTAGCCTCCCTTGACAAGACTGGTCGGTTGAGGTTCTGGAATATTCAAGACGTCGACCAAACCATGGACGGATCGCATCCACCTGAAGTACGCGTACCTTTGACTACGTTTGTCACTGGTTCACCAAATGAAAAGTCTTGGCCTACGTCTGTTCAGTTCATCGACAAGCTGCGCCCATTTGTCAAAGCAGTTGCCCTCCGCTACGTCCTTGTTGGCTTAAAGCAGAACCACACTCTTCAGCTTTGGGATATCGGATTGGGCAAAGCCGTTCAGGAGGTAAACTTCCCGCACGAAAACGAGTCTGACGCCATCTGCAGTGTTGCCTACCATCCCTCTTCGGGCATCATTGTTGTCGGCCACCCTACAAGGAACTCTGTCTACTTTCTTCACTTGTCTGCGCCCAAGTACAACCTGCAGCCCATGTCTCAAGCCGAGTACATCAAACGCGTCTCTGAGAAGGACTCCAACTTGCCGAAACCTGAGTCTACAGCCTGTTTGAGCGGCATTCGCGAGATATCTTTTGCTTCCAAGGGCCTATTGAGAAGTTTGGATATTCTCCCTATTAACAAGTCTTCAGGTGCGCCGCGAAGCGTGGAAGATGATACCGTATTATTCGAGATTTACGCAATGTATTCACGTGGTGTGACTTGCTTGAACATCAAGAAGGAAGATTTGGGCTGGTCTCCAGAAAATAAGATCATAACACCCGTCGATGCCTTGAAAGAAGGCTATATTGAAGTCAAAGATCTTCAGGCATTCCCCAGCTATGTCGTTGATGAGCCTTCTGTGAATGGAGACTCTATCAGCAATGGCCCTAGTCCGCAGAAGATTGCTACGAAGGAGGCTATTAAAAAGCCTTTGGACTCAGTTGTCGACTCGGCCTCAAACGTCGCTGTTTCTAGGACTGCATCGCCTGTCAAGCCTTTGGGTAAACTATCGGCTGATGAGCAATCAGAGGTAAACAGTGTTGCCGATAAAGGCAAAAAGAAGAGAAAAGAAAAGTCCAAGGATACCGGCAAGGCGTCTGCCCATGACCTGTCCAAGTACTTTACGCCAGCCAAAACCACTGAGCCAGAAGGAGAAGAAATCCCAGCACCAGGTGTTGGGAGCCAAACATTTGAAATTGGCGCAAACGGTGAAAAAGCGTCTGCAGCTAGTTTCAGTATCCCCAGCGGCCTGGTTCGAGAGTTGCAAGAGGGCGTGTCTGCCAGTATTCTCAAAGGCTTCGGGCAAGAATTGGAGGGACTTCATAAGCGATTCGATGAGGAACGTCGTGCTTGGGACGAAGCATCAGCTAGCAAGACTGACAAGGTTCTCCGACTTGTTTCTAGCACGCTTTCTGAAAATGTCGAGAAGAGTCTCTCGCGCATCATTACCCAAAGCATTCAGAACGATGTGTTGCCGTCAGTCATTAGCTCGACATCCACTGCGGTAGGCAAACAGCTTAAAGATGTCATTTCCACACACATCAGCCAAAATTTCCCGCGTGAACTGAGTCAGCACTTGCCCAGTTCGCTGTCTCGTGCCGTCAAACAGCCGGAGGTGTTACAATCGATTTCAGAGGCAGTAGCTGCCAAAAGCGCTTCTCGAATTGATGCAGAAGTGGCAAAACTAATTCAGAACGTCATCACCCCCACAGTCAAAGCTGCAATTACTCGCCAGTCGGAAACGATTGAGCGAGATTATGAGCAGCAGATACAGGCTCAGACGAGACAGTACGAAGCACAGCGCAAGCAAGATTCCGCCAAGATCGACCAGTTGATCTCTTCAATCCAGGCCTTGAAAGAGACCGTTGAAGTGATGTCGACCTCGCAAACTGCCTTGCAAGGCGAAGTAGCGGCGCTACAGCGGCAGCTTGGAGCGCAACAACGCGACAAACCTGCTCCAGCAGCCCAGCCCCCAGCTCCGGTGCAACGTACTCCAGAGGAGGTTGAATTAGCGGAGATTGCTCAATTGGCTAACGACGGCAATCTTGAAGAGGCGTCTGTCAGGGTAAGTTGAACTGCATGCAGAAGTGACTCGGCCTGGTTTAGTAGACTGACAACAATTTCTAATATAGTGGCTTCAATCATCGCAACAAGCCGACCTATTTGATAACTTTTTCGTTCGCATGAGCCCTGCGTACCTCACCACTGTATCACCCATTGTCTCTCTCTCCGTAGGAGTCGCCGTGACAACGGCTCTTGTGACAAACATCCAAGAGCGCCTCGCATGGCTCGAATATGTCCTCCAAACTGTGAATCTGGCGGTATGTACCATTTTGTTCCGTATATTTTCTACAACGAAAATTGATAACTGACCCGCCATGGCATTAGGACCCTGATATTCGCGAAGTCGCCCCCAAAATTATGGAGATTCTCATCCAGCGTCTTGACACGTTGTACATGGCTGTCGTTGAAGGGAACCCTCATGATCCGATCCTTCGCAAGATTCCGCCGTTGGCTCGGAGGGCGCGAGAACTTCGTGGTCTGTAAAAGTGGATTCTATCTATCATGTTTCTCTCTGATGTAATGTACAACACAAAGAAAGTAGATATTTACTCCTCTTTTTGACATGATGTGTAACTACGACTTTTTTGTCTTGTATCATTTCCAATCAAAACTAGTCAATGCTTGCTTGCTTTTTATTCTTTTCTTCTCTGATGCTCAAAAGTAGACATGTCTATCTCGCTGCACCCATGCATTCACAAACAGTCATATATCGTAGTTCCCTGAATAGGAAGCGCCAGACACATCTAGGTCTTGCCAAAAAATAATGGCAGAGAGAGGGCGAAGATCAAGCATGAAAGTCACCACTCGCTTCAACACCATGCACACCATCATAATCATCATTATAGCGGCCATGATCATCACAGTCTACAAACTCGAAACACATCACTCGCCAATTCAGTTCTTTGCGCCAGTGCAGGCCGTAGTAGACCTCTCTGTCTCTGTCTCTGTCTGGGTTGCTGGTGCTGGTGCTGGTGTTGGTGCTGTTGCTGTTGCTGTTGCTGTTGCTGCTGCCGGAAGTGCTGCTACTCTCTGTGTTGTCGTGTGCCTGATCGCTGTCGTTATCAGTGCTATTGCCATTCTCATTGGCAGTGATGTTATAATTATTATCGTTCGCGGATTCGGAACTGTCTTGGGCAAAGGGTGATGATGAAGATGGTGATGAAGAAGACGACGCAAAAGAGGGCGAACATGAGGCCAGCCCGCCGGTTCGAAGCCGGCCTTGTCGCGCGAATGTTATCGCTCGGAAACGCGACAGAAGCATCCCCATGCAACAGCATAGACATGGTTCGTGTGTAATGTAAATATCGAGATCGGTGCAGAGGTAACCGCCTGCAGAGCGGGGAAGGATTCTATTATTTCCCGGGTTTTCGGGGAGCGGGGAAGGAGATGATGATGCAGACGAGGACGATGAAGAAGACGATGAAGATGACGAAGATGAAGATGTCGATAATGATGTTAGCGGCTGTCGCGGTTGTGGTCTTGGTAATGCATATGTAGGCGGCGAAGAACGTGGGCGGTGCAAATAATGTGACTCCAACGCCGTTGGCGGTGGATGATGCGGGTTTGACATTGTGGTAGTCGTGGATCCGTTGGAGGTCTCTGTCCGGCGTCTGAATGCGACCATTTCAATAACGCGCATAATAGCGTGGAACTCTGGTCCCCCCTCGCAGTCAAAATTGATGTCTCCCTCTTTATTCGTTGTGTTATCTTGGGTATCGCCAACAAGCCCCGGCGCACAATACCGCGCGTCTCCGGCGACAGCGACAATCCCATTATCATACTCCAGTTCCTCTCCGCCTTCGCCTAAACTTCCAACACTCGAAACGCTAGCAAGCGCAGGGTCAACTACTACCACACCAATGCCTCTCCCTCGCCGGAGCCGCTTCGCTTCCCGCGCAACTTCATGTGCAAGTCCTAAATAATACCCCGCCTTGGGCTCAATGTTCGTCTGGGCGGCCGTCAATATTTTCAAGGGAGGTGCAACTATGGCACGGGGGAAGGCGCTGTTGAAGTTTATAGGCCATGATATAGAGGACAGTTCGTCGGATTGTTGTTGGCTGAGGGGGGACTGGAGGGGGATTGATATACGGTAGATTGGGAAGGACGGCTCGGGCTCGGTCGGTGAATAATGATGTGCCGGGACAAAAGGTGCAAGCAGGGTTCGTAACTCGTGCAAGTCCGGCAGCGGAGGTGGTATTAAGACGAACAGCGTTGGTTCGTCGGATGATGATCCGCGGCGAGGGCAGTTACCCCTTTCCTGTTCTATTTCGCGCCTGAGCGGTTCGCCGAGAAAGGTTTCTTTAACGAATCGGCGGAGGTGGCTGTAGGACCGAAGGGCATCCCTTGGAAAAAGCCTGCAAAGCGAGTCAGTTTAACAGTTCCTTGGACACTATTCTCATTACAGCTGGAGGGGCATACTTTTGAACCGGCCCCGCGCATCGTTGGATGATTTCAATCACATATGCGTCCCCTAGTTTTCATAAGCACAATGCAGATAATACACGCGCACAGAGAGACAGAACAAACCAAATTCAACGCTTGGGTATATCTCTTGCACAGTCGGGACAGGCACTATGTGGCCTTTGAGAGGTCGTATCTGAGTCATCGTTCGCTATGACTGTGGCTCCATTCCTATACCCCGCTCCGGGGACCGGGCTCTTACCGGACTGTTGCGTATAATGCTGTATTGTATATGAGGGTGAATTGCCGCAGCAATATTGACGGGTATCGACGGCTTGGTAGGAAGGGGTTTGCCGCGGTAATGTGGTGGATTAATTGGCTGGTTGGTGTTCAAAAAAGAGAAAAAGAAGGCAAAATGTGACATTTTCTGTGCCTGAATTTTTAGATCTGCGGATGTCCCTCCGCACTTGTCCGTTTTGGGCCGAGCGCCGATAAGATAAGCCGGGTCGTGTGACTAACCCTAACCCTATAAAAGTGTATAGACATGGTTGCCTGCTGATGGATGCCTGCAAGAGGCACGAGGAATTAAAAACCTTGTCCAGCACAGGGCTCGAAACACAGTCATCTAATTATATGACGGAGGTTTAAAAATACCGACAGCTTCTTAATTTAGTTGTCATCCTTGTGCAGGGGCCAAGCTAATCTTCTCTGTATTGTGACAAATTGACCAAATGCCCGCAGGCAATAGAGCAGAGGACTAAACAATATATATAGGAGACGATTTCCTTTCTAATGTCTACCAACATTTATCATTGGCCATTGTAACGATCATTATTCTGGTCCGCTGCTATGGAAATACACAACTTTCCTATGTACCACCCTCGTACGATTTTATTTTTATGACTTTTGGACTAATCTGATCTGGGTATTGCATTATCAGTGTCCTCTGCAGGCAACTTGATCTGATTATTCAGTAATTCTACATACAGCAACAAGATTCCCACATCTGCAAGCTAAGGCGGGGCCA
Source organism: Eurotiales sp. R13A2 (assembly GCA_023625935.1). NCBI lineage: Eukaryota > Fungi > Ascomycota > Eurotiomycetes > Eurotiales > Eurotiales sp. R13A2. The sequence goes on along the minus strand of JAMAFV010000010.1, from coordinate 225,313 downwards.
ATGCAGCTGAAATGCTCCACTGATCTGTTGAAATAATATTCATGATTTGACATTTTGTCACTAATGCTATCGAATATAGGAAAAATAACAATTTGGCTGCCTACAAAGTGTAATTATCGGACTCGGACCGTCAGTTCACAGGTCATTTCAACTTGCTTCCATATTATGAAATCGCTGAAAAATGTGGATCAGAGCGATGTGCACCTTTTTAGTATTCAGCAATACCATAGTTCTAGGCAACTTGTTGGTGTGAGGGGAGTGGAGCTTGCTTCAATATAGAAATAGATGGGTTGTTCCTCCCGGTTTCGCACAACCGGTACGTTCTTCGCCTGTCTCGTATGGCACCATAATCTCGATATCGATTTGCATAGGAAATAGGCGAGCTGTATTTAGGCATCCTGCTTAAAGAACATGCAATTGGTTCAAGAAGTTCTTTGTTGGCTAGGAATGCGAATGCGAGTTAGTGTTGTCGGGTGGTTTTTCCCCCGCCTCGGCCGTAAGCAAACCTCACGCACAAGATACCGGCAGAATTCATGTGCCTTATTGATAGGCCTTGTTTGTTAGGGTTTGAAGATACTAGGTATCTGAACAGTTGGACCAGCAGTTGAAAGAGTATATAAGGTAGCACCTTGTCTAGCATTCATGGTTGAATATCTGTGCTTGGTAGTCGCCTCTTCCTCTATAGCATCCTCTCGAGATCACTTTGATCAATCAATCTATCTACACATTAATAAATCATCAAAGCTTCACAGAATTCTCCATTATCAAGATCAAAATGTCGTCTTTCAATGACTGCACGCCGGAAACTTGCCCCGTTAGTGACAGCATTTTCGAATACCGCCCGTCCCTCGCAGCGAACGGTGTCTTTATCGCGATATTCGGACTAGGAATGTTATTCCACATACTTTTAGGGATCAGATGGCGAACATGGTACTTTACGTCATGCATGTGCTGCGGATGCATCGTCGAGATGATCGGCTATGGCGGGCGGGTGATGATGTGGAAAGACGTGTTTAGTTTTCAGGCGTTTATTATACAAATTGGTTAGTTCTATGTTGTGTTGAAAGTAAACTTGCATATCAAAACGAGAATTGCTGACCTATGCCAATAATAGTCTGCATCACTATCGCACCAGTCTTCTTTACCGCTTCTATATATTTGACTCTATATGCTTCGTGAGTGGATACCGCTATTCCATGTCCTCCTATTTAACAGGGGAAGGGCTCTAACAAACAAGGAACAGTATTAGGAATCTCGGGGCAAAATCCCGCTTTGCCCCCAGTCGTTACTATATTGTCTTTATCATTTCCGACTTGATATCTCTCGTTCTGCAGGCTGTGGGCGGGGCCATGTCCTCTAACAGCCAGGGCTCGTCACAAAACGGAATCGACATTTCGCTTGCCGGTCTCTCGTTTCAAGTTTTCTCGCTCACTATGTTCCTCGTCCTATCTGCTGACTATGCACTGTACTATCTACGCTGTATCGAGGAAGGCATCATTAAAAGCCGGATTGTTGAGCCCAGGTACAAAGTTTTTCTGGCATTTTTGGCCCTTGCAACTGTCTGCATCTATATGAGATGCGTGTATCGCATTGCGGAGTTGAGTGATGGGTACAGCGGGGAACTGATGCATGAACAGAACCTGTTTATTGGTCTGGAGGGAGTGTTAGTCGTCATCCCATTCATTATCTTCCAGGACTCTTGCTAATATTGTAAAACATTTGCATACAGATTGATCGTTATCTCTGTGTTCAGTTTGTGTCTCGGCCACCCTGGATTGGTATATACATCCCGATGAGGAGATACAACGAAGATAATGTGCCTGGTACATGGTGTTTGCGTTTCTAAGCAACTGTGAGAGATTGCTCGAGATATGTCTCTTTCGTATCTAAGGTTCGTGTATTACACAATAGACATTATAATAGCATAGATAGACTTTTGTTTTGTGGGGTGGTTGACTAGTGAAATAAACTGATAGATTTGTATGTCAACTTGATGATCTTAGTTAACTTAGCTTCATAGGACGATCATTAAATGCCAGCTAGATTACTCCGGCTGAATGCTTGATGGTTGATCTCATCGCTCTCTTTCTGTGTTGATGTGTATGAGACGGTCTCTGCGATGGTCTAAGTTCCGTGATATATACATCTGAAAGACTACTTGAAGGCTGCGGATGCATTTTCTACTTCAGGGACATATCTTATCCCTGCTACTCTTTTCAAACTCGATGGTACAGAACGGTATGAAAATCCGAAACGACGCGTACCTAATTAATCATCAAGCATTGGTTGGCTGATGAAGAGCAGTCTCGGCTGTCGGATCCGCCTTGGAGGGGCATTTGATTGAATGAATGATGAAATGCTGCTGCGTGAAAGGTCAGTGAAAATTTGAATGTATGGTGCTGGCGGAGGATGAAGGGGGAAAAAATTGGATGAAAAAATATCCGCGAGGACCCGGAGGACTGCCCGTAGCCGTCCGATGACGATGAATTATTTTATACCAATTGATGAGGTCGAACTTCCTCAGTTCACGAGCTCTCATGTTTGTCTTGAGAGGTCCGGCAAGGCAAATGCAAGCGGTATACTCATGCTATGCAGGCAGCATGATATAGCGACGCACGTGAGGATTTAACCCTAAGTGGCAAAGATGCATTCATCGCGGGTAACCCTTTGTGCATGTCCAAAAAGGCAAGTCTGACCAGCGTTTGGCACAACCCGCTTGGCAGCAGACGATCGCCTCGTATTCACCTAAAATTCTGCCCGTTGTAGGTCCACCTCGATGACGGCACGATTCTCTGCATGTACTATTAAGTATGAGACTGTGCGGGAGATGGTTACGTAAAGAATGACTCGGCTCCGCAGGCATGTCCACCGGGAGGTCTCCACAGATAATATAGAGGTATAGACGAGAGTGTTATGGTGATCTGGAGAAGAGGCTCCATGCGAGTACGTGGTCAGTCCTCTTTATATTGGTGTTTCACACCAGCGTGGTGTCGATTGTTGCCGATCAAGCTAGGGCATGCACTATGGAGCGGCCAGCCATGCTGCACTTATAGTAAAGTGACCAAACGAAGGGGTTAGGGTTCGCCAGCTAGTACGTAGTTCGCGGCCGGCGATTAAGCATTTGCGACGTGAACGCCGTGTGACTGCGGCGTCCAGACCGCAGAAACGATAATTACAGCCCCATGCCCGATCAGGAGATACGTGGTCCGATGGGCTAGCTTCTTTCAGGCTAGTGTCCGATCTCTCGACGTGGCGACGGCGGGTAAACCGGCAGCCCCAGCCAATCGAGTCGGCCGCCTCGTAACTTACCGTTCCGCTGGCGTATTGGCTAAGCCCGATCAGGCTAGCGACAGAAGCCCTACAGGATTTCCCTGTCATTTTCCCCGGGTGCCTGCTTCCCACACACCAAGGCCGGCGGTGGCCATTATGACCACCTGCTACGCTGCTCGCCCTTTCCTGTTTTTTCGCCCTGGGCAGCCGGCGTTCTTTTCCTATACACCGCTCTATCAATAGCTTCATCCGCAAAAACACCATCAAATCCACCCGCGGAAATGCGCCAGAGCATGCCCGCCCCCTTGCACCGCCCATCAGCAGCCAGTTCAGCCTCCTTACTGCCTGGCCGCCGCCCGCGCCTTGCCCTCCTCGTCGTTGGTGTGGCACGTGGTCGGATCGCGGCTGTTGAGTCGCGCGGCCAGAGAACAACGCCTGCGACGCCGACATGCCAACCATAGTCATCTCGTCGCCGTCCTCAGCAGCCCTCCAGGCCGGCGCTGCTGGTTCCTGCTCGTCTCCGACTCGCTTCCCCCCTTCGAGCTCGCCGGTCCTTAGTCACACACAGAACTACTATACTAATAGTAGTCCCATCCAACGCCAATACGCCCCAGCCTCGCGCGTCTCTCCCGCTTTTTCGTGCGATCCTTCTTCAGCATTCGCTACGCCAGCGGTACCTACTGCTCCTCCTGTCGTCCCTCCTGCTGACTCGGCGTCGCCCCCATTCGCTCTTCGTCGCTCCGCGTCGAGGTCGCGGCTCTCGCAAGGCGTCGAGGAGTTACGCGCTGCTCTCAAACGATACTCTGTAGACGCTTCCTCGCAGGATCCCTCCTCGGGGCCCTCAGGGGATCATTCGCGCGGCTGCATGTCCGCTGCACCAGAGACCCTTGGGGGCGGCTCCCGCCCGACGTCGAATAGTAGTAATAATCACAATCAACATGATGCGTCCATGCAGCCTCCCCCGCCGTCTTCTGAGCAGGTGACACAGCCTGCTGCAGCACCGCTACCGATCACCTCGAGCAGTAGCGCAAGCGTCGCGTCTGTCTCACCTGCGGACGTCAAAGGCAAGCGCCAGCTACCCGACGACCCCGTTGTTAGCAGCAAACAAGCCTCCACCCAGGACAAGGCAGTATCCGAACGAAGGGTAGAAGATGAAGAATCAGAACAGACTCGCTTGAAGCGATTACGACCACCGGTGCCCGCGGTCAAGCTCTTGCCACGAAGATACGAATTCGCACACCCCAATGACCTGGTCATCCTGGTGTCTAGCATGATTATGGAGTTGATTCAGTATAATGATACCATCCCATTGCAAGGTGGCCGGTTAACCCGCTTCCATTCACGAACACCCCCACGCATCTCTGTCCGTGACTACCTACAGCGATTAACAACACACGCCACGTTGTCACCGCCGATTCTCTTGAGCATGGTGTATTATATCGACCGACTATGTGCTCTATACCCTGCCTTTACCGTTTCGAGCCTGACGGTCCATCGATTCCTCATTACGAGTGCCACCGTTGCGAGTAAGGGTCTGAGTGACAGCTTCTGGACGAACAAGACTTATGCCCGGGTTGGCGGTATCACCGTGGAAGAATTGGCGCTGCTGGAGTTGGAATTTCTTTGGCGGGTAGAGTGGAAGATCGTTCCGCAGCCGGAAGTTCTGGTGGACTATTATTTGAGTCTTGTCGAGCGATGTGAGGGCTACGCACTGGAGCCGGAGGGGCTGTTGAGCCCTCCTAGTGAGGACATGGTCCCTGAGAGTATTATTTCGCCAGTAGTCCCCAACGAGACGACTTGATTACGCTTTTATACCGATCTTCAGTTGCCTTTATTCTATTCTTCGACATCTTTATTTGATCTTATCTTTTCGGGCCTTATTAGGTTGGGTTTTCTGCATCACCACCATCATCATATCCTTACTATCCTTATCGTGTCCGCCACCAGACTATTTTTACGACGTTACTAAAACTAGAGAGATCTCACGGCGGTGTTCTCTGCTCGGCCGCTATCTTTCTCTTCTGCCTTCCTGCTCTTGTGTGTTGTGTGTTGTGGCGCGTCCTTTTCGTCATCAATGTCGACATCATCCGTGGATTACACCGGGACAAAGACTCCATCAACGCCAACGTGGGTCCGTACGGTACCGCCCTGTTTTTTTAGTCTTCTTAGCTCCGCGAGATAGAAAAAAGTAAGACGGACAAAAGGGAAGACTAAAGCAGAAAGACGAAGAGATCATGTCGAGCAAATTTACTTTTTCCTGTCGTCTGTCTCCTTCTTTTCGTTGTATGTATTTATTTTATCTGGGCTGCCTTGATTACCCGGTCTTAGAGGCAATAAAGCATTTACTTCTTTCTCTCTTCTAATTATCGACTGTGTACGTTCCCAGGATAAAGTATCTGACTAGATGCGCACACAACATGATGTTGACAATCGCACAGATTGGACCAGGGTGGCTAGCTCTTTGGTTGGTCCGAATATCGAATGTACAAAGGATTGCACGTATACATCATTACAAAACAAAACTCGAAAAAAAAGGGGGGAAGGGGGCGTGATTGAATACAATTTTGAATGAAAAATTCAATGTAACCTATTCCAGGTCGGCTTGATTTATAGGACTGCCTCAAAACAGAATTTTAATATTTCATGAAGAGCTGGAGCATCGAAAAGCCCGACCAATCACAAGGCACGTAAGACCAATATTTAGTCACGTGATGCTGCTGTAATGCCAATACCCATTACATGCAGACAGCTCACGCAAATTGCGGTAATTATGAGGTATGGTATTGTAAAGCCTTCCACCAGAGCTCTCGCATGAGGAAGCCGATCTACAAACAGCCAGACACAGACACAGACAGACACCATGATGCATAAGCAATGAGACCACAAACAGCATCGGCTTCCGAATAACCAAGTCTCTCTACTCTCGTTACTCTCACACAGCCAGCATATCATTGTCGACCTCGGCGCTTGATAGTCCATCCGCCGACGGACGTCACCACGATTTGCCATCGGGGTAGTCACTTCCACCTCACACCCGTCCTGCCATCCTATCTATCAATCTCGACCCTCACAAACCAGATCGGCGAATATCCGAGCGCCTGTCTATAGGATTATCAGCCGACCGCAAAACAACTCCTCTGCTATCTCACGACAAGTTGCGCGACCGGATCGTGTGACGGCACGGCGTCTCGCGATAATGGCCCGGGAGGAGGGGCCGCTGTTCAATCAATTGTTAAACGCCAGTTCTATTTCGGAGCAGGTTGCCGCCCTCCGAGCACTGAAACATGAGCTTATCGGACACGACCAACGCAAAGAGACATGGGTTGCTGTGGGGGTTGTAGCGATATTATCGGACATTCTGGACTCGCGAAGGGACGATGATAGGCGGAAGGAAGTCGTCTTCGACGGTCATCAGAATGGAGGATTGTCGAGAAGACGGAATAGTCATCATGTGGGCAATAGGACGGAAGCGCAGGAGCTTTATTTGCAGGCTGTTATCATCTTAGGCAGTTTGGCTCAAGGTAAGTCAGCATTATTCCAATAATCTGATAATCGTGGAACCACCAAGCTGATGAATTATTGACTAGGCGGCCCTGCTTTTATATCGCCTATCTTACTGACAGGAGCAATCCCGTCTATGCTTTCTATCCTGTCGTCACCCGACTGTCCGCAGTCATTGGCACTTGCCATTCTCAAAACATTGAACACCATCGTGGATCGATATCCTCTTCAAAATGTGAACTGGCCGCAGGACAATCGGCTAGCCGAGGTTTTGTTTACTCCTGACAGCATCGGCTGTTTTGCTCGTATCATTTCACAGAATTCGCCCTCCTCCGCAACGCAGACATGTGTAACTCTTGCCGCCAGTATAATTGCCAGGCTGTGCACGGAGGAATCCCACAAGGCCGCTCTTGCGGAATACGGTGTTTTGGATGCCCTGGCTTTGAAGATTGCCTCTTTTGTCGTGGCTCAAGGATTTGTCTTGCCTGGCGCAGAGAATCATCTAGATGAAGACGGGGCATTACCTACCTTACCACAGGCCGCTCCACCAACAGCTAGACTTGGGCCAGTTCTGCGAGCTATTTGTGTCATTGTTGAAAATTCCAAATGGCGGGCAGAACATCTTCTTTCCTCTCCTGGTATTGTCACGGTCTTTCCTGGGCGGCTACCGGAATTTTCGCCCACGGATATTAAAAAATCCCCTTGGGGCATAACTTATCTGTCAGGGTCAGCGGTTCCCCGACAGAATCATACAAACCCAATGGATTCTCTTCTTCCAATCGTCCCGCTTGCGCAAACAAATGCTTCTACGAACTTCCCCCCGCTGGTTCCTATGGGCTCATTTCATAAACGTTCTCTCTCGTTCTTGGAGGCACCTTCACATGATGAAGATGAAACCGCATTAGTGCCATGGCTCTTTCATATGGTTAGAACTGAGTCTGGCATGTCTCGGGTTATGGCAGCTCGTCTTGTCACGGCGCTTTTCAGACTGGGACTGGCTAGAAAACATCGGATTCCCATGTTCAGCTACCTAGTCACTCCGCTGCTGCTGAGGATGCTTGATAAAGACTACGATTTTAGAGACGAGTCGGACGCAGAATATGATGGTATGATACCGATGGCGCTTCGTTTGAAAGAGGAAGTGCCGACCATCCTTGCCACGCTTGTGATGGATACTCAAGAACTGCAAAAACACGCCGTCGAAGCAAATGCCATCAAGATACTTTCTCAGTTACTTAAAGAAACATACAACCCTCATTCAGAAGGCAGCAAATCCATGTGGTACTCGGAATCAAAGGCTAAAGACATCTCACCCGCCCTCCAACCTAGCAGCCAACTCGGTCCCGTCGGATACAGCCCCATGACCTCTCACATCATGCGATACCGAGAAGGAATTCTCCGTGCACTAGCTGCGCTAGCACCTTTCCGGGACGAGTACAGAAAGGCGATTTGCGAGAATGGTGTTGTTCCGTATATCATTGACTCACTCAAGCCGCGACCACAGCCATCCGACACGCACAATGCTCTGGGAACAAAGAATGCAGCAGCAGATGGGAATCCAATACCGACTTTGCTTGCTGCGTGTGGTGCTGCGCGGGCCCTCACCCGGTCTGTCAGCGTTCTCAGAACGAGCCTGATTGATGCCGGGGTGGCGGCTCCACTTTTTGAGCTGGTCAAGCATCGCGATATCGAAGTACAGATAGCAGCGACATCCGTGATATGCAATATTGCCCTGGACTTTAGTCCTATGAAAGAGGTATCCCCCCAATTTCATTTCAGGTCTTTAAAGTGAAACAACTAACAAGAACAGGCGATTATATCCGGCGGCATTCTTCCTATTCTCTGCGACCATGCGCATTCGAACAACACAAAACTTCGCCTAGAATCACTCTGGGCCCTCAAGCACGTTGCATACAATTCGACGAACGACATCAAAAACAAAATCGTGACTGGTCTGGGGCCTGCATGGCTAGCGGATCTGATGTCTATGGATCCCACTGCCAAGCGCAGCATTGCGACTGACTTAAAGACCGGGGCGCTAATCGGCATGGGAACGTCCAACTCTGCCGGCGAGAAAGTCGACTTGCTGAATCCCATGGATGACATAAGGGGAGAGGAAGCGAGAGGGGACGTAGTAACAGGTGAAAGCGGTTATGATGCGTTCCTACCAGATCCAACGCGCCGTAAGAAGCTGGCGATTAGCGGCGAAATCGATCAAACCCGGCAAGCTAGACAGGACGATATCGCCGTTCAAGAACAGGTTCTCGACCTGGTCCGCAACATAATATGCGGCAACGGTGCATCCGAGATTGTCGATTTTCTACTCAACGAGGTTGGACGTCACGAATTTTTAAGCATTCTAGCGGAGAAAATTCGACCTCAGCCTGGTCCTACTCGTCGCGATAATCTTGTCGCGACACAGTCATCATCGTCAGCGTCATTCCTCCAACCCCCAATGCCCGCCGAAATCGTGGTTGCAGTGACCTACGTTCTGGTGAACCTAGCAGCCGGACCGCCCAAACACCGCGACCTGCTGTTTTCGCACCGCGACCTACTCAAGAATCTAATGTGGCTGTTTGAGCACCCAAGCCGCGTGGTGCGCGTAAATTGCGTCTGGGTTGTGATCAATCTAACGTACGAAGACGACCAGACCGATCGCCAGGCTTCGTACGAGCGGGCATCGAAGCTGAAGGCGCTAGGCGTGATAGACCGGCTGCGCGGTGTTGAGGACGACTCGGATTTGGATGTGCGAGAGCGGACCAAGACGGCTTTGCATCAGATACGGAAGTATCTGAATCCATAGACTACTTTTTGGACTTCTGTCTTACGACCTATTATTGACTGTGATTATGCATTAGTATATTATTATATTCCTGTTATGCATGTACATTGCCTCTTTTAGTCATGGTTGAGATCCCTGTTGGTATTGGTATGGACGAGTTTAGGCTTGGTCATGTTTATGTTCATGCTGTTTGGCGTTTGCGTTGAGACATTTGGCATTCTGTGAGCGAGTTTGTCGATATTTTTATAATACTTAAATATTAATATACGCATACGTTGAGACTGTATACCCTGCAGCCCTGCATTGTAAGAACGTCGATAAGCTTGGTTGATAACGGCCCCGCAAACGTCATACGACCCACGTCGTGCTGGAGTATATAAATCATGTCTACATGATCATCCCCCTAGCAGATGAATCGCATTCTTAAAGACAATAATTAATCGTCTTTTATATAACACACAGTTCCTAAACACATCGCATACTTATCTCCATCTCATAAGTAAGGATCAAAAGGCTGGATAATGGCCCCCGTCCCCACCAGCATCCTCCGCGCCCTCTCCCTTTCTTTAGATCCCTCAAAATCCAGTCTGTCAACATCCGGGTTTGGATCGGGGTTTTCGGATACCGCGCGTCTTCGAGCGCGTGTTCCTATGAAAGATGGAGGCGCAGAAGAAGAGGAACGACAATACTTTGTGAAATCGTCTGCGGGAGGAGGTACAGGTGCCAAGGAGATGTTCCAAGGGGAATATGCGTCGCTGAATGCGATCGCGGATGTTGTGCCGGGGTTCTGTCCACGGGCGTTGGCATGGGGCAGTTTGGACGATGGTCAAGGAAATGGAGGAGGAGGAAAGGGGGGAGGATACTTCCTTGTTACTGAGTTTCTGGATTTGTCGGGACGACGATCGTCATCTGCATCTACATCCCACAAAGAGCGAGAATCGTCCCTGGCATATCGATTGGGCAAGCTGCATAGTACACCTGCACCACCACCACCGCGGCAGAAACAAGAAAAAGACGAAGACAAAGACGAGGAAGAAAGACCAAAATTCGGCTTCCCGGTGCCCACATACTGTGGCGACTCACGCCAACCCAACAACTTCTCACCGTCCTGGGCCGACTTCTACGCCAACGAGCGACTGCTCATGATCCTGCAGGAATCCGAGCGTCGAAACGGGGCCGACGCCGGATTACGTAATCTTGTGAGCAAGACTGCACATGTTGTCGTGCCGAGATTGCTGGGCGAGAAGCATCTAGGGTTTAACAGTAAAGGGGAAGGAACTGGGATTGTCCCTGTAGTTGTGCATGGAGATTTGTGGAGTGGGAATGCCAGTAGAGGACGAGTCGTTGGGTCTGGCCCTTCATCAGAAGAAGACGGACAAGTTGCAGATGTGGTGTACGACCCGTCTGCGTGCTACGCGCATAATGAGTATGAGTTGGGGATTATGCATATGTTTGGCGGGTTTGGAAGGATATTTTTCGAGGAGTATCATTCAATAGTGCCCAAGACAGAGCCCCTGGAGGAGTACGAGGATCGCATAAAGTTGTATGAGCTGTGAGTTCTCTTTGCTTTCTTTCTTCCTTCTCCCTTTTTTCTATCTATTATTGGTGGGTGTTGACTTGGATGTATCGACTAGGTATCACCATCTGAATCATCATGCTATTTTCGGAGGGGGATATAAGTCTGGTGCTATCTCGATTATGAACAAGCTGATCAGTAAGTATGGGCGTGATTAAGAACATTGCTAAGCTTGTGCGAGCTTACTTAAGTCGAAAACTTTCATCTTGGAGTTATAGGGATAATGAAATTAGTCCAGTCCGGGTTTTCGAAACGCACCTTTTTCATGTAGATACAAAATCCAATGGTAATGATTATCCCATTCGAGGGGCGCAGAGGCACAAGTGCTTGCTCGACATGATGCATAATTCGAGACTTGGGTACTCAGCTGAGTAGTAAATTCATCGTATTCTGAATATGACAGCTAGTCTAGTCTATGCATACATGTTTCGCCGTCCATGCTCTAATTTGTGTAAAACCCAATTCGACGGTCAAATTCTCCCAGGAGACATCATCTATTCGAAAAGATCTAGCATCTATGAAGTTCGCGCAACTGAAGTTATTTCCGTCTTCCACGCCGCATGTGCCATCAACGCAGCACCGATACCAGATCCATCTTTGGTCTGGCCTATGCGTATTCTTTGCTCACCCGCAGGCCCAATCTCTTGCACCTCCCGCATCGCTCCACGCATATCGGCTTCAAACGTCGGGTAGAATTCAATTAGGGAACCATCAGCACCAATGTCAATGATCTGCTCTTGGGGGCAGCAGGAGCCTGCAGACTTTGGCAGACGCTGAGGTGAAGTGTTCGCCAATTTCTCTTTCGAATATATCCATTTGGCGAAGCATCTAAGAATTCGACGCCACATCAAGGATAGATACCGGAAAGGCCCAACACTGGAGGTTGGATGCTTTGCTCTCTCTTGTGTGTGACATTCCGTAACTTCCGCATTTGCATGTTTCGGCACTGACGAAGAGGGGTTTAGTCGACCACTTTGTAATATCATGGCCGCTAAAGCTGCTCCAGCTAACCGAGCAGCTCGACGGACAATCGCAACAGACAAAAGTTCTATCGCCATCACATCGGCTGCCGTAACATTTTTTGCTGAAAGCTTTTCCGCAATGAGCTTAGCAGATTGCAAACGGTCTTTCTGACTCCTCAAAACTGCAAGCTCGGAGAGGAATGCGCTGTCAATACCTTGTTTCTGGAAGAGGTCTGAATCCTCGTCAAGTATCATCTCGAAAAGCCCTTCTCGTACTAATTGCAGAAGCCCCAGTCGCAGCAGCTCCCCTAGGTACAACCCAGACACCCGTTTCTCAAACATTTGCGAGCCTGGGTCGGAGGAATTCTTATCGATTTCATCATCGAACAGTGTTCGTGGAAGAACTTCCATGTTGTCATCTAGAGAGCCCCACTCGGTATTGATCACCATTACCTCGCCGGGTTGCCCTTTCATCTCGCCAAGTCTGGGTATATTGGATAGTTCTTCAACATACGCCGCGTTTGTCCCTGTCCCGAAAATGATCGCGGCCAACGTAGGTGTTTTGTAACCGGAAGTGTATGACCGTGTAAGTAGTGTGCCGACGCTGTCGTTGGCTAGCACCGTGACAAGAACTGGTAACTGCAAATTATCTAAGGCTTCCTGTAGCATTATGCACGGGTTTCGGCCCACTGCATCAGGAATATCCCAGTCCTTGTCCCAGCGAATGAGACTACCCCCCGCTAGTGAGGTTTGGTTGCAGGTGAAGCTAAATGTGAAGCCCAACCTGTACGGAGAAGTTTGTCCATCCAACGTCTGTTTTGACTCATCTCCGTGGTCTAATTCCGCGTAAGTGGCTAGAAATTCCCCGACCCTCTGCGCAATAAAATTGAATAGAGGTTTATAGCTCTGATTGACCATGAGTTCAGAGGGCACTTTGTGCCTAGTTTGAGTCACTGAGAAAGTTGAATTACCCTTTAATTCAACGCGACATATTCGACAATTGCTTCCCCCAAGGTCAACAGCCAGAAAGGTTCCCTTCTCACTTCCTATCGGCACAGTTCTCACAAAGCTCGGTAACTGCCAGGCGCGATCATTCGCAAGGCCATCCTCTGTTTAACCGGTCAGCACTGTCACCTGCAAGAAAATGATTGCCATCTTACTCATCTGCCGAACGAAGTGATCTGTCACTCTTCGTACATTTTCTGAGCCCAGGGTGAACTCGTCCGCTATACGCTTTGCTTGGGCTAACAAGCCAGTCCCTTGTTCATCACTGACCTGTGACATGGCCAATGATAGCAAAAGTGCTCAGGAAGGAGAGATACACAGACGCAGACACATGGCACGAGCAATGAAGTGCCAAGGCAGTTGACCGACATAGCGATACTTGTTTCTGCCACTAAAAGTCATTTTTCATATAATTGACCATCATCGCAAGCAAAGAGCAGCGAGATACGCCGGTGAGCCCCGGTGTTGGCCGGTGATTGCCGGGATATTAGTAAGCGGCATGATCGCGGCCAAGCTCCCCCGAAGGACCCTCACGGTTTCAATTCGGATAGCAACAAACAGGATGTCTTCCAATAAACGACCACGTATCGAGCACAGTCATGGTAATCATGGCCGCGAGGAGGAGGATGGTCTGGAGCCAAAGGCTCGCAAGGCTTGCAGTGAGCACAGCTTCTTTCCTTGCAAATCCCACCATAAGCCCCTCCAATTAAAGCGAGTACTAAGTAGTCTGTGCCATAGTCAACTGCAGGAAGCAGAAGATGAAATGCGTCATTAAAGGAAATGAGGCAGAGTGTATTCGCTGTCTCCGCTCTGGCAATCCTTGCATCTTCGTGCCTCGTGCAAATGCCGCTAAGCTTCCAGATGTCCTGACAGGCGTCAAAGAGGACGAATTCAAGACAGACGTCTTGAGTAGGCTCAAGGTCATTGAGAGCACACTGGGTATTTCTTATGAACCTTCAAAGGCGTTCGCGGAATCTGTAGCTGCCAACGACGTTGAGTCAGAAGTGGGTGAGGAATTCCACTCAGCCGAATATGGCAGCCTGTGGGACGCGGCCGTAGCGCTTCGAAGCAGTGCTCCCAGTTTTGTGCCCCAATCCATCTGGCATAAAGGAACCATTAAAGATCTTTGGCTCGCGTAAGTTAATAAATCACATCGGTGAAAGACCCGTCGATCTGATCATTACAGGTTCCACGAACGAATGCCCGGCCTCCATTTTATGCCCCGCAAGCAGACATTTTCTGCGCCACAACCCTTACTACTAGCATCAATTCTTTATTGTTCGAGCATGCGGGGACCTCCCGACGTGGCAAGGATAGCTTCGCATTATTTTGCCGTCTTGTGCAATGCGATTGCTCAGTTATCTATCCCTGGTAGCATCATCGGCAGGAGACCTGAGGATAGCGAAGAGTGGGCGTTCCAGACCGTGCTTGGAATTGTCATCGCAGGACTTCTCACAGAAGCTGCTGTCTCAGAGACTGGTATATGGATTTCAATAGCGTATCGTCTCATCCTGGAGCACTGCCCACCTCACATCGACGAGAGATCACGAGAATGGCGCAAGCTGTTCAGTGGTGTGCAGATAATTGATCTGGAGCACGCCTCTCTCCATTTATCCTGTCCCATAATACCGATCGAGTCGCCGCTGCAAGTACTTCGAACATCACCTCACGATCAGCTTTACCGACTATCTCGAATGATGCGCACTGGGCTCACTCATTTCACTGGCCGAGGGCTGCCTACTATTTGGTCCTGCTTTGCTACTGGCCAGGCTTTGATAGAAGCGAATTTAACCTCTAGCTTCACCGCTGTTGATGCGGCAGTCATCAGAGACTGGGCAAGACAATTAGACGAATGGCTCGTAGATTTTAGCAAAAGCAACGAGAGTTCGGAACATGATTTGAAACTTGTGTTCCGTCAATACGTGCTACATCGATTGGTTGTCCTATCGATATATCACCCTGGCAGAGGCTGTGATCTGTGGTCTAATAGCATCACGCCGAGTGAACAGTATGAATTGCTCCTTTCAGCTCGTGCGACGCTCAAATTGCATTTACACGATGACTCGATCTGGTCTAATTGGGACTTGATAATGATTACCTGGGCCGCTCTCATTGTTATACAAGGTATTGAGGGCGGGGCTGGTGAAGCCGATGGTGAGTTACTCATTCACATTGATCCGTAATACACTTCGAAACTAACCATAAATAGACCTTACAAACATAAGAATACATTTAGAAATGCTCAGAAAAACAAATAAAACAAGTCTCAGTGTGTGCGAAAAACTTATCAGCCGTTTAGAAGCTAGTCTCGCCAGCGTTCACACTCCAGTCTCGGCGGACATGCAACAAATGGCTTATGAAGATCTCGCCATTGGCGCACCCATCGATCTCTCATGGGAGCTTTTTGATCGGTCAAGCTTAGAACAAATGATGTACCAGGTTTGGCCACCGGCCTCTTGAATGAAACAAGTGAAGAATTTGAAGCGATCAATAAGATTGCATACCCGAGGGTTCAAATCTTCTTCTCTCCAATGCGCGATGACATGCTATCTGGAGTTAGCTCCTCGGCCTGAGGAGTTGTCGATATCGTCGTATCTAGAGTGAGCGGAACAGGCTTTTTGAGAATTCCATGACCAAGTCCATTTTGCAAAATCGTTCGCTCCACACTCGTGAAATACTGTATCAAGTTGAAGTTAGTGGTGTTTATCTTGACAACATCGAAACACGCTTGAGTAATACGGCAACTTCCGCACCTTTACTGTCTTCACCTTAAGCTCCAGTGTGGCATCCTCATCGGCAACCAGCATACTGCATGGGTGAAGCTGCAAGCATGACAGTGTGCACAAGTGGCTTACACCACCCTCAACTGCCTGTTGAACAGCGACTGCCTTTGCACTACCAGTCGCTATGATAACAACCTCCTTTGCATCCATTATTGTTTGCACACCCACTGTAAGTGCCATCCGTGGCACCAATGTCAGATCATTATTGAAGAACCGCGCATTAGCCAGTACCGTCTCATAAGCCAACGACTTGATTCTGGTACGGCTAGCCAGGCTTGAACCCGGTTCATTAAATGCGATGTGTCCGTCACTACCCACTCCCCCAAGAAACAATTCAATTCCGCCAAGGGCTTTGATCTTTGCCTCATATGATAGACATTCAACCTGCAGGTCGGCCGCGGTTCCATTCAGAATGTTCACATTCTTCGAGTCGATATCGACACGACTAAAAAAATTCTCGAACATGAAGGAGTGATATGATTCCGGATGATCTCGGCCCAAGCCGACATACTCGTCCATGTTGAATGTCACGACATAGCGAAATGATATTCGACCTTGATCATACGCTTCTATCAGGGCTTTGTATATGGGTAAAGGACTGCTACCCGTAGGCAGTCCGAGCACAAACAGACGCTCTGAGGTTGGTGCAAAGGCATTGATTCGTTCTACAATGGTCAGCCTCAAGTCAAGTCGAATGATGTCATAAACGACTCAAAAAGACCTTACTAATTATATATTCGGCAATATACTGTGCCGTCTCCTCCTGTGAGTTTCGAATGATGAGACGCATCCTGCTGAGAGCACTGATCCTTCGAAACTATATGTCGAGATAATACCAAGTTCGCAGTAGTCTGCTTTTTCCCACAAGATCCTGAATAACAATTATGCAAGTTGATATAATTTCATCGGATAAGAGAACTCGTAAGCAAACTTCTTTTGATTTGTATCAGTCCAAAAGCCCTTGGTTCCCACGACGCAATGAGGACTATCAGCCTTTCTTTTTAGACTTCAAAAATTCTAAAGCATATATCTCACCATGTCCCTGTTTGCTGATAGTTTAATATATCTTGGCGTTTGGCTATTTCGGCGAAACCCGGCAAGTGAGTGAAAAAAGTATGGTCATTTGCCGCCCTCTATTAAGAAAATCTATATGTTTCTTGCATAATAGTAAAGTATTAGCGCCCTCCTCCGAACGTTACATTAATTTTGATGCATGCTATAATAGACATTTCAGGGGGCGTTTATGTAATTTTGGTCATATTTTCAATTGTCTCTTTGTAGTCTTAGAGGCCCTCGCTTCTATACGGAAAGTATGATAACAAGTCTCTCACCTGCCCTTGCCGGCAAATTGATTGATTGATTCATTCATTCATACACGCATGTAAGCCTGGTTTGGCCGGCGGAGCTATCTAAAGGGTGGGAGGGACCAGTGCCACCAGCATAAAAAAAACCCTTGCCGGCAAACCCGGAAACAATGCACCGGGTACAGATCATCGCACTTTTTGTGAGTCTGGCAGGTTGAATGAAGTGGGAATGCTTTAAGAAGTTAGTGTTAAAGTCTTGATCGAATCATAGATTGCTTGATGCGTAATCGGGGGATTCATTATCTGCTATCGATGTTTGCGGAATTACCAGGATATAGATTTGATAACGTCGTTGGTTGAACAAACGTGTATACTCGTGCTAGCTTTTGCTTCATAAAGCAACGATGTTGATTGATTCGGTCTAGATGGATGCTGTAAAAAATTATTTATCAGCATCTTGATTGATTATACTTATCTGGCAATTCAGAATTGTAGGTGTGCTTTGCTATACGCTTTTTCCCAAACTATGTCTCCAATTTTCCTTTTGAAGAGTATGTGCTTAAGAAAAATCATAGATTCGGTTCTGCTACAAAATTAAAGAAGAAGTAATAATACGAAAAGCATATTAAACTGTTTTTCGTGCATCAAAGAACTATTTGACATCTGATCCAGCTAAAAGCGATATAAATTGCGTTTCTTTCAAACAGATGAGGGCGAGGCGACGCCCCGTTGTATCTTTCCAGTGAGAGTATTTTATATCCAATTGAAACCATCTTTTGGAAATGATAATGATTTTCTCAAAACTATGGTAAATGCATTCAAGCCTCATCATCAAGCCAGCTCTTCACTCTTCTTTGGCGCGAGCTATTTTGTCTTTATACTGCTTGCTGCCAAGGAACCACCATATCAAAATCAGTATGGGCAGCCCCCCAACAACGACACATGTGTAGTTCATATTTCCTACTGTCACCGGCATGTCGTAGGGGAAACTGAAGAAAATTATAGCGAATAGGAGCCAGGCAACCGTTATGCCGTTCACAATCCAGCCCCATCTGCCCATATGGAACGATCCTTTATACATACCAGTCCTGCCCATGAGCATATTCGTGGCGATTGGAATCAAGTAAGCAACATTGTTGATAGTCACAGATGAGCTTAGCATACTATTAAATGCCGTACTGCTGCCGAGATAGATACATCCCAAAGCTGCATTGGCAGCGGCGACAAATAGCTGCGCATTGAACGGGATACCAAATCGCTTGCTTACTCTGCCCCATACATCAGAGAAAGGCATGGCACCATCCCGGGAAAAAGCCCAGAGAACGCGTGATGTAGAGAGCTGAGACGAAATAACACAGGGTCCAAGAGCAATGAATAGAATGAAAGTCAGGCCAAACGCGCCTCCAGCAGACTGAGTTGCCTGGTAAAACAACTCAGCAAGAGGCAGACCGGTGTTGGTGGTCGATAATGCCGCGTAATCCTGAACACTGAACATCAGTGCAACGAGGTAGGTCACTCCTGTAACAAACGCAATGGACAGAGTGATAGCAATGGCGAGAGGTGCATTACGCGAAGGCTAAGTCGGGGTTAGTAACATAGTTTTGAGACATAAAGAACAGCACTTACATTGGGCATTTCTTCCGTGATATGCGTAACTCCATCAAGTCCACCCAAACTGTAAAGTGGATTAACCAAGCCGGTGATGAAACAAATTACATTGTTATTCCATCCAGTCTTATTGATCCAAGTCTTAAAGACAAATTCGTTAGTTTGATGTGTCGGTGCACATGCTACAACTGTGACGAGGACAACCAGCCAGCCAATCTGTAGATAGAACAAAGAAAACCTGTTAAGTGCTGGAATGATCTTATTGCCAAAAAGAACCACTCCAGCTGTCAGCAAGTTGAGGATTTCGTATATGATGAAAGTCTGCCATGGCTGAATCACGAGATCCGGATGATAGAGAGCATATAAAGCTTGGACTAGGGGCATGGTCAGTTGAAGATATTTTAAAAGTAAAGCGAACAATCAATTAGGCTACATACCGACTTCAGCAAAGATTAGGTTGGTTGAGGCAGTAGTGAAAATCCCTTAGATAAAGATGAGCAACTTTTGCCCAACGCGCCTGTTCATATTACTTACAGCCACAAACAGTCAGCCAGCCTGTGACGAAGCTCAAAAAGGCGCTCCATTTCTTAGGTGCAATAGCAGCAATCCAATGGTACATGCCACCTTCTGTGGGATAACTTGACACAAACTCGGCTAGGGAGGCACCAAGGAAGCTCTGCAGGACAGTCACCAAAATGAAGCCGTATATAATGGCACCTGGTCCACCGGCATTGATTTCGGTGACGATACCCAATCCTAAGCCAGTCCATGAGATCGTCGTTGTTGAAGCAAGGCCAATCAAAGACAATATGCTAAAATGACGCTCAAGTTCTTGCGTATGACCTTTAAATTTGATTCCCGGTCAGAATTGATCCCTCTCATTTATTCGGACAGCATACCCTGTCTCTCTTGTCGAACGGAGCAACATACCCATCTGTGCCAGCCGAAGCTCATCGGCGTCCATTCCTGAGACATCTTTGGTCTGGGAGACCAAGTCTTTGCTACTGATTTCGGCCATTGTTGACAGGATTGTGCGATTTGTCTTGATTTCGCCGCAGTGTTTATCCAGGGGGCGGTGCAGGCCATACTTTATGACCGTGATCACGGACTTCTGCTGCTGAATATCCCGCCATATCCTTTACACACATCCCGAGAATGGAGCCACGATAAGCCCTGTTTGATCTTATCAGCTAGTTCGGAGAGCAATATGCCTCCAGTTGAACCCTGCGGCCCGGGCAAGGCCGGAGATCACCGGGCTTTGTGTCCACCCGAAAAGTTGAATCAAGCCACTAACCATATTTACTACTCGATTACTGCTGTGTGACCACTGTGCCAAGGAACAAATTATAGAGATAATGCGTAGTTCGCTGATATTATCTGGCAACAGAGATATCAGACGATAACGCTGGGTGGTATAGGTGATGGCGGCTATGATAGTGCGTAGTGCCGCGTAAACATGTATTTAGGGAGTTGAGGGAACAGCCAAACCATACTGGCACAGCATTACATGTAGACTTGATAAATGTTTGAGAATAGAAGCCCTAACGCAGCAGTAGACACAACACAATATGCTACTCACCCCCAGTTGGATCTTCGGCTTCGGCCTACTGAGCGTCTGCGCTGGCGCTGTTGAGCTATCCGGTGATGCACAAGCCTTGTTTGACCAGTCAATGGAGATGCAAGACGCAATTTACGACCCAGCAGTATCTTATTTGCGATACTTTTACTTTCCCCTCGCAGCAGGTCCCCACGAGACCCGATCATCTGTTTGGCATTCAATTGGACTGCTACAACGCAACCAAGAGGATGATGTAGCCGAAGCAGTGAAGATACTCACCAATGTCATCAACGGTCAGGAGAAAAACACCTCGGTGCAGTGGTATGGTGACTATACAGTCTATCCCGAGCAACCAACTGTCGGCAGTCCTGCTTATGCGCCTGTGGTAAGATTTCTCATTGCCTTTTTTCAATAAAGCATTATGAATTAATATCTGATACCCAAGTCTCAATAGATATATGATTCCTGGGACCCAAATTGGAGGGGTTTTATTGGAACGGCCTTGATCGTGATCTATGAGGAGTTTGCGAGCTTGCTGCCGCCTACCCTCCAAGATCTGATTCTTGAAAGTTTATACAACAACACTGTGGGCGACTCTTATCGTGTTGGCGGTGTTGACGACGATAACCTATATCCCGCATATTCTAATGCCTGGTTGATGAGAACGGTGACCACCTCGTGGACTGGACGAAAGCTGAACAATTCTAACATGACGATATCTGGAGACACATATGCTCAGGAATTTCTAGATCTTTTTGATCTCAACAGCACATTATCTGAGTTTAATGGCCCAACCTATGCTGGTGTCTCCTTGTATGCTCTTACCATTGCAGCGAAATATCTCTCATCGACCACTTCAGTAATTGGTCAAAACGCACAGCGGGTAATCCAAGATATCTGGGCTTATGAGTCCTTACTGTGGAACCCCAACATGCGCAATTTTGCCGGTCCATGGGATCGCTCCTATGGTTATGACATGAATAACTATGTGGCGATCATGTCAGAGTGGATATGGGCGTTGGTAGGAAAGGGCCAGGTTTGGCACTACAGCTCTCCCATTGGGACCATGACGCACGCCGATGACTTTGAATTTGGTCCCATTGTCGCAGTTCTCTCAGGATTCCACAAGAGTTTGCTTTCACAAACAATTCTTGACCGGCTGCGCTCCTTCAATGGCGAGCGCACATATGTTGGGCATGCCTACGCTCCTCCAGCAGATTACGAACCGCGCAACATTTCCACCTGGATTTCGGCTAATCTAACCATTGGCACCGACTCGTTCAACCAAAGTGTTGTTGGTGGCTACTCTGAGGACTCTACCTCTTTCAGTCCATCTGTCGTGCAATGGACACGCCCTGGTGGATCAATCGGTTATTTCAATTTATACCCAACGGAAACTGCTCTGCAAGCGAGCGTGGCCCCATACGCACTCAATCTAACATACCCGCTTGGTAATGCGACCAGTACGTTCACCTTTGTCCTCGCCTCAAATCCATTAGGAGCCAGTCGCGATATTTATGGATTTGATGACGTGGATGGATTGAGTATTGAGGTTGTTGGGGGCAGTGTTGATCCTACTCCCGAAATATCATTTTGTGGTTTGGTAGGCGGAACTTGCGACATCATTCAGTAAGTCAATATTAAATCAGTCCTTTTATCACCTTCTATGTCTTGCTAATATTTATCTTTTTGCCAGTGATTTTGAGTTTTGGAATCTGACGTTCACAATGCCACCGAACAGTTCGGAGGTTCCTAGTATTCAATTCAAGTTCTCATTCAATTAGACATGAAGTATGTGTTCGTCTCTACATTTCGGGATACTTCAGAAGTACAACGGTGAGAGCTTTACCAGCTAACTGATTGATTACTTGTATATTAAGCATACAGTATCGGAAGTGTAGTAAGATATATCAAAAATTAATATCTATTAGTATATATGTGACGGCCCAACTGGACACTGAGTTGAAACGGCCTGGGCGCTTAAGGCTTTGTTTAACACGCGTTTCTTAATTAGGAAAGCATTACTTTACTAGGAATCGTACGGTGAACCCCATCGACCTAGATTACTAGAATAATGCGTCACTTGATTCAGCTTACTTCTTTCCTTCGCCATGCTCTCTATCTAAGTCGACAGAAAACGATTAGATCTAAGAACGAGTCATCTCCAGAGATGGTAGAAATGTATAGAATAGGCGGGCTATATATTGTGTAGCTAAATTTTTGAATTCCAGCATTGTATTCCACCATGAGAAATTCGGCTCATACGTACTCAAGTGGCTATACGTGTGAGAATTTCCGAACAGTGAGCACCAAAGCTAAGTGCCTATCATAGAAAATATAGATGGCTTTGAAGCTGTCTGATCTGGCTGCTTAGATAATCCCCAAGCTCCGACTCGACGCACGGGCCAATACAGTCCCGTGATCCAAATTTATATGTATCTTATCTCAGACAAGAACATACCCTCCATCACCAAAGGAGAAATCACGAATTTGAAAGAGAAGAGAGCAGATGGCGGGAAACCATCACAGGCCTCGCAGAGGCCAGACCCATGGGCATCCTCCAGCCCGGAATGGCCCTCCACACTCCCACCCTAACCATGCTCCTCCTCATCCACATCCTCCCTCTCAGCCGCGAGCAGCAACAGCCGCGACAGACGACTCCATGCCGCAGCCACCAATAGGGCCTAGGGCTATGCAAGTTGTCCCTACACCTCACCCCTCGTTTATCCAGGTGGCCAAGCCTTATGTCTTTGAGCACACCATCCAGGAATGTCTGGCAGCGACCGAGGTTGATTTGCAGCGCGAAGACGACGTGCGCATCTCCGGCGTGACCTGGATTGACAATGTTCGCAAAGTGCTTCGACTGTATGTTCATTCTTTTCGTCTTCCCCAATCTTATATCAGTATGAATTGATTCTGACTTACCCAGCCCCGTCCGCACCTATAACACCGCTTGTGTGTATTATCACAAGTTTAGACTCGTTCATTCGGACAGTCAGTATAACTATGTAGTAGGTTTATCTGCAGTGCTCGCCTTACCGCGCAAGCAACTAATTGCCAATAAAGGATGCGGCGGCTGCGGCTTTGTTCACGGCTTGCAAAATCGAAGACACTCTCAAAAAAAGCCGCGATATCGTCTGCGCTGCATATAATTTGAAGCTGCAACCGTCAGAGCAGGTATCTCCAGATGACGCTGTATGTTGGAGCCATTCTTCCAGTATGAAGCAGGAACGAGATTATTTTCTTACTCATTAATTCCCAGATTTTCGACCAACATTCCCGAGGAGTTATCATCCTTGAAAGATTGATGCTAGAAGCGTCTGGCTTTGACTTCCGAAACCGCCACCCCCAAAAGCTGCTCGTCAAACTCCTGAAGCAATATGGCATTAAGAAAGATGACGAAGTGGGAGTAGTCGCGTATTGCGTCTCGCTCGATCTGTACCGAACATTTGCGCCACTGAAACAGACCACAGGCACCATGGCATTTGCGTGTCTGGAACTGGCGTCTCGTCTGCTGGATGCTGGAATAGACGATGTCGAGGCTGGACGAGGATATGAAAATTGGAGGGTTGGTCGGGCAGAAGTCATGGGTAAGTAGCAAGCCTTCATCAACCCATTTTGCTCAGGAGGACAATGCTAACATAGTTCCAAAAAAGAAACACTCCTCGATCTGCTCGATCTGTACACCCACCACCGCTCTAGCACCGTCGTTGGCCCCGATTACCCTCTCGAAGCCTTCCTCGCCATCCGCATCCCGCTCAACAAGCAAGCCGAGGACGAACGATTGCCGCGCTTTACCAACTGGAAGGATAGTAGACACGACAAAGCAGTCAACGGCAACGGCGCCGGCAAACAGGCTGGCAATGGTAACAATAACAACAATAAACCCGGCAAATACCACCCCGCCAATAAAGGCAAAGGCAAGGGCAAAGACCCAATCGTCGATTTTCCTGGATCTGCTGCCAATCAACCACCACCCAACCCATTAACACCGATATCAGCGAACGGCGAAAAACCCGGACTCGGCGATCGCGGCCGCGAAGGCACAGTGCGATTCATGCTGGATATCGAGCGTGCAGAGGCAGAAAAGAAAGTGGTTTCTTCGTATTTCAGGGATGATATTGAGGAGATTGTTGAGGAGTGAATTGTTTGTTTTGCTACAAGCTTTTCGATCTTGTATTTTGCATTATTTAGGCTGCATCAGAGTGGGATGGACGGGTCTCTTTTTATCTGGTTCAAGGCTGGCTGGTTGTTTGAGTGATACCCACGTTTTCTTTATTGATTTTCTTTGGTGTTTGTTATATGGCTTGCGTCGCAGCTAAGAAATGCTGTCTGTAGAGGTTAGAATGGAAAATGGCATCTGCAGGAAATACCCTTGCTTCAGATTAAATGACCAGCTTGGAGCTGGAACTGCATCAAAAGAAATATCTAAGAAAGCATCAAACTAGGTGTATTGTGCTATCCTCAAAACTACCCAGATTTTATCCATCCAGCCATCCAAAAGACAAGCGGCCAAGTCGTCATATCCCAGAAACAGATAGATGATAATGATGGTTGTGAATAAATTAAATAATAAACACGAAACGTGCCACTTCTTTTGCTTTTGGTAAATCAATAAGGAAGAAAACATGAATACATACATCATACATGGAAAGTATGGGATGAGCAGGGAGAAGAGAAGAAAGCGAAAGGCAGAAATAAGCACCCTTCTTGAAGACCCAATTCAAAAATCGTAGAAGAGAAGAGGGAAGGTAGCGTTATTAGTATAAATTGACTGTTGTAGGAGAGGCATGAGATCAGACACCAGCATTTTCATCAAACTCAAAGGTTCAAATCAATGAACAGAAAACGCCCTTGATGCATTGCAATGCGATGCACATTGATTGATTGATCCCGACTGCACAATTGCGGTAGTGGCGATGATGATGATGATGATGAGGAGGAGGAAATTTATGTATTATTTTATAGTTCCCTCTTCGACTTATTGAAGTGTATCGGGACTTCGTGGGTGGAATGAAACAAGGAAATCCGATGATGATATTCATGTAGAAAGAATAATCAAGTGATGCAAGACTACCGCTTAAGAAGCTCGTCGCTAAGACATTGGAGAACCTTGATTGATGTCAGCGGATGGAAAGGAAGACAAGTGTTCGAGTTGAGGAAGGACAATACATACCGTGTCCGGAACGACGCCCTGATTGTACAAATATTTACCCAGTCCACGAACAACTTCCAACTGCTCGTCGACTGTCAACCCGTTAATGGCCATTTCAATCACATCGCCAACACTGGCCTTGTGTACAGCAATGAAGCTGTGGTAGTACATATAAGCGAAAAAGCCCATGATAAATTGACAGTCCATGCGGTCAGTGATACCGCCATGACCCGGAATAGACTCGCCAAAGTCCTTGATTTTGAAAGTGCGCTTCAAACCCGAGGCGAAAAACCCGCCAAACGGGGCAATAAGAGATGCAAAAGTCGCAAAGACGAGAATGTGAAACTGTATCGGTGAAACGTATATGGTCTTGGGCAGGAATGGCCAGTCTGGTAGATGATAGTTCTTTGCGATAAAGACCGGATTGAGGTCGCACTCCAGGCCGGTCAGAACGTTGGAACCAAGGTCTGTCACAGGGCATGTAAAGTATTTGTAGCGCATCAGAATATTGGTCATGAAGTAGCCGAAGATAATGGTGCATATCCACGCTCCGATAAACCCTTCGACGGTCTTCTTGGGCGACAACTTGATAAGCTGTGTGCGGCCGAATGTGATACCGCAGACGTATGCAAAAATGTCATTTGTAATAACAAGGCAGGCCGGTAGAAAGAACCAAATCATACCCTCGAAGATGTTGTTCATGATGAAATGGGCTTGCACGACAATGAGGTAAAGCGCCATATGAGTCCATGCAAATTGTGTGAACTGGAAACGATAGTGACCTTTTTGCAGCGTCGCGACGAAGAAGACGAAGCCTAAAACGCTTAGTTGAAGATCAAAGAAAGTATGTCTTTGAACTCACCAATAACGTAAAGCGTGAAGCTAAGAAATCGGTGGTGTGTTGCGAACGGCAGAAGCATCTTATCCACCAGCAGAATGTGCTTGAAGTAGTATATCACGCTCTCACCGTAGAGAAAGTACATCGTAGTCGCTAGGAAGTACCAATTGAGGGATTTTGTGAATCGGAGGTTCCGATCTCTGCTGGGCACATTGGCAATCGCAATAACCTCCTTGAAGGAGATGATCTGGACAGCGGTCACAATGGCAATCAAGTATATATGTCCTGAAAACATGGCGCTGAAGAAGCCAGCAATCATGACAAACGTCCATATTGTCCGCGTGATAAAAGTCTGTTTCTTTTTTTCGTAGTCCGAGAGAGCCGGGGCATCCGATTTCTATCGTCTCATTGTTAGCTGCAAATTCGCAACGGGAGCAGGCAGCAGAAATGCAGTATGTGGTATTTGCACAACTTGCCTCTTCTTGAATGGATTCCGACTTTGAGTGGTTGCTAGTGCGCCCTGAAGGCGTCACTTCATCGTCGCTCGCTTCTGAGAAACTGGGTCGTCGGGCTTGGTCGCCGTTTGAGCGATGCGGAAACCTGACATTTCTTCGGCCCATCATGGAGGATGGATTAACAGGGTAGGTGAACGGGACCTCAACTGGCTTGTGCTGCCACGGAAAGAAACGGGTTATGCGTGACAAATGCAGATGCAATCAAATAACCAAAGGAGGTGAATGGCCGAAAAGGAGGGGTGGAAAGCGAAAACTGAACGTTGGCTGAAGAAGTCGACGTCAGTTCGACTATGACGCCGAGAACTTAGAAGTCGGCAGTGGCAGTAAGCCTCAGGCCGCAGTCCTACAGGCTTGGCGCCGCGTTATTTACTCCGCCCTCCAAAACAATATTAAATAACCATTCACTTACCAACGGCACACTCTACCTGTCTCTCACCAAGGCGACTGCCACTGACGCCATTGCGATAAACGATTGATCCCACACGCAATGCAACTGACTCTTTGCAGTCAACCGCCGCCGCGCAGCATCAGTAATCCGAACATTGGACGGAATTGAGGCTCTAGACTCTATGGCAGCACAAAGCTTGTGGAATGGACAATAGTGATGACGAATTCCCCGACGATGGCCTTGACTTCGACTCCATCCCCGCAGGGACTCTGCTCCAACTCGAAGAGACTGCCTGGCAAGCCACTCAAGCGCCACCTCGCGAGGAACACCGTGAAAACACCACTCAATGGAATGGCAACAGACTGAACAGGCCTTCGCACTTTCAAGCCCCGCAGCCTCCTCAGCGACGCAATGCAAGCTTCGGTGGCGATATAGAGGTCGTGGACTTGGATTCCGACATACTAGAGGATAGTGGATTTAGTAATAGTCTGGTCAATCCAAACCGGCGAATTACTCCCGTCACGCACGGCCAAGGGACGGCTCAGAGGCAGTATGTTGCAGCTCATGTACAGCATCAGGCTCCGTCTGTCGCTGGGCCAAGCACGACCAATCCGGAACATGATCTAAGAGCAAGTATTGAAGATGTAAGGCTGAAAGAATCCCGCTTTGCACACCTAAACGAGGCTAACGAGAACAGTTCTCCCGCCAGCACGAAGCGATCAATGAGCAATTGGCCTCCGCACGAGAGGACGCAACTAGAAAAGCCGGTGAAGTCGCCATTCTTAGGGCAAACCTGGTAAAGCAAGCGCAAGAATTCGAACGTACGATCGCCTCTCTGAAAACGCAATTAGCGGAGCAAACGGCCAAAAACCAAGGGGCACAGCGAGCGGCCATTGACGACCGACAAAAACTTGAGACGGAGAATTTGTTTCTGAGGGAAGAATTGCGGGATGAAACATTGAGAGTGAATAACCTTCGCGTGAAGAAGAAAGTAGAAGCGCCTCAGACGCCTAAAAAACAAAGAACACTTCCCTATCGAGATGGCTTTGATGACGATGAAATTGGAGTTGCATCTCCAACAAAGTCCTCTGGAGGACGATCTAAGCGAGGAACCCCGACTGCAGCTGGAAAGCGAAAGCGTAAGGCTAGCGACGCGCCTATTCCAATGGCACCTCTTCAATTGAGTCCGCCAAATCAAGATTCCATGGACCAAGAACCTCAGATCCCGACTATTACGACTGAAACTGAATTGGGAGAATCAGCGCTCGAGGATAGCAATGGTGACAGTCTTCAGATGACGCAGATCCTGAATCACAAAACGCATCCAAACACAGATAGCGATTTAGAGGTGATGGCTCGCCTGGCGTTTCCCTCAGATCCGGATCGGAAACTGTCTTCGATCGTGCTTGAAACAATGTCTGGCGTGACGTCTAATTATGCCGTAAAATATGCAAGCTGTTTGATTTCGATTTGGGATCGAGCGCTGGTCGAAAAGTTCTATGAAGTCATCCCTCTATTTATGGGTTCGATCAACTTCATTCTCTTACTTGATCTATACATTATCGGTCCTCAATTGATCACCGAGTTGGCTGGCATTCTTCAAGCGTCAATATACGTCAATGCCGCCACCCGATTCGAGCACTCTGCTGTGTCGTCGAAAGTGAAAGGAGAAAGTCGACGGACACCCCGCGAGGTACTACACAAGGACGTCGATTCAACTCGTGCGTTGGAAATCATGTATCTCCTAGCACTAGCATGTCGACACGATGACGAAGCACATGAGCATCTATGGGGCAATATTCATTTTGATATATTACTAATGACACTAAATGACCACCAACCTCTGCAGGACATCATTCTATCTCTCAAGATACTCTCGATGAGTCTCCGCCGAGGCTCGTTTGGGACCATTCAGCCCTCTGAGACAGAGCAGCGACAGGTTGAATTCCACTTCATCGAGCGTGTGACATGCCTGCTCTTCCAGCGCATTGAGCCAGACGAAGGGGAACCAGACTATCTGCCCTTACAGACATGTCAAATGCGGCTAGAGGCGTTGAATTTCCTGGAAATGATCACTTTCTATAATTTCGATATCATGACGGACGCGAGCAAGAACGCAATCATCTCCTACCCCTTGGTCCTTCCGCGGTTGTTCCGAACGTTGTACGACGAAATGGATCGATTGTACACCCTGTGTCCGGAGCACAGCATGCGAACAGCTCTGCTTAACAGGCTAATGCAACTCATCTACAAATTAATTCGAAGCGGGGGTGGCAAGAATTTGCATGAAGGTTTGTCGCGACTGAGTGGCGCGACGCAAAAGCATCGTCTGGTTCTGTCGCGGTTGGCGTTCAGTGAGGGGCAATTTTTGGAGTCAGGCATAACCGAGGAGACGATGGAGATGGCGCGCCAGCTGTTGGAAGAGGAAGACATGAGTCCTGAGGAAGCAGAGGCACTGTTTGATGCTTTTCCATCTGGTGGACGGTTGAGTGGGAAGGAGAGCTCGCAGGTAGACGCGTAAATAATGAGTGTACCACCAAAAGACATAGCAAACGTCATGACCATTCTTTCAGTCAACCATTTCACCCCTAAGCATTTACTAGAAAACCTTGGGAACAAGCCCCTTCTCCACACCCTCGCACAAGGCCAAGGTAATGATGAAAGTAAAGCCACCGCAAGCAGTGATTTGAGAGTGCCAAAGAATACGCCTGCCAAAGACCCGTAGGCCGTTGGACAGAACAGTCCTCCGCGCTGTGCAATGCAGGGACCATTCTGTGGTGAACCGCCTTCATGATCGCGGACACCCAAACAAGGTAAGTATGAAGAAAAGAAAGAAAGAAAAGGAAACCGCAAAGGTCGGGGGTGGAAGGGCTAATTTATACCTGGACCGGGGCGCGCTAAGACGCTAGTGTATGCCTGTTATTGGCTGGCTAAGAAAGGGGCGGCCAAACACTGCAAACACACGGCAGGTCACGTGCTCTCCTGCTCGATGTTTTTTTGGAAGGTGCCGGGCTGGCAGCAGCTGACTGAGAATCAGAGCAGAGCTTGAGGTTGGCATTGCTGGACGACGTT
Source organism: Eurotiales sp. R13A2 (assembly GCA_023625935.1). Taxonomy (NCBI): domain Eukaryota; kingdom Fungi; phylum Ascomycota; class Eurotiomycetes; order Eurotiales; species Eurotiales sp. R13A2. Next base: position 194,996 of record JAMAFV010000010.1, on the reverse strand, counting down.
CTCTTCTGGTCTCGTTTTCTCCCCCATCGCCAATATGAGGAATAGGGCGACAACGCCTTTGAGCAAGGCGGTATGTGTCAATTGACAAGTTTGCGCTTTTTCGTTTTCAACCCGACTCTTCCATACGGGACTATGCTGATGGATTGATCTTGCAGAAAATCCGGCAATCATGGAGTAAATACAACTTATACAATCTTTCGCGACTCCGCAACCCCAACACCACCAGCCGGACATTCTTCCAACAGAAATGGACCGCCAAGTCGACCGCCCGGGCATACCACGGCGAGCAGATACGTGAGAGTCAATGGACTCGCATGTTCTCGCGACGCCTGCGCAGCGTCGTCCCCATGATGCCGCACCAACTTGCCAAAGATGATGGATCGCTGATCTCTTCCGGTCGTGGATCTGGGCTGGAAACGCAAGGCCACACAGTCACCCCCAAACGGACACCATTCACAAATATGACATTTGCACCACTAGAGCGACGGTTAGATGTTGCCATATTCAGAGCGATGTTTGCAAGCAGCACGAGACAGGCGCGCCAGTTTGTCGTTCATGGTGCTGTTACTGTGAATGGGAAGAAGGTGCGATAAAGCAGTCAAATACGAGAGTGTCATCTCACTAACCTATGTCTTCACAGATGCACTTTCCAGGTTACCTCCTCAACCCCGGTGATCTCTTCCAAGTAGAACCGGAACGAGTCATGTTCGCCACCGGCGCACCGAAAAACAAGGTTGAGCGACGAGAAGGACGTCTGGCCAAGAAGGCAGCTGCAAAGAAAAAAGACGAGACCGCAGATTCCGAGGGAGCTACCAAGACGGAGGAAGCAGAGCTTCGCACAAATCAGACGGAAGAGGTGGAAAATCCAAAAGAAACCTTGCAGCGACTTCTCGCCCAAGCCAAGACTATCATGTCCCGTGAAAAAGACGTGCTTCCTGCGAAAAAGAAGCAAGAACTTCGTGGATTCCAGAGGGCTGTTCGTGGCGTACTTTCCAAGTCTGCCACCAGCACCATCTTGACCGATAACCTCGAGGAACAATTCTCCCAGCTTCTCACTCTCTTAAAAGCGAAGAAAGCCGAGCCTTACAAAAACCGCCGTAATAATAATAACAAAGACTCTGATGACCTGCCCGAAACTTCAACAAAGAACCCCGTTGTAAGCGAGGAGTTGCAGGATGCTTTCCAAAAGCTCACTACCGGTGAAGATCCCGATTCAGTTGACGTCTCAGAACTCGATGAAAACGAAATCGCCATTCTCAAGCAAGCCGTTGAGCAGATGCGCGATAATCCTATTGACTCCACCAAGCCGTATGCCACGCCCTGGCGACCTCGCGACTACATGAGTGCATTCGCCTTTATCCCTCGGTATCTTGAAGTCAACCATAAGATATGTGCCGCCGTGTATCTGCGCCATCCTGTGGCAAAACCGGGCTATTCTGAAGTTCCCAGTCCGTTTGGCGAGCCGATCCAAACGGCGGCTTTTGCATGGTACCTGCGCAGACGATAGTCTATCTGCATATGTGATAGATAAGAGGTGACTTTTTTTATTCTCTTGGACCTGCAAACTCCATCACTGTATTATTGAGCCTTTTTCCTGTCTCCATACTTTTTTGTCTCCGCTGTAACGATAGAAGATTTGTACCCTGGCTTGAGTTGCTCGCGAGGCCTTCATTGTTGCTGGTGTTGGGTATGCTACTCCGTCTGTATACATAGGATGAATTGACTACATTGATTACAAAGGACATTTCTGCTATGTATCACGCCCAAGAATGCCCGACAGTTGACTATCAAAAAGTAGTACGTACCAAAACAGTATAGCAAATACAGCGCCGAGTACGTAATTTTGCAGAAAAACGCGCCAAGCCGGGCGAAAATTGCAGCGCTCTGGCCAGCGAACGAGGGCTCCCCCTCTGCCGGAAACGCGGATTTTCGCAAATTTCCAGACTCCTTTTTTTTCTAAATTTTTTTTCTCTCCACCTTACCGAACGAAACATCAGTCAGTAAGCAAACCAGCAAGCTATCCATCAGTAGAACGGGCAAGCCAACGATACAAAATACGACACATTTTAATTGTCAGCTAAGAAAGAGAAATCAAAAAGTAGCTGCGCACAGAGCGAGGGAACTATGTTCCCTTGGCAGGGAGAGGGCAAGAGCGCAATCTGTCGGACTTCTAACAACACCGTCGATTCGTCTTCCAAGATGCAGCAACCACCAGATGCTACATATATGCGGTGGCGGCTGTCATCTGGATCGCAGCGTGTTAGTCAGGCTAAAACTAATAAATCGAACAATTTAACCGCGACGAATGGGAATGCAAATGCATCATCAGCAGAAAGGCCAAGCAGTAACAACGGCAGCGATAATGTCCAAGCAGCGGCCGCTGCTGCGGCAACTGCCGTTGAATCATTGGCAGGCGTTTTCAATGGGAATAAAGAACAGGCAGGGAACTCGAAAACTCTCAATGGTGCTTCAAGAGACGACGGCGAAGAAGTACAGGATAGTGGTGACGATGACGACGACAACATCAACGAGCAGGATGACTCGGAAGGCGAAGACATTGATTTCAAGACTCCTGCTGCCGATGCAACTAATTCGAGCATAAATGCAGACATCAACACACCAGGTATGGCAGAAAGGCAAGCAGCAGGGAGTGACAACACACCATCATCAACCCCTCGCAACCCTCACGCCCGCCGCCTCAACGCCGAGGAAGAAATCAAACTCTTCGAACTCTGTATAAAAAATGCGTCCACCTTTGGCGAGCGCAGCAAACTATGCGAATGGTGGAAAAATATCGCCGATGAATTTGTACAGAACTACGGCGGCCCATATTCATGGCATTCGGTCCGCCGCAAAGTCGACCTCGTCACCAAGCAACGCATCAGATACCTGGCCGATCTGAAGCGAGGTGACATTCTGCACGACCAAGCCACGGAACCCTGGCGTAAAGTGCTTGATGAGTGGATCCCGACGTGGGAGAAATTTGAGAACGCGGAGAAACGGCGCATTGAAGTACGAGATGCGCGGGCGGCGACCAGGAAGAGAAAAGAGCCTCCTATGAATGCCAATAGTGGTGCAAACAGCCCTAAAAACGCTCCTGCGGCGGCGGCAGCGGCAGCGGCAGCAGCAATAACACCTCCAGGTTTTATCGCCTGGCAAGCAGCGCCGCAACGGTGGGCGCCATTCTACCCTCCTACTCCTTACGGACCGTTGGGTCCTCCTCCACCGCCACATCATATGGGTCCTCCACAGGCACACTATCCGTTGCCTCCGTCGGGCTTGAAGATGCCTGAAGGATACGAGAGTATGTTCCGAAGCCCATTACCCGGAGCAGCAGGGCCAGGGACGTTTCAAGGCTATCCGCCACACCCTCATATGATGCCACCACCGACTCCTTCGTCCCCTTCTCCTGCCAGCGCGATCCCGCCCATGCAACAAACTCCAAACCAAGGTGTTCAGAACGAGTCTTCTTCCTCCCAGCAACAGACAACAAACACCGCCGGGGCTGGACCCAGCTCTGAATCCTCTTTGACGACCGCCGTCCTCGAAACGCTAGTCAAATTGAACAAGCACCTGGAAAAGGCATCAGGGGATACCACTTCGTCCTCATCGCCACCATCTACATCTCCAATAATAGCCGCCTTGGCGGGCAAAGGCATCAAACTACCGCAGCATTCGTCGACGTCGTCAGCGGAACTAAACCCAGACGCAGACGCAGAGCCACCATCACCTTCTCCTACCCCCAATAACCAACCACCGTCATCAGCAACATCTATAACCTTAACGCCTCTGCAACTCACAACTCTCAAGAACGACCTCCGTCAAGAAATTCAGCGCGAGTTCCAACTTCAACTAGAAAAACTGCAAGCCTCGTTCTCCTCTAAATTGGACTCGTTGGAGCAAGCGCAGGAAATGATATTGGATATGTTGAGGCAGGAACCGGGGAGAGAAGAGGCGACTTCATAGTTTCTTTCCCACTTGCTTTTCCTCTTATCGTTAATTTTATTGTATAATCTAATATCTCCTGGGTCTGCCATTTTCTTCGTCTTTTTTATTTGCCCAGATGTGTGTGTTTTTGAGCCTATAACCTTCTAACTGAGCGAAAGTATCGACAATTTTGAGCCCCAAACAAAGAGCGGAGACTTTTTTGTCTCTCTCTTTTTTCCACCAAATTTTAGATCTCTCTTCATATTCAATTCGAGAAGTGAAATTTTTACCGACTGTTCGTAAAAGTAATATATCACTGTTTTATATGATATCTACCTGGGTACGGCATTTGACACATCTTGCCAAGTAATGAAAGCCCCACCACTTGCTGGCATAGCTCAATGGTAGAGCATCTGACTGCAGTGAAAGCGTATTCAGGGGGTTACCATTTCGATTATGGTTGTCAGCTATCCACTTTCTTTTTTTCCTACTTTCTTTATTTTCGTCATTTTTTCTTCCAGTTACTGAAGCACCCTTCATTTTTGACGCGGTGCAAGGCTTTGAGTCTGGATTATATACTGGAACGCTGAGAATCCTACACTTTCACGACATGCCCCCGGTAACATTTGATGCAGTTTTTTGCTTCCTCAGCATGGCTAATAAGTTGAAATTCGACAGGCACTAACGTTGGACGACTGACAGTTGACGAAAAGCTAAATGTCACAATGCGCTTACCACGTGAGATCTTAAAGAAGGCTGAAGATCCACCAACTCTATACAAATATAGATAGATTTTATGTGTATGCGTTGTTAGATTACACGCGTCAGCCACTGACTGACTGACTGCTTGCTGACGATGATGCTAAGAAGATAAACGATCTAAACACATAGGAAAACGAAATAAGACATAAGGGTTTAAATTATGACAAGGGGAAAGGATACATGTGGCTCCCAACTCAGTATGCTTAACTCCAATAAAACATTTTTGCTTTCTTTCTTTTCAAACTTCCAAATACAAAGTTCGGCAGAAAAAGCTAAATCGTTAATAATAAAGGGTGGGGAGGAAGGTGTAGGACGAAATGTAGGGTAGTACTTTAGTAGTAGAAAGTCTCATCTATGGTGCGGCCTCTCATCCAGAGAGGCTCGCTGCCGCGGACAAAGATATCCTCATACAGAATGCGGTTGTTGGCCTCGGGGACCGCCATCTTCTCAGCGATGGCGACTTCCTCGTCGACGAAACCGCGGGCCTCCTTGTCGATGCCCTTGAGTTCCTCCTCGGTGACGACGGACCAATCGAGGAGTTTCTGCTTCAGGCCGGCAATGGCGTCGTGGGTGCTGCGCATGCGCTGGATTTCCTCACGGCTACGGTAGGTGGTACCAGGGTCGGACATGGAGTGTCCTCCGTATCGGTAGGTGACATACTCGTAGACGAGAGGGCCCTTGCCAGAGGTGGCGTACTCACGGCCGTACTGGACGGCGGCCTTGATGGCGAGGACGTCCATTCCGTTGACCTTGATACCAGGGATGTACTGTCCGCGCTTGTAGTAGTCGGTAAGCGCAGAGGAGCGGGCAGCAGAGGTACCCATTCCGTATTTGTTGTCTGTATTCCATCAGCCATTCCTATTTCTGTCAATGTATTATCGTATGCACGAAGAAAAACATACTTTCGCAGCCAAACAAGACTGGCAAATTCCACAGCTTAGCCATGTTGAAAGCCTCGAAGACTTGGCCCTGGTTGGAGGCACCATCACCGTACAGAGCGATAGAGCAGGTCTTCTCCTCGTTGTACTGTTGAGCGAAAGCGAGACCAGCACCGACAGGGACCTGGGCACCGACGATTCCGTTACCACCGTAGAAGTTAGGGGCGAACATGTGCATGGAACCACCCTTTCCGTAAGCGATACCCTCACGGCGACCGAGAAGTTCTCCAATAATAGATTTGACGGTACCACCGCGCATCAGGGCGAAACCGTGGCAACGGTAGGCGGTGATGAGCTTGTCCTCGGGGGTGATGGCGTGTTCGATACCGACCGCAACGGCTTCCTGACCGGTAGACAAGTGGCAGAAACCGCGAATCTTCTTTTCCTTGTACAGACGGTCGGCGGCCATCTCCATTCGTCTGTGCAGTGAGTCAGAAACAAAGTCCAATTGATCGACCACCACTCATTGTGCAGCTCAATTCGTACCTGATGGCGACCATGTCGTAATACATCTGCTTCAGCTCCTTCTTGGTGGTCTCCAAGGTGTAAGGAGGCGGGTCGAGTTCGTAGGTCTCAAAGCTCTCGTCGGAGAGCCTGACTGTGAAGGGCTTGTCATCTTCCTGTGATCGCAGGGAAGCGTTAGCAAGCCAATGGCTCATCAATGTATCAGGAAGGTGTACGAAATGACAGTAAGGCTGACGCCACGCTGATCAATTGCGAGCATACCTGAGGAATATTTTCAGCATGCGCCGAAGCAGCGTCGGTGGTGACTGAGCGACGAGCGGCGAAAGGAACCACGGCCTGGCGCCTGAGCGGTGCAGCGGAGCGCGCCCACAATGATCGTGAGAGCATTTTGAGATCGAGCGAGTGAGTCAACCTGGCAAGAGAAGAGGAGGCTTCACGCGGAGGTTGGAGAAGGAAAAGCACGGAGTCCGCTCCGGGCAGAGAATGTTGAGAACAAAAGTCTCTCTCACCGGACCGGAGTGGACGGCGCTCGGGGGCCGTCGGGTTATGTAAGCCACGCTAGCCGTATGCGTGCAAGTGTTATCTAAAGCAGCGCTCGGTCAATGATAAACAGTGAATAGCTTCACTGACAGCTCATACGATAGTCAATTAGCTCTATATCAGGCATCATTACTTTTAGTTGGATTGCCGGCACTCATTTAAAGACATTCACAGTCCCATCGGAGACAGGTCTCTTTTTCTTCGTTCCTCTTATTCTTCTCGAAGCGAGACGTATCAAAAACAATATAGAGAAAGGCGCCTCCTGTTCAATGCAAGCTACTGCCAATTAGAGGTACCGCTTGTAGCCCCTTGTGACTGCCCATACGGCACGGCTGCAGCTGCCTTGTACTGTGAGGGGCTCAACTCTCGTCGACTGTAGAGAGAAAACGACAATATATAAAGAGAACTATTGAGAGAACTACATCATAGTGCCTTTGTGGAAACATCACATTTTACGTTATTTCCATGAGGATGGATCAACACTCGCTACACAACCACCGTGACCTCAACCCACTCGCCGTAACCAGTTCCAAAGCACCTTTTGGAGCGTCCTCCTGCTTGAGTTTGACGCCGTGAATATATAGGCGAATACTTCGGACGACGCTGGCTTTCCCTACGGGAGTTATGCGCAGAACGCCTAGGTAAGTATCATGTCATAGCCACGCTTCTGTCAGGCATGAGCAAGGTCAATGCTGCCGTTGCTATGGCTAGTCTTGGATTGAGTTATCCCAACTACCCTGAATTATAATCAAGGGTATTTGCGATTACGCCGACTCGCAAGGACAAGAACTGGCAGGACTTGCAGCAGCGACGGCAGCGGCTTCAATAAAGGCTCTTCTAGAGCGACATACCGTTACCAAGAAGTAGCAGCATTCCCTTGTGTGGAATCGGAGTAGGATTTTACCACGGAATAATGCTTGCTTTCAATACTGATGCGAAACAAAGACCCAGAATCACAGGACTGGTGGCGTCGATTTCAGTCAACTCTTCTGAATTGCGTTTCATCACCAAATCCTCTGGTATAAGCAACAGACTGGGTTCTCCTAATAGCTACAATAGTCCTTACGGTCTGGACCCACGACGACTACACTACGGCATTGTGCTCAAGTCTGGGTACCAACTGCAGTAACAAAAATAACAACAGCACACCAGGGGCTCGAGAAGCTCCGTGAATATCACAAACCTTTCTCAAACCTTTCTGAATGTGAAAAAAGTCTCGTCTGAGCCTACCAGTTAGTATTAGTCTTAATGGCCACCCATGGCATAGGAGGAGCAACGGGCGTTCTGTCTCGAGCCTCCCAACGCCGGAGCCACCATGCCTAATGGCCGGATTTGTAGTTTCACACGGCAGGAAATGAGGACGGAGATCAGAACCTTTCGGGTAGCGAACGAAATACGCAATGGCTTTGATATGCAGCGATTGTGCTAGTATGTCTTTCCAGATTCTTGTTTCGCAATCTAGTATCCTTCGTACGGCCATATAGAACCCTGACCTGTAGATAAGCTTTGCTATTTTCATATCCCACTATTTCAACCATAGCGAACGGCGATAGAGAAATAACCCAAAAGAAACAAATGCGCTAGAAAGTCTGTACAGTCAAGCATAAATGAAAAATTATACAAAGCAACTGCTTTGCCTTAACTCCATTGGGCTGAGCCGACAGCCTGACCAGCTAAGCCCTAATTATGCAATTGCGTGATGACCAGAGAATCAGAGCATCCTGCCAGTCAATCTCGATCCTAGAAATTATATGTGGTTTTATTTATTTTTTTTTTTTTTTTTTAATTTATTTTCCTTTTGACCCCCGGGCACCCCCGGGCAAATGAACACAGGCAAATGTACCCCTCAGTTCAGCTTTTACGACTATAATCATTATTCGATAGCAGTATAACTAGCTTAGACCGCAGCAAGTCACATTTCCATTACTGCCCTAAACCCATTGCGGCAATCTATGCGAGGTAGGCTCTATGGCTTTCAGGGCTGAAACTGGTACATATGGCTTCTTTTACATTGGTTATGGGACTGATAAGGTTAGGCTTGCGAACGCCATAGCGGCTGATCAGATCCAATCAATACAAAGACATGCGAATATCGCGGGGGAGCACCTACACATGGAAATGGGTATATATATTTCGTCTATCACCCGCTTGAACTCCATAGTCACTTCTCCAGATCATTAATACAAGTCTTCCAGAAGGAAGGAAAATGGCCGCGCAACCTGAGCCAACTCTCAATAGCCTAGCTGCCACAATCACTGAAGCAGCGAGTGCAATCACGGCATATCTACATTCAAACAATTTTCCCTCGCCATCATTCTCCGAAAATGGCCCTGCAAGCTATCCAATGGCTCTTGAAGTTCAAGGCGTCCGTTTCCAGCTCCTCGGTGCGCTGTCAGATATGATGCACCTCGCTCTGGGTCCCGAAATGTTCAATATGCTTTATCCCATATATGTTAGTATTCTGCCTCCCTTTACTAGCTCTGAGCATCTCTAATACGTGGATCGTAGAACAATCACGACACTATGACTATGGATGTTCTCAATCAATTTGACTTCTACTCTGCCGTCCCTCTGGGCGGTTCAGCAACATACAGCGAAATTGCAGAATTTACCACCCTCCCAGAATCTTTTGTGCGCCGCATTCTGGGCTATGCATTCACCATCCGTCTCTTTGCTGAGAGAAGCCCAGGCTCCAACTCCGTTGTACACACAGCGTCAACGGCGCACCTTGTCAGAAACCCGGAAATGAGGAGCATGATAGTCCACAACGTCGAAGAAGTACGGCCTGCAGCCTTGCATGTACCGGAATCGCTAAGAAAGTATAGTGCTGGAAAGCCAAATCTCAGCCAAGAGGTTTTGGAATCGGGCTTCTCTATTGCGGACATTGGCAAGACTGGTCAACCTACTGACTACTGGGAATACCTGAAGCAGACTCCAGAGGGAATGCCCGAGAAGTTCCGGGAGAAGCGGTTCTCTGAGGCTATGAACGCCGCTGGTAAGGCTACGGTGGTCAATATGACGGATTTCCTAAGGGATGGGTATGATTGGGGTGGTCTTGGGGAGGCGACAATTGTTGATGTGAGCGGTAAAATTCAACTAGATCTTCATTCTTTGCTACTACATGCTAACTTCCAGTCCAAACTCTAGCTCGGGGGATCTAGTGGCCACGACGCAGTAGCTCTAGCCAAAGCATTCCCTAAACTATTTCTAATCGTCCAGGACCTTCCTGGCCTTGAAAGTGCTTTCAACGCAAATGTTCCACCTGAGCTATCTAAGCAGGTCACCTTCCAATCCATCGACTTCTTCTCGTCTAGCCCCGTGCCCGCAGACATCTACATCCTCAAAACCGTACTGCACGACTGGCCAGACAAGTACGCCGTCAAAATCCTTCGTAACATAGTCCCCTCTCTCAAACCAAACAGTCGCATTATCTTGTTCGAGTCTGTATTCCCGGACGACCAGACAAAACAACAGCTACCTCCTGCAGCATACCGGATGATAGCTGCCTCAAGCCTGCAGATGGTGGCAATACACAACAGCTATGAGCGGACCCTGGAGCAGTGGCAGGATGTCGTGAAGCAGGCTGATGAGCGGTTAGAGGCGACCTTCATGGCGTCCTCGCCTGGTTCGGTTAGATGTATCCTCGAGGTTAAACTTAATGCCTAGTTGCAGCTCGGAGGCTATGTACAGGAGCGTTAGCACCGTCTTTTAAACATCATGTATCGCTTACAAATAATATCGGAGGACCTAGAGGGCTCCTCAAGCCAAAGTAACAATTTAAGCTTATTTCCTGGCTTTGGACTTCAGGATGCCTTTGTATTCGTTAGCCAATTCTGTTTTGGGATGTCAATGTAGTCTGGGACGTTTGCTACGGGGAGTGTTAACACTTTATCCAGGCACTGCACGTACCTGTTTTGTAGTTCTCTAAAAGACTTGTGTGTAAGTTTCAATTTGCGTATATGCCCTTTTCAGGTAAATTCCGAAGGTGGAATAACCACAAGATAAAAGCAAGCATGGCGTCAACGAAATATATATACAGTGTGAATCGCGCGGCATCTACATCTAGACGGCTAGAGTGACAAATAACAAATTTCAGCCCTGCTGGCATTTTCCATTAAACTTTGTATCTCTCAATATCAATAAATTTCCCGTTATATAAACGTTGTTGTCGTCGCAATTTTTTGCTTGACACGATCGCTCCTGGATCAGTCTGATGTCTAGTTGAAATTTGATGTATCATATACCATAGCGCGTGGGTTTCATAGATTGTTGATCAAAGAAGATGCCATCTTGTATAAGTCGGAAAATTGCGCTCTATACTCGGTTATCCGGGGCCTACCGTCCTTGTTATAATCTTGAGCTCTTTTCATACCCGTCATGCAGGAGACCCGAGTAGATTTCTATCCTCGCCTGTCCTCAGTCTGATGTAATCGGGCCATTAATCAGCGAAATAATCTTCAATCATAGCGTCTCTTGTATCGATCATACTCGAGTCCATTGCAGTTAGCGACTTGGCTTCTGCTGTCATATCAAGCCTACTTTTCTCGCGTATTTGTCGATCAGTCTTAATTTTGAGCTTCGCTTATAGTAACGTTTGCGCATAGGCCGGCGGCGATCATCAATAACTAACAACCGTTGGAAATAAGAACTTTAAAAAAATATTATGCAAGCGTCTGTCTGTTCGTCACAGTCAGTCACGGGTAGAATAACCGGGTAAGCATCCGAGCCAGTCTTGGAACATGCTTAACACTTTGTTAGTTTTGCCAAAAGATGGGAATCCCAGGATGACTATGTTGCTGGGCGTGCCAATGAACAGGCTGCCCGGTCTTACCAAGGTTGCTGAAACAGCGGATTGGACGTTCCGGTTCCTGCTTACACATGCCGGTTACTAAGTATGTACGTAGTAGTTATGGGTAGGACCAACAACGGTCCGTGGGACTGGGATTGATGATCGACGGTCCATCCAAATTTCTGAATACTACGCTGTTCCGTACTCCATAACTCGGCTATTTAAATTACAGGCACAGTATAGACGCGGGACATTCAGGCGTTGTTGGAAAGTTGGGAGTTTGGGGCTAATTGAGTACACTTTGTATTGGGAAAGTGCAAACGTCGAAGCTTCAGACCCAGTAATAGTAAACTATAATAACTACTAAGGATGTACGCAGTAAGGTCATGTCAAGGTCTGTTAATAATCTAATTTGACAGCGTCAGTGCACAAAGTGATGCACATAGTCATACTGTAAATTGTGGGTATTCTTCACTTGTACGTATTTACTATTACTTTATCATGCAACGTGCGAGGTCTGACATGTGCCTGAAACGGGCTGGCACAGAGTAACGAATCGCTCCCCCCGGTCTGTGTACTCCGTATTCCCTATTCACATAACAACGGAGTATTATTGTCTCAGGAAGGCAATGTTCTGGCTCCTTTGGTCACCAAGTAGGACCCCGGTTGATACAGGTAATTGAACAGTAATTCGAGTACGTTACAGGTAAGTTATACACCACCAGGCTTTTCAGTTATACCGTTCCCTGTCTATAATGCAGTGATGGGTACGTAGGTTGCAGAAATGCGTCGAATCACTTTCATATGAGGAGTGAGCATTTTGATTGATTGCAAAGATTTCTAGCTTCAATCATACCCAGAAGATAGCGTCGCTAGAGGATAATCGTATTGCGGACTTCACGGCTTTGCATAGCGAGGGAAATAGTTGTCGATATCCAAGAAAGAACTGTAAATCACAGTGGGCCGGCCCGCATGGCAATGAGGGTTCGACACGAAGGTTATGTGCACTCTGTTCGATGCGTAGAAATGGCATTTATAGAGCAGTGACCGAGGTAAAATTGAAGCATTTCGACAACATAGTGCATATCGCCTATTGCCGTCCGGCAATCCTTAGGCGCAGGTTCTCATTCTGTCAATGCGGCAATAGTGCAGTCGTAGTTAGTCTCATAGAGAAGCATAGGTATAGCGATAATTACTTCATTGTTTGCCACGACTCGAAGCATTTCAAAGTCCACAACTCCTTTCTTCGATCCTGTTGATTTTTTCGAGATATCTTCCTGCGCAGGATAACCCATCGAAGAAATGATATTAAAGGTCGTGTCGAACAGATCACCGTTGAACTTTACCGAAACGTTGAGAGTTCAAATGAAGACGGAGTTGCAGAGAGGCCATTCGTATATCTTCTCACGGACTGCATAGCTCCTAACAATACAGGTTATGATTCTCATTTTGCAACATAGGAAGCTTCTTGTACCTTGATCTGGTCAAAGAGATGGCCTTGCAGCTTATCAGATAAGAGGATGCACAAGCACAAGCTACAAAATTTAGCAAGTGATTCTCAATGGAAGTGAGGCCTAAACTTACCGATATCCCATCGCAGACTGAGGACCGTAATAGGAAAAAGGATGATACGAGAGTTGAGATCGAGGTGTCATTCTTATTCCTATTAGACATTAGAGGAACTAAAGGTCTTCGGCGGTAACCTGGGGTTCTTTGCAGAGATTTTCATCAGCCACGAGTCGATGTTTAGAAGACTATCGTTCCAAATTTCCTCAATGGTACAACGAGGCCATTCCTCATCCGGGAGGTTTAGCAAAAAGTGCCGAACCAAGTCAGGCAGCTCATCATCACTATGAAGAAGGTTCTTCTGGCCCGTGCATTCAAAAGCAGGAGAAGAAAATGTTCAGGCGACCTAGAGACCGACAATATGGTTCTTTTCCAAGGAGTTTGCGATTGTAACTTTGATTTCCATACTGGATCTGCGGCTTCTGTCTCTCCTTGAGGCAGTGCTTTAGGAGGAGAGAGGGTTCCAAGTTAACATGCCCAGGGTCTTAGAATTCTAGAGAGAAATGTATATATACGCGAGCCAGAGCGACGCAGAAAGAAGATGGAATGAAGAGAGAGAGCGCTTTTATTTAAGCCCGCACTTTCTTTGTTTGCGCGGTGCGGTGCCCTTTGGGAAGTCGCGTTGTCCGCAAACAGGGCAGTCGCTGCCCGATTGAGATAGATACCTGGGGCACTCAAATGAAACCTTGTACTCCGTATTTGTATGGAACTAACCAATCTGGCTATATAACTCGGGCAATATTCTCCTTATTCCAACTTCATTGCCCTTCTGCAGTCGCCTAGGGCTCGTATTCGAGGCGAGTTTAATGTGCGCCACACATGCAAGCAGTATGCACTCTGCAAGCTCATCATGGCCATCACAGTGACACAGCTTAACGGCTAGGGCTATAGAGAGCGCGCTAATGTGGAGGCTGGGACCGCAGATGCTGACAGGTCTGTCTGTCCCTATCCCTGAGTTTAGACTTCCACTGATGTACGGATACGGAGTACGTAGTACCAAATTAAAATTCCGACAAAGTCAAAACCTGCAAACCCTCATTTTCCCGACAAGCCCTGAAGGGCTGCAGCCACACATGCCTTCACCAGCGAGTCTCGAGCAGTCTGCCACAGCCCAGCGCAGCAAGGAGGCGCGCTAAAGTCAACTTTATGAAAAGCGTAAGCGAGAAAGGAAAACCGAACTAGCCTGAAATCCCCCACCCCACAAGGCCACTTTTTCGGGATGAGCTAGACTGAGTGCATTCTAGACTAGAGTAAGATGCAGGCCGTACGAGAGCGAAGGACTCCGTGAGGCGTTCAGCACGTAATCACCATAGCCAGGCCTAGTTGCCACGTTATACTATGGACGTAGTGATTAAACAAGTAAGCACATGCAGGATGGATCCATTCTTGGCTTTTTGGCCCGGTTTCCCCGTAGCTACTTACGAGTTACGTGCAGAAGCTCGTTGCTCCGTAGAGCTCAAAGGGATGCGTACCCAGATCAATTAACTACTCCGCACTCGGATCGAGCTGCAAGAACCCAAAACCACGTCGACGAATACAAGCAGGCTGTCAGTAGCCGGAAAACGATAGCACCATCTCAAAAAATGACAGATCTGACTCAAATAGAGAAAAGTCCGAACGGCTTTTCCCCTTGAAAAAAAAAAAAAATAGTATCAATTCGACCCGCCCGCGAGCCGCTTTTTTCTTTTTCCAGTACGCCAAAGCTTCCATCGAGACGCAGCCAAAAATTGTTAGGGTGCAGCACTAGCGACTAGCTAGCAGTCTAGCAACCCGGCAAACCAACTGCCTACGTACCTGGCTGCTAGTTCGCTGCTGGGTGCGGGACCGCGGGACTTCGTACCATGGCTGGGCGATTCTTCAAGTTATTTATACTACGTATACTTGGTACTCAGTATTCTCGGGAGCTCATGCTCGTATTTTACCGAGAATGTTGATAAAATTCTCGTTGCTGGTGGTATACCAAATCACGGTTCAATCAGTCGAGTCTCAAGGCACGATTAGACAAAAACCAGGAAACATTGCTAGACGGGGTTCAACTTCTTCGCACCGTCTGACTCGTAGTGCCTGATTCAATTTCCAGGCAGACGGGGTAGCGTTGTAAGTAAGGAGCAGCTCCACGTTTCAGCTATGCATGGGTGATGGCGGCCAAATTCATGGCAACAGCCATTTGTTGCTGCCAAATATAGTCGTTAATTAACTAGCATGTGGTAAGGCTAGACTGGCCCACCGTAGTCTTCAGTCTTCAGTCCATTCTCCACGATGATCGCCAATACAAGTCCACCGAGGACGTCTCTTGCCGTTGTTGCTTGTCTGTATAGAGTATATACTATATCACAGGAGAAGCGCTACTTGCAACTCGCAGGCACGATCGCAATTTATATGAAATACGAACACAAGGCAGTCTGACGTAGAGGCCTTGGCATTCTTCAGCAAACCACTGCCAGGCCTGCGCTCTGTTGGTTGCTGGCTAGCTGCAGCTGCACCGGTTCATGCGGGCGTCTGTCGAAATAGTCCGGAGTAGTAAGTAAACAGCACGCAGTTAGGGACGACGCAGTATTGTACGGTAAGTACCATACGGTAAGCGACAGCATGTGCGTGTCACGTGCCGCGACCCAGTCCTTAGCCAGACAATATAGCCACGGCTCTGGCCTTCACGGTCCAGATATGATTAACTCCCCCCCAAGTGCGACTATGCTAACGCCGAATAGTACTAACCTTCAGCTAGTGTTGGCTTGCTTAGCATTATTCTCCTATTTCCACTTCTTGTCTCTCCAAGTGTCCACCCTGAATCTCCTGCCCATCGTTCTCGCTTCTCATGAACCCCCTCATGTGGAAGCAGCGCTTTTCGCCCAGAGAAGATCAAGCGTCTCGTTCGACCGATTCGGGCCTCCATCTTTCTGATCTCTCTCTCTTCGGGCGCTCCAAGAGGAAATCAACAGCAGCAGCAGCTTCTTCTGGTAAGCAACCACGCAAGCCACACCCTACGCAACTCTCTCGCATTCAATTTCAATCAAATCACACCACGCTGCGGGCTACTTGCTTCCTGTCACGTTCTGGCCCTGTCATTGTCCTGAGTCAAGCATGTAAAAAAACATGCAAGCCAATTGATCGATTGATTGATTATCTGCACACACCTGCCATTGACTACGACTACAACCTTGATCTGCCGTGTCATCACCATCATCATCATTTCTGATCGCTCGCAAATCCCAGTTTCTGTCCCGTTGGCCCCCTCCCCGCGCCCATTCTTTCCCTTCTTTGTGCCGCTCCGCCCCCCATGCATATATATAATTCTTTGTTGAATGACCTCACATGCGCCCAACTCTTTGATCTAATCTTTTGCGACTCACTTGCGCTCCTTTGATTTTATTCGCCGAAACACGATGTTCGGCGCTCAGAGCTAACAAAGAGGTTCCCCAACTGCCGATTCCGTAGATTATTACAATTACCATCCTGCACGCAGTGGCTCACGCGCCGACTCCATTTCGACTACCCGCTCATCTCTGCGCCCGTCTTTTCGCAGCCCGTCAGAGTATCGCCCTGAAAGTGTTCGATCAAGACAGTCATATCAAACAACGTCCAGCTCGATATATCAACAACCGCCCCAGCCACAGAAGGCGAAGCCGTGGTTGGCTTCGTCTCATTCAAACCGCTCACAGCGCTCATTTAACACTCGCGCAGGCCCAACCAACATCGCCGCCATGGACATTGACCGTGCGCGAACTCGTAGAGAGCGGACCTTTGTGGGCAGTGCATGTGCTGTGTGCGAGGAGCCCCTCGAGCATACCCTGCGCGGCGAACGTATTCTACAGTTTTCATGCGGCCATGTTTCTCACGAAGCGTGTTTCTATGAGTATATAAAGGAATTTGAGTCTCAATATTGCCCGACCTGTAATGCGCCTCTAGGCTTGGATACTAGCCGCGGTGGGAATGTCTTGGATCTCGGTGAGTATCCCCAGAAGTTCCTCGGTCAGGTGGCGGCCGGCTAATGCAAAACAGAGAAGTTAAGTAACATAGTTCGCTCTGCATCAGTGAGTGACGCTGCAACAACTCGAAGCACCTTGACGACTCCCACGCCGTGGGAAAACAGTCGCCATCAGCACCAGCACCAGCACCAGCCACAGCGCGATAGTAGCACCCAGAGTCAAAGGTCCTACCAGCAGCATCAACAAGATGCCAACTTTAGCAGGCGCGACAGTCATACTAGCAGCCAAAGGGAAAGGGTCGAACGGTTGACTGCTGGCACTGCTGGCACTACTGGTTCTCGAAGGCAGAACAGCCATAGCCGCCAGGACAGCGGAAACACAGGCGTCGCATCGTCTGGTGAATACACCGATGGACAGCAGCAGAGCACCGGCAGGCGACACGACTACGATGTGCAGGCCATGGAATCAGATCTGAGCCCACGGAGCGGCACAATTAAAAATCCGATTCCTGCCCCTATTGTCACTGTGCGCAGCGAATTCCCGACACTCAATCGTTCCCGCCAGCAGCAGGCTCTGACCTGCTTGGTCACTGTCGAAGTGCCGGACGGCCATTGGCGGCCGGACATGGAAGACTTGCGCTTCACTCCGCTGAATGCTCAACTGCCCGCAGAAGACATGTACCACCCGGTGCGATCCCCTACTGTTACATCAAACCATTCAGTCTCTGCAGAACCAAGGGAGAACTTGGATGAGATTGCCGAGGACCTTCGGCTGCGCGTTGAGAATTGGCACGGCTTGGAATTCTCACGGTAAGCCTCCAGCTTGGAATTTAAGATATATTAAGCATGCTAATTGATGGTGTAGCTTCGGAAAACTGCGCTTGCATGGAATGCTTAATGTCGGCAAAGATCGAGAATCGTGGCAGGAACTCGAATGCTTCTTGTTTGGCGAAATGCTTATCTGCGTGAAAGAGAAGAAGTTGGCTACTGAGACAACTGGGAAACCCTCCCGGTGCACATTAAAAGGCTCCATCCTCATCAAGAAACATCTACGGGCCGTCGAGGTTGTTACAGGTACGATGCAAACACACGCGCTGCCATGTATACATTTTACTAACCGGCATACTCAGAGGAGCCGATTCTTACTCTTAATCTGTCCGTCAGCGAACTACCCTGCTTTCATCTTCGCTTCCAGAACAGGGGACAACTAGACCTGTGGCGACGCGCTCTTCTGGATTTGCACAACCCCGAACCTACGAACCGCAATGGAGATTATGACGTAGACAATGCAATTCCAGAAGAGGATGACTACCGCACCAGCAAGACTAACAAACGGCAATCCTCTGCAAATTCGTCATTCGGCGCGCAAAAGTCGAACAATACAGCCCTGACGGACTACACCAACTCGATGCGCGACCCAGGTCCAGTCAGTTTCCATGTTCCGCTAGATTTGGTCATTGTGATCCCCGTGTCCTCATCCATGCAAGGCCTTAAGATCACTCTCCTGCGCGATGCATTGAAGTTCTTGGTGCAGAACCTCGGACCGCGCGACCGGATGGGTCTGGTCACCTTTGGCTCAAGCGGCGGCGGCGTGCCTCTTGTTGGAATGACTACCAAATCATGGGGCGGTTGGGGCAAGATCCTGAACTCATTGCGACCTGTCGGCCAGAAGAGTCTGCGTGCAGATGTCGTCGAAGGTGCCAATGTCGCCATGGACCTGTTGATGCAACGGAAATCGAACAATCCGATTTCAACTATTCTACTCATCAGTGATTCCTCGACCTCCGATCCAGAAAGCGTGGACTTTGTTGTGTCCAGAGCGGAAGCGGCCAAGTATGTTTTTTTATATAATATGTTTGTAGAAGACTTATTGACTTGTGTAGGGTGGGAATTCATTCATTCGGCCTGGGACTTACGCACAAGCCGGACACCTTGATAGAGTTGTCGACCCGCACGAAGGCCTGCTACACTTACGTTAAAGACTGGATGATGCTGCGAGAATGTGTTGCTGGATGTCTCGGCTCTCTGCAGTCGACTTCACACCAAAATGTCAAGCTCAAGCTACGATTACCAGAGGGCTCTCCGGCCAAGTTCTTCAAGATTAGCGGAGCCTTACACACTACTAAGCGCGCCACAGGAAAGGACGCGGAAGCAGCGCTAGGTGATTTAAGATTTGGTGATAAGCGAGGTAAGCTTGATCGCGCATCGTCGCTAAAGCAGTTTGTATAAACAGCCACTAATCCTCTGATGTAGACATTCTAGTCCAGCTTGTTATTCAGCCTGACAATGCTACGCAGGAGCACGTCCCTCAGGATCCTTGGCAAAGCCTTGTCTCCGGCCTTGAAGCACTCGGCGGCGGCTCGGATGGAGACGAACAACGCGTTGTCAGCGTCGAAGAAGTCCCACTGATTCAGGCTGACCTGACGTACGGCGACATCCTTCGCGAGGGACACCTGACGCATTCCCCTAGACCTTCGTTGCTAGCTATCACTATGCTTCCGGCGAATCCCAGATCTAAGCAGGGTCGACCATCTACTCCTCCCATCCCTCCGCACCCATCAATTGTACAGCGAAGGATGGAGTTGTTGGCATCTGACATGCTTACCCGTGCCCTGACCCTTGTCTCAAGAGGCCAGCACGATCGTGCCCAGCACCTCCTCGGCGAAACCCGAAGTATACTCAAGGGTCTCGGCAAAGGCGGTCTTCCACCCCTGCCTCCTGGCGCTACTAGCAAATCGTCTTCCGGCTTGAACGACTCAGCCAGCACGGGCGGAACACCCAATTCAACATCCCCGCGCTCTTCGCATTTCCAAGAGTCGCACTCCTCTGTCGCCTCAGAGACGGCAACTATCACTCCCGCGTCAGCTGTTGACCAGCATGTCATGGCCGCTTTGGATGCCGACCTCGAGGCTGCCTTGGAATGGATCAACCATCCGGCCGTCTTTGGCCGTGACTCACGCAAAGCCGTCCTCCAGGCTATCGGCGTGGTCTCCTCTCAACGAGCATTCACCTACCGCACGCCATCCGAGTCTCTCTGGTCGGAACGTGTGGCTGGCGTGAAGCGACTGACTGATCGATCCAAGGAGTGGCGTGAAATGGGTGATGACGCCTTAACCGAGGAGTAATCTTTTAATTTTTTTCCCCCCTCTCAATGTAGCCTCTTTTTGCATATTCCCCCTGATGCCACCTGCTCCACGTTATATCATGCCTGACGGTTCTCCTTTTTTTTTCTTCTCTTCTCTAACCCTTCTTCACTTCTTTTGACTTTATTCCATGATACCATCCTGTTCGAGCCCGTACGCATTTCTGGCCCTATTTACTTAATTCCTCGGTTTGCCTTTTTGGTGTTGATACATTTTATTCCCCCCCCTTTTTACATACTGACTTGTCATCGATGCTGTCTTGTATAAAAAATATTTTGTATGATGTGTATGTACGGAGTCAACACTATACATATGCGCAACATATATGTATTGCGTTGCGGTTGGCTATTGGTGGTAATCTTCTTCCTGTTTGCTTCTAGGCAAGATTCCTGTTGGTAGATATTTGTTTGGTTTTCTTCGTGTACGTGATGTCGAAGCATTTTGCTGCCTTGTTCATATCAATGGTATATATGTGTGTGTGCCGATATGTATATTGGCTACTTATTTTGATGATATTTATTTATCAATCTTTTTTATAAGTTCTTTCGTTTGGGACGCAGGACTAGTAGAAAAGACCTTGGCTGAGATTATCTCCGCAAACCCCGCTGTCCCGTGCGGTAGCTGAGCTGCCAGCATGTGACCCGCGTTGAACATCAATCCATCCTCTTTTCCACAATCCTCGCGAATCCATATACAATCTAAGCTGAACTTGGACCTCCATGGTATCTGCGCTGGGTGTGTATTTGTTCTTGGATATGTGATTGATCATATTGTATCGCATTGTCTCGTCTCGTTTATCTGCGAGCATAGTGGATTGGTTGATGAGCTCATTGACTGGCAGCGCATTGCGACGAATAACACACTGCGACAAGACCAAGACCAAGACCAAGACAAGGCATACTACTCTTTGACTCTCTGATTCCTAATAACGCCGACAAAATGTCCGGTTTCACATGGATCGCGCGGAACATATCATCAACATTATCACTACCAACATCATCCCTACGGACGACGACCACATCCTGGCGAGTCTGTCGCGGGTCCTGCCTTGTTACTACTACCAGAAGCAAGAATAACAACCTCCATATCCCGTCGCAATTGCGCATCTCCAATTCCCGGATAACTCCTGCCAACACTTTCCGACGCCCGTTCTCGTCCACGCACTTCCCGCAGCAAGGCAGATACAGACGTTTTGAACCGAGAAGTAGCAATGCTTATAAGAATACTGGAGGATCCTATACTAGTGCTCGCCTCCAAAGATTGCGGGATATTCTGACAAGCAAATACTTTCTGGTCATGACCGCAGGCGGTGGGTTGGTCTACGTCCTGAATTTAGAGACTGTTGAAGTGCGTGTCTCCCTCACAACCCCCCATATGATCCCGCCTTCCCTATTCATCAACGTAAGAATACTGACTTGCGTGGTTGCAAACCTAAAAAAAGTCAACTGGCCGTCGCCGCTTCAACATCATCTCCGCCGAA
Organism: Eurotiales sp. R13A2; assembly: GCA_023625935.1. Lineage (NCBI taxonomy): Eukaryota > Fungi > Ascomycota > Eurotiomycetes > Eurotiales > Eurotiales sp. R13A2. The sequence goes on along the minus strand of JAMAFV010000010.1, from coordinate 173,461 downwards.
ACCGAGCGTCAATTAGGCGAGCAGCAGTACCACGAAATCTTACGGGAGTATCAAGGCCAGATCCTGCCGGCTAACCACCCATACAGCATCATGGTAAAACGCGTCATGGAGCGGTTGGTTCCGCATGTCCGTCTGCCAAATGATGGCGGCGATGCCGGCGGCGGCGGCGTAGCAGAATGGAGGGTACACGTAATTCATGATCCGGATATGATGAACGCGTTTGTCCTGCCGTCCGGCAAAGTGTTTGTCTTCACTGGCATTCTGCCCATCGCCGGGGACGAGGATGGTCTCGCTGCTGTCCTGGGCCATGAGATTTCGCATGTCGTCGCGCACCATCTGGCGGAGCGGATGAGCTCGAGCTATATTGTGCTGTTTGTGGCGAGTGCGATTGCGAATTTGTTCGACATTTCGGGCCAGTTGTCGTATTTTATCATGAACTTGGCTTATAGCTTGCCGAATTCGAGGGTGCAGGAGGTAAGTGTCGTGAGGAAACGTTGTGTTGATAGGGTTGCTGATTACAAATGTGTAGGCTGAGGCTGATAAGATGGGTTTGAGTGCGTGGCTACCCTTGCTCTCTCAAGCAGTTTACAAGTTTAACGTCGGTTTAGTGCTCATGTCCGAAGCATGCTTTGACCCTTCGGCTGCGATCAAATTGTACGTTCGCCCCCTTCTAGACCTTTTCACTTCAATTCGCTGATATTGGATAAACAGATGGGACCGCATGCACAAAATGGAAGATAGGCGGCCGCCCCAATTCATTTCGACGCATCCTTCGGTGGGCTTGCTCTCTATGGTCTACTAGTTGCTTCAAACTGACCTTAATATAGTCCTACAACCGATCACTGGCCTTGAAAGAATTGTCCGTAGAACCGTTCCCCGAGTACAGACCAAAAGCAGAGGAGCTGACCTTGTAAAGATTACCACAAGCCGAGAACCACCTTGATGCGAACGGATGTGGATCAACGAGTCGATATTGTAAGTTTCCATGTTCTATCACCAAGCGCCTGGGAGGAGCTGACATTCAATTCACAGATTCTGGTTTCCAGGATGCTGTCGGTAGGGCTAATGTCAATGAGCCCAATTGGTAGACATAGTCTGCTCTGTTTGGAGTAGAGCGCACTGTCCGCGTGCAAAAAAAAGAACGAAACTGCTTGTACAATGAATATACCCAACTCTCTGTCAATGTTCCACATATAATACAAAAACAAGAAGAATCTCCGTCGAATGTAGTCTCACAGCCCTAACAGACACGCATAGAGTTGCTGAATCGGCTAAATCCCCGCTACTTATCATTGTTTGTCCTGTTTGCAGGCCACGGGGCGGCAAGCGGGAAGCTTCTCCCAAAAATTAAGCAGACCGACCAACCCCCGCTCCAAGCCAAACATTTATCAACGACTCTGTCTGGTTGCCTTTCGCGGAGCAGAAGAGACAGGATTGATATTCTGAATTTCGTATCTCCTGTTCAAGCGATACGAATAATATAATATCAGTGTTTGTCGAGCCACAGTCACAGCTATGTCGTTGTCAATACCCGGTCCCTCGCAGGCCGGATTGTTCAAAGCTGGATATCAGAGGTGCGTTCTCTTCTCCTACCCATGGCTGGTTGATATGCAATAAATTCGACTGTATACACACACAACAAAGAACAAAACTAACGGATTAATCAGCCACGATGCCGAAGACGGCGCCGTCATCCGCAACATCGAAGCATGCCGAGCAATCTCGCAAACCGTCCAGTCCTCGCTCGGCCCCTATGGCCGCAACAAAATTGTCATCAACCACCTGCAAAAGATGTTCCTCACCTCCGACGCGGCCACCATCCTCCGAGAATTGGATGTCGTGCATCCAGCCGCAAAATTGCTAGTGATGGCTAGCCAGCAGCAAGACTCTGAGATGGGTGATGCCACAAACCTGGTTATTGTGTTTGCGGGCGAGTTGCTAAAGAAAGCTGAGGAGCTGTTGAGGATGGGATTGAAGTCGAGTGATATCGTTCAGGGCTATGAGAAGGCCCAGAATTTTGCGTTGAAGGTTTTGGAAGGTATGTCTCTTTGCTTTCTATATAGAGATACGATGAAGGAGGTGGTTGCTTTATGCTAACATTGTTAGACCTCGAGGTCGATCGCCTCAAGGAAATGCGCTCTCAAACAGAACTCAGCAAAGCTCTGCGTACCGTCATTGCCAGCAAACAATCCGGCGCCGAAGACTCGCTTGCCGCCCTCGTCTCCGAAGCTGTTCTGGCCGTCTTACCAAAGAACCCCGCCAACTTCAACGTCGACAATATCAGGGTGGTCAAGATTATGGGTGGAAGCCTGGAGCAATCCCGCGTCGTCAAAGGCATGGTCTTTGGCCGCGAGCCCGATGGACAGGTCAAGAAGGCGCGCAAAGCCAAGGTTGGCGTCTTCAGCTGCCCAATTGACATATCCCAGACCGAGACCAAGGGTACTGTTCTTTTAAAGAATGCTCAGGAAATGCTCGATTTCACAAAGGGGGAGGAAGAACGTCTAGAAACAGCCATCAAGGAATTGTATGACTCTGGACTGCGTGTTGTGGTTGCCGGATCCACTGTGGGCGAGTTGGCGATGCACTATCTCAATCGATTCAATATCCTGGTTATCAAGATTTTGTCAAAATTCGAATTGCGTCGTCTCTGCCGTGTTGTAGGCGCAACACCACTTGCTCGTCTTGGCGCACCAATGCCGGATGAGATGGGAAATATTGATGTCGTCGAAACCACAGAGATTGGAGGTGACCGCGTTACTGTTTTCCGTCAGGAAGACGCCAACACTGTCACTCGCACTGCCACCATTGTCCTGCGTGGAGCGACGCAGAACCACCTTGACGATGTTGAGCGCGCCATCGATGACGGCGTCAATGTCGTGAAGGCCGTTACTAAAGACCCACGACTTGTGCCCGGTGCTGGAGCTACTGAACTTCAACTCGCCGAGCGCATCTCCGCTTTCGCAGATAAAACTCCCGGACTGCCACAGTATGCTATCAAAAAATATGCCGAGGCGTTTGAAGTGGTACCCCGGACATTGGCCGAGTCAGCAGGCCTTGATGCAACTGAAGTTCTCTCGCGGCTGTATACTGCACACCAGCGCACAAAGAAGTCCAACTCGAATGACGACGAGGAATCAGAAGAAGACTCGGACGAGTCTGCCGATGATTCTGATGACGAAGAAGAAGAATCTGAAGACGAAGAGCCCTACTGGACGACGGGAGTTGATCTATTCTCAAATTCTACAACAGGCACTATTGACGCTCTGGAAGAAGGTATCTTGGACCTGATGGCGTCCAAGAGCTGGGCTATTCGCCTTGCGACCGAGGCCGCGCGCACTGTTTTGAGTGTCGACCAGATTATTGTAGCTCGTCAAGCTGGCGGGCCTAAGCCACCTGGTCAGAATCCAAACTGGGATGAAGACTAATTTATTGTTGATTATGGTTTTCATATTCTTGTCATTATTAATAACTATGTCTGCAGAACTAGAACAGCATAGTCAAAAATGAAGCTGAATGCAAATAGATATATATTCCCGTCATGTCTCTATTCGTTTAAATAACTAATTAATAGCATGTCACATATATCTTCCTATGTTCTCTACACCAAGTTGATCTGAGATGTATTTACATGTCGGATCACGTGACTGAGCGCATAGTCACGTGATATCCTAGAAAATTAGTTTTCCGAAAAGAAGTCACGCTCCGGCATCAACAGCTGCAGCAGACTCGAACCACTCTGGTCATCTCGCCCTCCCAGCCAACAATTGTAATAAAGAAGAAAAGGCACAAGACAGCCTTTCAAAACACTTCAAAATGTCAATTCCTTCCCAGGCCGCAGCCCGATGCTGCAGACAAATCCTCCGTCCTTCGACTCCCTTCTCTCCGCAACGCATGATCTCGACCTCTTCCACATTTGCGCAGCGACGACGGACACCTACACCTGCTTCACGCCGATGGCAATCCACTGATGCAGCTGCAGATGCATCTGCGAATCCAAAAATCACACAGATTGTCGACCAGATCAGTCAATTGACTTTGTTGGAGACCGCGGATCTTGTCGCTAGCTTGAAGGTTTGTATTCTCTGTTTTCTTACTTCCAAGTCCTTCCCTTGAATCGAACTCATCTACTAGAAAATAAATACTGATTGAATTTGATTTATACAGTCTCGCTTAAACATCCCCGACCTCCCCGTCGGCGGCTTCGCTGTCGCCGCAGGCCCAGGCGGCGCAGCAGGTGGTGCTGCAGCAGCCGCCGAGGAGGAAGAAGCAGCTCCCGCGGCAGCAGAAAAGACGCTTTTCAACCTCAAGCTCGAGTCCTTTGAGGCCACTTCGAAACCAAAGGTCATCAAGGAGATCAAGTCGATGCTCGGCCTGTCGTTAGTCGACAGCAAGAAGTTCGTGGAGAGCGTGCCCAAGATCATGAAGGAGAATGTGCCCAAGGATGAGGCCGAGAAGATTATCGAGACTCTCAAGGGGCTAGGTGCAAAGGTTGTGATGGAATAAGCGGAGAAACGAGAGATCTGAAAAAAAAATGAGAGAGGGGAGGCTGCTCATGGAAAATGAATGATCGTGGTGCTTTTGGTCATTCGTTTCTTTTAATGAAGAGTGACAGCATGAGCAGTGGACACTACATTTGTACATTATCTACTTTCAATGGGAGCGAGAAGCGCCTTTGGATGCGTTTTTTTGACTCTGCTTGTATTAGGATTCAGTCGATGTTTTTTAAACATTTTTATCAGTTCAGTCGATGGCATATAGATTACTTCTGACGGGTGTCTTACTACACAACCGAATTCTTCTCGCTATTCATTATTAATTAAAATATCTGCTGAGCATTGAATGTGATGTGACGTGCCAACGTTGATGATAAACCGAAGAATTATATCAGAACCTTGCAACGTCATACATCACTTTAGACCGTGGGATTGGAAATCCTGCATTCTCGTCAGACAACAGACAACAGACAACATCGCGTAGACAGATGTAAACACTCACTCAATCAAATTGCCATCGGGATCCCTCACGTAGACACTTCTCAAAGGACTCCTCGCCCCAGTCCTCTTGACCACCTGTCCACCTTCCAACACTTGTATGCCTCTTTCAGTCAGTCTCGTCAGAATCGTGCCAACATCTTCTTCAGTCAAAAAGCACAGATCCGCTGTTCCGGGCAATGCAGTTCGCGCCTTGGGCTCAAATTCCTTGCCAGCCTGGTGTAGGTTTATTTTCTGACTGCCAAACAGCAGCGCATGTCGCGTTGTAGAGGGATCTGAGGGCGATGTGAATGATTGATGAGCCATGCCTAGGATGTTGGTGTAGAAGTCGATGCTGGCTGGGATGGATTGCACTGTTAGGACGAGGTGGTCAAGGGAGGAGAGTGTGCAGACGGGTTGGATGGAGGGGACAGTGGTTTTTGGAGCTATTTCTTTTGCAGATGAAGATGAGAATACCATTTTGGAGAAAGGCGTGGTGGTATAGATGGCAGTGCGGAGGAAGCTGGAATCTCCGCGCGATAAGAGACTTCTGCCAGTTGAGCTTGTGAGCTGGAAATGAAGTCTGAGTGTGTTCAAGCGAAACATGACAGCTTATTGTTCCACTAAGAGCAAAACAACCGATAAAATGCCTAGTTGACTTGTATTTCTCGAGATGTGAAGTATGATGTTGGTCAGCGTAGGCACCCGGCCCGCCCAATCGGAAGCCGCCCTTCGCCGCAAGACAAATTATCTTGCCGCGGCGACCTTTTCCTCCTTTCTTTGTCTTTTCCCACTGCGAGGGCAGGCCTCCTGCCACCTATATCAGCTAATTTGAAATCTGCCATCCTGGTTTAACGTCGGAATGTCCCTCCAGCGGAGCTCTCGGCTTGTGCGAGCACCGTGCTGGTCTTGCCGCAGCAGCTCTCTCCGTCGCCCTTCCCTTTTCGACGTGCCAACAAGAACAGCAACATCACCTATACCTTCAGCTGCACGAAACTATGCTCTGCGGAGATCTCCAAGGGCCAGAGCAACAGCAGAAGATTATGGTACATTCCAAGGATTGGTGATGTCCAAAGCAGACATCGCGAGGAAATTCAAGGAACTTGCAAACAGATTCGAGCAGCAGCACAGGTGGATCTACGAATCTGCTCGAAAAAACGGAATGATCGATTCGAAACTAGGACCCAAGACATTTTTGGAAATTGGGCGAAAATTGATACGTGAAGCCGGTGAAACGGGCCTCAGTGCTGCGGAAGTGCAGAGGATATATCCAGATCCCAACCGAGTGTTTGACGTGGGCCATGTCATAGACCGTGCATGCTGTACGGACCAGCTTTTCGCAAGTCTCTACTATACGGCGACTGCAGATGCGGGAGCGGTGATACCTTTAGCCTTCGAAATTTTGACGCAGCTTAAAAAAATGGCAGAAAATGGAAGTATCCGACCGTCGAAGGAGACAGATCGAATGATTAGCATTGCTCGCGAGACACGCAATCCTCTAGCCCGTCGCATGTGGGCTGAGTTACTAAGGCGTTCGGGGCAAACCAAGGAAGCCCTTAAGCTCCTACACGAGCTTTTAGCTGAAACCTACCCATCAAACACGCCTGAACCCAGGCGCGACTCCATTACGCTTCAGGGCAATTTAAAACCACCATGGGAAGCCATCGCTGAAATCTACTATACAACAGGGAGTAATAGAAAGGGAGACGAGATGACCAAGTATGGAGCTCTCATCTATCGAAACCCCGATGCCCTTATTGCGTATGCCTTCTTGATGAAAGCAGAACAAAACTGGGAAGCATACGAGCAATGCATGGTGGTAGCCGCAACATCGAACAATGGGGAGGCCCATTTCCGTCTGGGCAATTATTACTACAACATCTACAACGGCAATATCCCGTCGCGCGACGAGCTGAATGAGAAGAAGAACACGTTCGCAAGCTCCATTTCCAAATTGTTTGGCCAGTCGCGCACAAAGGCCGAGTTCCGCCAAATGGCGATTAATTGGTATGAACTAGGAGCTTTGCATAACTACATGCCTGCATTGAGGAATTATGTAGTTCTGCGGCGCGAAGACGGCGACTATGACGGAGCCATGATTATGTTGCAAAAGCTCAAAAAAGAGCCAGAAGCCTGGAATAGCCCGAACATTACGAAGCTACGAGACTCATTCTACGATCGCGGTTTTCAGCCGAAGCTGCCTCCATCATGGATTGAGTTGTAAATGCTTAACAACAGAGAGGTTTGCCTTTTGGGTTGTATATTAGCAGGTAGTATGGAAAGCATGAACCAATGTAAAACGTGTATGTTTACTCTTACTAGCCAATAAATAAGTGCACAAGTCATGCTACCTCATGAAATGTCTGTCAGTTACTATGCACGCCCCAAACATCCCGCTTCTCTTTGTCCTTTTCCTTCTCTTGACTGTTTCCCTTCCCCTTCCCCTTCCCCTTCCCCTTCCCCTTCATCTTCCCCTTCCCTTTCCCGACGCCTTTCCCTCTCCCTTCCCTCGGCTTCAACTCCGAAACCCCCATTCTCCTCAACCCCCAAGTTAGAGCAGACGAGTCTCTCATCCCGGGAAAATCCTTGGATGTGTACACTCTGAACGGCTCCGAGAAAACCTCCGCCAGGATGGGTTGAGCCATCCCCGTTTCGGCGGCGATCCCCCAATTCATGAGGCGGAACCGTAGACGATAAGTGCCTGCGGCGCGCACAGAGAGGTCTGGAAATATGAAGAAGGTTGCTGGCATTTGGCGGCTGGAAGACATGTGATGATGATGGTGAGGAGGAGGTAAAGAGCCATGTTGTCCCTGAAAAGGAGGAGGTGAAGTAGGATACCGCGAACTGCGAGGATATGCCGGTGCGGTTTCAGGATCTGGATCATACGATGTGTAAAAAGGGGATACGTATGTCCGCCCAGACAGTATCTGCACAAAGCGGCGTTGTGACTTTGGCTCCTGCTCCTGCTGATCGTGTTGATCAGAGGAAGACGGAAATCCACCCTTCAAAAGATGCTTTGGGCTATCGCGTTGACGCTTTTTCACGGTCTCTTCGACCTGGGAGCTGTGGACGATTCTCTCTTGTGGTTGTTCATGTGGCCCCGATGACGATGATCTCTCCACGGAGTACAACAAACATCCTACGACGTATTGCGGATTCTGTAGTACGGCCTGGTCATCTTCCGAGTCTGGATTAAAATCGACAAGAAGCATTTGCAAAATAGGCGGGGGGTCGATGGGTCGGCGGTCCTTTTCACCTGCCGCGCAAGCCCTTGTTGCAATGGGTTGTTGGCGGATGTGTAGCTGATATCTCGATGGAAGTGAAGGCCTTGAAGGGTTGGACGGACTGATAGCATGGGGTATAAGAGAGTTGTCTGCTGGGTGCTGGTGTTGCTGTTCTGTTTGTTCGACCGGATGGAGGAGGTGTTCAAACCCTGAAGGTATGCCGCGGCGACGGTGCGTTTGATCTGGACTGATTGGGAGGTTTTAAGATTAGAGATCAAGAGAGTTGAAATGGAACTCGCAGGTGATAATACCATTCTAAATCATGAGAATGAAAGAAACGTGGATTTACAGAGGAAACGACATGATAAGCCTTGGATGGCTCCTGTTCATCGAAAGATGCATTCAAGATCGGGCTGACTCTCTCTGCTCGTGTATAGACAGGTTGATGAAGCGCTTTGGGTAACTGAACACGTGTTGACTGAGAAGGTTGATTTCGGTGGCATGAACTACAGGCCCCTCAGCTCTCTGCTTGCTATCAATCTAAAGGGCCTATATTTATTCTGTGTATACCTAGAAAGCCACAGGTCGTGATTGCTATGCTGAGAATCAGTGTGGGAGAAAGAAAAAGGCGAAAATGATGGAGATAGAAGCAGTCGGTGATCTGGAGTCGTGAAGCTGTGACTGGTATAGGGATCTCCCCTTTGAGGAGGATTGGTGAGACCATCCAACTGATTTCCACTTTGTGAATAATTGAGCGTTGGCTTCCTTCTAGTATGGTAGTATGACGTGTTTGACGCTGGAGAAGCATCGACCAAATCTCTTTCGAGAGCGGGAGTCTTTTGGCGAGGATCTTGGAAGGAAGACATCTGATTGTGTCTCGAAGAGTAGCCGCAAGCTCTTAGAACAAAATCAGCAACACTGTCTTCAGCCTCTAGACGTCCATCATCCGGGATGTTTCAACATCTTGAAATGTTTCAATTCGATATGATCTCATTCTTATCGATTTGGTCAAATTTGGTCAAATGTTGGCGTCCCCGAGCAGCTGGAAGATCCTTATGTTAATTATACATCCATCCAACATGAATCATGAAAGCGGCTACATATATAGACAGATGCTGTCGACGGTGAATGCAGCAAGTGAATTATTTCACTAAGAAACACCTGACTCTGAAAGGAACCCTCTCTTCCACCTCCGTATCCAACTAGCTGACCATCTCCTCACTCATGGGGCCGTAAAGCTGCGTCAAAACAGCAGACTTGAGCTCATGATCAACAAAAAAACAATACCTCGGGCTCATAGGAAGGTGGCGGTTGATTGATTAAAAGTGGATATAAATGATTAGTTTCTCACCATCGTATGAAGTCATGCATGCTTGATCGGTAGAAGTACCGTGCCAAAAGCACGAGGTACATCACTCCATCATGTAGTTAGGCAACGATTAGCGAGATTGTGCTTTAATTTGAGACGCAGTTATTGTTAGACAGGCTTGGAAGTTGCCACACTTATACTCCAGAGATGAATAATTAATTATGATGACGGCTAAACATGCCTGTTTTCCTCATTGAAGTAGAAGATCGGCGTATCAAACTTGTATCGGGTGTGATAATTCTTTTCCGATCAGGAACTTTTCCTTGCAGAACCCGGTGCACCGAGTTAGGTCCTGATATGCCATGCAGGTATCGACTAAGTCAAATGTTGGACCAACTCGGCTGATCCCATATCGATGGAGAGACGATGGTGGCTTATCGTTGTCAGAAAGACTAGGAAATAACAACACGAAAGGGATTGAGAGCAGCCTGTAAATCATGCATATTCCACAGCAATGCTCTGACGTATCACAGAATTTGTGACAAATGAGCTACCACAATGCTGACAGTTCATATCCATCGTGGCTGGTCTTCGGGCTGCAACTCCCCAAGGGAAGAAAGTGGGACCGAACATGACCGTTACAGCCTGGGGAGCATGCTGGAAGTGGTGCGGTGATATGACATATTGAAAATTTCATTGATTTCATTAACAGACAGTGATGGTCGTCCAAAATTGACAAGCGGACACAAGCACGCATTGTCTCGGCTAAGCCCTAAATTCCGATAAACTATCAGAGGAGAGAAGCCTGTAGTCATCAATACTATTGGATTAATAAACATTAGGACCACTAAGAAGGCCGGTAATAGGGTCTAGAAAGCGAAGCGGAGCTGGGCAATGAGGACGGTCAATTTTATTCGTAAGGGCAATGGAGACCCCATGCATGATGCACTTGAAGCTCGCGTGGTGGAGCCTGCCAATTGACGTTTGATGCAGCAAAGTAGGCTACATGTTGGTGTGAAAGTTGCTTGGAGGATGACAGCAGTCCAATTTATTTCAAGCATGCATATGCAGTGGCAAGGCATCTGTCACCCTCGGGAAGGCTACTAATTCTCATGAGCAAGCATGCTTGGGGCGCCGTGGCGCTGTTAGAACTGAATTCGGCTCGCACAAACAGCGACTGCCACGAACAAGTGCTGTGGATCGGCCACCTGTCATGTTAGTCCTAGCACATGGGGCGCGGTAGATTCTGTCATATGCTCCAGGTTTCCAGTGTTGTCGGCCATGCGTGAGACTATGAACTCGGCGATTGAATACTAGGTGTTAGGCATATCGGGTTCGGGATCTGTGAATCGCTCAGACAGTGACAGACACTCTATGTAACTTTCTGACTATTGTAGATCAGAACAATCATGTCCTCCGCAAACGGTGGTGTCGATGCCGATCTTAAAGATCAAGAAAAAAGGTCATCGGTACAAACCATGCAACTACTGGAAACCCTGCAATGGCTGCGCCAAAATTTCAAGATGCATGAATCATCACGACTCCAATGTCAGTGGGGATAAGACACTAAACACTCGAACAGTGCGGACGATAGACGAAATTTCGGCGACTAAACATAAGGTGGGGTAAGGATAGATATCTAGAGGAGTCAATCAAGAGTTAAGTGGCCCATTCAAGCTAAAATTCCCCAAAACCTTCAAACTCTAATCAGTGGTACGATTCCTTCAAGGCAGAGTAGGAACAAGATACACGTGAATGTTGGTGTCATCGAGACGCACTCCGGAATTGAGCACGTCGGCTAGTCTCGGTGTTCAAAGATATTGCAGGACGTATTACATCATTTCATGTTTTGAAGGATCTCGGTGCGCAAAAGTGTAGACAAGCATCGGTGGATTATTTGGATGATGCATATCGCCGTTCATCCAAAGCAAGCTACTTGAGGATTCAAGACGTGTCACATTTGAGATTAGCCAATTCAAACCCCGAATCTCTTGCTGTGCGTCCGTTTACCCCTCCCAATGCCATTCAAAGCGGAGTAGTTCGATTTTATTCAATCCTTATTCATCTTCCGATCATGACAATGACGAGCAGGGATGCCGTAGGGCTCGCGCCTTCGCTAGCACTGGCAGGCATGCATGATGCATTGCTGATAGTCACATCCGTCACGAGTGGGCAGTGCTGTGCAGCTTGTCACAGAAGCCTCACTATGTGTTCGCTTAATTCGTCGTAGGCGAATATAAGGCAGCCAGTCGCGTGCGCCATCTTAGTTGTTGTCGAGGTGATGGCGTATCCTGGCCCAGTTGATACGCCCAAGACCTGTGGGTTTGTGATAGCTATCAAAGCAAGTCAAAGCCACTCGCTTGCATATTTGGCGCAGAAATAATGCAACGCAACGTAGTCTACATAGAGAGCAATAAATCGGTCTGCATGCGGTGGTGTTTGGCTTGCTGGTTACCGACAACGCCAGTCGTAAGCTATATGCTGCCCTATCGTGATATGGTTTCAAAAAATGCAGTCAAATTTGGAAACAAACGAACACATCAGAAACAGAAACAGAAATGATGCTGAAGTCATGAGAATACATGCGTCAGTGGTAGAGATGGGCTCGGAGTAGGAGAAAGTAGGGAAGAAATGACGTCGCTCCAAAGACCCTCGGTCACGTTTTTCTGCCTGGTTACTCCCAGGTGACAGTCAATTTGATGATGACTTTTGCTTGGCTGTTTTTCGCTTTATTTTCTTACCAATTCTCCCTTTTGTTCAATATACTTGGCTCGCTAAGGCTGTTATTTGTTCGGCACTGTTAGAAGGGTCGCATTGCCTTTGATATTGCCATGCAGGGACACCAGAAAGGCGAATGGAGAGAAAAACAAAAAAGGAAAACATGGTTATATACTGCCCTCCAGTAAGAATCTCTCTCGATAAAGTAGTATTTCATCACTCTCTAAACATTATATTACTTTTGTTTAATTTAGAACACCAATTCCACTCAGTCTTAATGTACCTTTAATTGTCGAATTCAGATTCTTTCAATAGTTTAGAGGCCTTCCACTCAGAAATATGACAACAATTCCCTCATCAGCTCTTGACAGTGACTTTTAAGTAGTTCGAGGCCAGCTACACTGAAGCAGCTAGACAATGGTTTGCTGCCTACGCTGTTTAGCAACTTCCGCCGCGGAGGGACCATGATGAGCATCTGTACGTGCAACGACTAGTATTTTGACCTCCCTAGGATACCTCCAGAATTACAATGTACTTAGTTGCCCCGTACGCGATATTGATTTGGTGTCCGGATAGGAATTAACTACAGATGTTGGGAGAGCAAAATAGGTATATATGGTTCACACTGATGGAATAACGTACAAAGAATTTCCAACATACACATTTTCACGGCTCTAAGCCATCACCAGGATCAAGATCAATGAAATAGTGGGCGCTTGCGTTCTCCACAGGAAGGACCACTTTGGAGATGTCTCTCGTCAAGTCTTGGGCATTGCTGGGCATGGCTAAACTCGAGAGAGAGCCAAACACCCGATGCCGTTGAAAGGTGCTAGGTACGTCGTCTCCTTTTTCCTCAGATGGCGGTTGATATTCTGGATGAATCAACTGCATGTCTTCTCCCATATATATGAGAAGATATTCCGCCGAGACACGGTCAAACGCAACGAGATATCCAGTTTTTTCCCACGAGTTTGGCCCATTTTCCTCCGCTGAGTGGATTGATTCTGTCGATGGGAGCTCTCGTTGAACGAGATGGCCAAGTTGAATCAGGTTTCGGCAACGTTCCGCGTTGATCAAAAATTTCCTGGTTACAATCTGTGCTCGCAGCAGGCCCAATGTATGATCAAAAGAAATAGACTCCAAGTTGGAAACTATGGGAATCCATTGAGGAGCCCAAGCATACTCTAAGTTACGAGTTCTTTTAAAGCTATCCTCTGGAAGCTGATCTCCGGTAGGTTCCAGCTTTAGAGTGCGCCATTCAATATCTGTAGTCTGGTCGGTAGTCTGGTCTGCAATCTGGTCTGCAATTTGGCTTGCAATCTGGGCTGCAGTAATGACTGTAGTCTGGGGAGTAGTCTGGGATGTAGTAAATCCGTGCTTTACACTCCGTTCTTGTATGGATTGGGTGAAAAGGGGAATTATTGACCCCTCGCAATCGTTCAGGGCGTCGATAACTCGTGCGATTTTTGATGCCGAGACAGATGTGCCATACTGTTCAATTTGGGAGAGTAAACTCTTCACTATGGAGAAATCAACCATGACACCATCTAGTTGCATATTATCTGTAGCTGCAATATCCCCCTCTGCGGGTGAGGCTCCTGCCTGATCAATCAATTCCTTGACATCTTCAGGCAAAGTCAAGCTATGTTGGTCCAAAAAGGCAAATAACTCTGATGGCACCTTTACCGGTTCCTGGAGCCATTTATGTGTGCACCTGGAGTGCTTCGATATTGCTTCCATGCAATGAATGGCGTAATCTGTCAAGCCAGCCTTGAAAAACGCCAATATGCATCTGTAGCTGTCATTGAGAATCGTTGAGGTATAACCCTCCTCGTAATCGATCCTTTGCATAATAGATTCCCATACCCATTCATGGGTTTTTTGGGAGCCAAGTCTCAATAGAAGCTCTACCATTGATGAGGCCATTCCATCACGGGGTTTCAAGAATTCCAGCAGGCAAACCTCAGGACGTGTACCATCAGGGGTTTCTCCGCTGATTAGCTCCAACATCTCGATAGTATTGTAATCTGGGTTGGGAAGCTGAATTGTTCGCAGCGTCCGCAGAAGACACAAGATTAGTTCGTCGGAGTCTTTGCGTCCCAGTTTGTATCTCTCCTGGTTGCCCCTTTCCGCGAGAACAATCCTATATCCCGTCATATGGTAGTAGAACGCAACAGGAGAAAAACTTTGAGATGCGTAGTACAGTCCAGCAAAATGAAGATGTCTGCGAAGTTTGCTGCGGAAGTAGTCTTCCTCCTTCACCGTCAACTGATGCCTAATCAAAATAGCGTTCAGCACAGCCAGAATCTCCAGCGATGAATGCCATTTTTCGCAATTGCGAAGCGCAAGTCTCAACCCTCCTACCTTCACCATATGCGACATCCGTTCATCGGTGAATTCGGAAATCGCATATTGCTCAAGCCATAATTGCAGCTCTTTCAGATTGGCGATCAGAGGCAACTTTTTGACAGGATGCAATAAGCGCGGAGTGCCAGGTAAAGAAATCAGCTTGCTGAATTGATTAACAGGATTAAAAGTTCTGTGCGCGATGCATGATTCTAGGTTTTCATGCAATTCTGTTCTGGCAGTCGTTGAGTTTGACCGATTTGTCGCCGCCCCGCTGATAGCATATCGCAATAGCTGGGCCGGGGCCACTGTGGAGAAGACGTTGTCAATATCACCTCTGTTGTCTGTGGAGTTAGTGCTGATTGACAGCCAGCGCTGGCAGCGGGCTGCCTGGCGATTCGCCACCAGCCGTGACGACAACCCCCAGCATGCAGACATTCGTTCAAGGACGCGAAGCAACGCAATACAAATGAAGGGATTACAAGTAAATATTGCGGACGTGACACATCTCCTGAGTTGGTCGAAGCTGCTAGTCCTGAAGAGGAAGTCGAATATGCGGGGGTTGGTAATACGGGCGTTCTGCCGCTGCTTTGTGACCGCGTTCGTTACTAGCGGTAAGTATCATCCGCCGGGCTGCTGACATAAGACAAAGGTCTTGGTCGCTGCTTCTTTCCGGCGCGGACTGAGTGCTGTGACTGAAATTTGCGGACAGCAATATCCACATAGCACATTATTTATATTGAGATGTCACCTCCAAAGACACGGAATGCCCCTTCAGGCGAGCCTACTGAGAAGGCTTCAGAAGATGCGGACGGTCCCAAAGCCATCAACGCGTGCGAAGAACCCAAGACCTCACAGGCAACAAGCAGCAACACAGCTCAAGATCGACTAGAGCGCTTCAAAGCATTGAAAGCCCGCGCAGTGAGTTGACTTCATTTAAAACAAGCCGATATTCTGTTTACTGCTCTACATCCTCGCTAACAACGCAATTCAACAGAAAAGCGCCACCGATAGCAACCTTAAAGAGACCGCCGCAGAGTCCCAACGTCTTGCCACGGACCCCGCTCAGCTCTCTACATTGTCGCGAAAGCATGCATTTGCGTCTCACAACCTTTTGAAAGCCGACACCGAGGCAGCCGGCGAAGATTTTGAGCGCAAGCGTGCTTGGGATTGGACAATCGAAGAATCCGAGCGGTGGGACAAGCGCATGGAGAAGAAGCAACGACATCGTGACGACGTTGCCTTTCAAGATTATCGCCAAGATGCTCGCAAAGTGTATAAGAGGCAGCTGAAAGAATTGCAGCCTGATCTAGAGGCATATGAGCGGAACAAAATAGCGGCTGTTGAGCGGGCAGCGGCAAGTGGTGGACTGGAAATCGTTGAAACGAATGATGGCGAGCTTGTTGCTGTGGATAAGAATGGGACATTTTATTCAACTGCCGACTCGACCGACTTCACCGAGAACAAGCCAGACCGGGCTGCAGTAGACCGATTGGTCTCAGACTTGAAGAAGGCAGAGGAGGTCCGACTTAAAAAGCGCCGAGACCGCCGTGGCGACGACGACCCGGACGTAACATACATCAACGAGAAGAACAAACAGTTCAACCAAAAGCTTGCTCGATTTTATGATAAGGTGAGGGTCCTCTTGTTCTTCTACACTGAATATCATTTCTAATTTTTTGCTATAGTACACGAAAGAGATCAGGGATAGCTTTGAGCGAGGTACAGCCTTGTGAGTGGGGGATGTTTTTCGTTTCATTCCTTCAAAGACTGCTGGAGGCCCTCATCTGTCTTATCAAGACGGCCAGCAGACAGCCTACACGATGAGCTTAGAGCATACTTTTTCGCCATGCTTTGGTTGCTAAACTCTCGATCTTCTTCGTTCCGACTATGCCGCGTGTCGACTCGTCAGCGATAGCTTCCACTACTGCTTGAGCGACAACGTCAGCTTTGAGCGGCTTCTCTGCCATACTCCCTGTTAACGACTTGAGACGTCCTCCGAATAGGGCATCAATCTCTGAACCGATCATTCCACCCAATGCAATGGGCAATGTAAACTTTCTGCTAGAATCATAAAGGAACCCCGGCCGAATGAAAATACTTCGCAGGTCGGGCAATGTTGAAGATATAATGGACTCCGCTTCTCTCTTGGTGCTTATGTATCTGCTTGGAAGGATCGGCGCTCCACCAGCAGCAGAAATGTATACGAAGGTTGGAACATGTTCAAAGGAGGACTCTTGTGCAAGGGCGATAGCTATAGACCGATGATAAATGTACGTGTTAGATTTGCATGATAGCGCCACAGAAAACTCGACAACCTACCTGTATCTCTATTCATCACCTCGTACGTTAGTTGTCCATCTCTTTCCTGAGGCCGCAACTCCTCATCCGCGCCTCGCTTCAGAGGATCCTGGGTTCCTCGTTTCGACGGACTGAAGGCTTTTTGAAGACCGCTGACAATCGACTCTCTGCCTTGCAACACACCTTTGTAGTCTGCCTCAAGAAGAATGCCCATTGTGTGCACAACCGCCGTGGCGTCTTTGAGGAAGGGTTTGTAGCTGGCGGGTTTTAGGATGTCGGCTTTGGCCCATTCGACATTGCTGGCCCAGCCGGGTCGCTCCTTTGACGAGGTCACTGCGTCCCATCGCGGTTCTCCTGAGCGACTGTAATGGGAGATTAGAGTCGATTAATGATGATAGGAATGAGTATGAGGACATGAGTCGTACCTGAGGGAAACCACCTTCCATCCTTGAATGCTGGCATGTTTGCATATCCTTGATCCTGTTTGCTCAATTCGTAATAAGCATTTGCATGTGTGTGTTTCCTGCGCGTCTTCTTCTCTGTCGCATTGTTCTTTGGTTTTAACGGAACCAGCTATGGACTTACCCAGAAACCCGCTCCCACCAGCTACGACGATTCTTTTCGATGCCATCGCGCGTGGATTGGAGAGCTTAGGCAAGGGCGAAAAAAAAAAAAATGGGACAGTCGATACGGGCCGGGACAAAACAAAAATGAATGGTAAGTGAATTATTAGAGAGCTGTATACAAGCGCATATCACATGTTGTTGCAGTGGATGGAGATTGGAGCAATAAGAAATAATTCCGGAGGAGCTCTCTGCCGAATGACGACACTCGAAGCTGTCCTTGCCTGAGGTTTCGCCGCTCTGCTGCCTCAGGCTCACATTTTTCGACGCGGTGTCACGTGGTGTACCTCCAATTAATTGGATGGTCCGCGGCCTAGTCTTCTTTCACCGTCTCTGCTGCACACTCGCATCGTAGTATTGAGTTGTCTTTAATCGTTTGCAGAATCTTCGAATAATGCCTGCTACTACAGGTACGAAACGTGTTCGAGTATGTTCTCCAGTTAATTCTTTCTCTGCCAACAATCTGACACAAAGCATAGGGCGTTTCCGTTTTTAGACCGTTCGGTAAGTACCTGCTGCTACTGCCATAAGCGTGGCACTGCTGCCAATCTCAAGGCGCTTCGTTCGAAATCGTTAGTATTGACATTGACATATGTGTGTAATCAGTGTACGGCAGTGAAGCGATTCCCTTCGATCCTGAAAACCGGCCAGCCAATGCGCCGCCCGATCATACTCACCAGTGGCGCGTGTTTGTGAAGGGCGTCAACGACGAAGATATCTCATATTGGCTGCGCAAGGTCCAGTTCAAGCTACACGAGACATATGCGCAGTCAGTCCGCACAATCGAGCAGCCTCCTTTTGAAGTGACCGAAACTGGCTGGGGTGAATTCGAAATCCAGGTCAAGCTCTACTTCGTACCCGAGTCGACAGAAAAGCCGCAGACTCTTTGGCACAGTCTGAAGCTTCACCCTTACGGGAACGACATTGAAGGCAAACGCGAGCGAAGGGAGAAAGTAGTCAGTCAAAATTACGAGGAAGTCATTTTCAACGAACCCGTGGAGCAATTTTATGACTTGCTCACGGGGGGCGGTGGGCCTAATAATCAGCCGTCAAAGGGCAAGAGCGGCAAGGCCAAGCAGGCACAGCAGCAGATCGCCAATGGAAGAACGGCCGAAATTCCCGATAACGACAGCCCGGGGAATCCATACAGCAAGGCCACGGAGCACGCTGAATTGGAGAGACTGAATGGTGCGCTGAAAACTGTCGATCAGATGATCAAGGAGGAAAAGACCCGGCTTGTCGAGCGAGAGAAGAAATTGGCGCAACTGAAAGAAACTGAAGGAGTCCCAGTGGTGACAAAAAAGAAGTGACCACAAACACGTCCATGTAAGAAACAACCATTCTCGTCGAAGCGGAAACAGCATGGTGTATTGAGTAGTCGGTCGCCATGCGCCGTATATCTTGTTTAGATCTGAGGATCTGAATCCTGCACGGCTCTTCAGACTAGCCTACAAAAACGCCGAGTCAGGCCCAGCATTGCGCATCAATCGTGAGCAGCGCCAACATCGCTTGTGCAAACGCGTTGGAAGTCATATAGTCTTATTCACCTATTCCTATCTGCTATGGCCTCTAGGTAGATGCATACCGTGCTGAGATAATGACATTTAGAATCGACACGATTCAGAATTATTCTGATTAGCTCTGTCTGTGCATATTACTATCCAAACGTACAGTAGCTCCATAAGGCTTCAATAGACGCATGACATAACTTACAGTGTGGCGTTCGGAGTTAGGTAAGCTCCCGCGCCCGCCGGCTCAGCCGCAGCTCACTTGATTTCTCGGGGCAGGCAAATTGCACCACACCACCTCTTCTCATCCCATAAACAGCACTCGTTCAACAGCTTACGACTTACATCCTGCACTATATTTTAAGACAACGCAGAAGAGAACGATACATATCTTGCCACCAACCATACATAAACTAGAGACAATCGGGAGGTTTCTGTTTTTTTTTCCTTACGGCTAGGCGACCCGATAATAGCCAGCAGATAGACATCATGTTCTGTCTTCGAAGGTAATACGCGAAAGAACCCAACCTGAAATCTTCCGATCGTATTTGAGAATCATAAAACTGACCAGCGTGGACAAAACTTAGTTGGCTCCCACTCCTTTTCATACCGACCAACGCCTCCCCGCTCTTCATTCTCTCCTTTGTGATACTCACCTACATCCTCCACCGACCTTGCATATACTGCTCCGCTCTGCTGCTTATCCTCTTCACCTCGTCATGCCACTGGTCTGACCGCTGCTTTTTCGATTTCCGCGGAGACTGGTTTTCGCCGCGCTTTGTCGGCGGCATTTCTTCAACTCAGCAGCAGGCTGCCAATATAACTTCATCATCGTCGCTGAATAATAACCACGCAATTTTCGATTTCAGCAATAGCAGTAGCAGCGGCAATAACTATAACTATAACAATGACTCGCTAGCGTCGTTTATCAAAGAGACCGTCAACACGACTGCGACAGCACTGGCCGGAGCGGCGATTGAGGAGGCTAAGAGACGGGTTTCTTCGGTCTTAGCGAATGCAAGCTCTGCCTCTTCTGCGTTTGACTATATGAGACAGCAGCAACAGAGCGAGGAATGGACTGGTATTGGGCTCGAATGGTTGCGCAGTTTGTTAGGACGGCGGGAATGGACGATACCTTGCATTGATGTGAAGGTGCGATTGTAGAATTGCAATGCTTTTGTCTTCCTTTCGCGACGCTTTCGTGTTATGTATTAGTTCATTGTTTGCAATAGTTAAATCATATACCTCATTCTACCTTTTGCTTCGATTCTGACAGCACTTAGTCAACGCAGAGAAGTCTTGCTAGGCCCCCGCGCCTGGCAGCAGTCTCTACCTGGGCATTCTCTTGCTTCTGCTACCGTGCCTCCTCTGAATATAATGGACACTGTTGGAATATTCATATATTAATTTTCCCTGCAAGAAATCTACTTGTGCTTATAGTCGTCATACCATTCATTAATCATTGTGTCGCCTGATTTATCAGACCGCAGATGTTTCGTGTGTAAAACATACTATTTTACATATTGACACTTGCTAACCGAACTTCTTTCCAAAGTACAGACATCGTCGAGGATCGTTAAGATCAGCTATAGTGTGGAAGACTGAGAGTTCCCCCCATAGACCACAGTGCATGTTATGTGTACCTACATCTTTGGGGCTCAATTTTTCATATGTAACTCCTATTTCTATTTCTGATATATCATATCGAACAGTATTTGACATTAGATACATACATATCGAAGAAAAAGCTCAAAAAACAAAGAGGGGGAAATAAATCATACGCATGATACATGATTATACAGTGCAAGGCAAAAAGATCCAAAGGATATCACAATAATGTGCAAGTAGAGAGTAGCAGCTCTGTAAATGAAAGAGTAGTTTTTGCAAAAAGTCAAAGCTAACTCCTCGCAACACACGTCTGTATCATCTGACTAGTAAAATCGCATGATCAAAAGCAAATATGTACTGAGGTATCATGAAGGAGAGACATAAAATATAATAGCAGGGAATCATATATCGCTGGGAAAGAAGTAAATCACAAAAAATCAGGTTGTGGAAGTATCCACAATGAGGTCCGTTGTATCGCGAAGACCAAGATATTAGGGAGATGGTTTTCGATAATAAATCGGCCATCCCATTATCAGACTGTGAAATGTCGTATTTTGATTTTTTTGTCTTTTCCGAATTTTTTTTTGGTTATTCTTAAATGAATGTTGTGCGTGTCGATTGATTGCCCTTAATTGTAGGAGCCAGTTACTGTTGGCCAGTCATCCTCTGTAATGCTGCTCCAAAACAACCACACGCATACAACAGCCAGCCATGAGAAGAGTGTCTCGAATAAAGCGCCGTTGATCTTGCCGTGGACAGGGTTGCAAATATGGGGACTGACAACAAAGTCGAAGATTTGACCAATGGCGAAAAGAAGAGCTGCAGCGGTGAGGTAGACTATACTTTGGTTAGTCAGAGTTGACTCGACGGTTTTGAAGGTTACCTACCCAGAGGTCTTCTCTCGCCAAGCACTCGCAAGACGAGGATAGCTTCCAATACGTAGAAAAAGAAGAGACAGACAAGCGGGAACAGCAGGTACAGCACATAGAGACCAATGTTGCGGTTGTTGCCCGACAGGCTGGAATCGAAGTGGCCGGTCCAGCTAAAACCTGTATCCAAGGCGATGTATCCCGTTCCAATGAAAAGAACTGCTGCTGACCCAGCGAAAAGACCGATAGAGATAGGAGTGCCGTCGTCCAAAAGCTGGAATCCGACAAGCGCATTCAGTAACAGAATCCATGAGGTAGCCGTTATAGCGGCAATATGCACGGCGGTAAAACCCTAATCGTATATGAGATGATGAAGCAAGATAGATGATGCGACAATGGGCGACTAACCTTGCGAACGTTGTCCGCTAGAGGGAATGCGCCAACGGTGAAAATTTCACAGATCGAAATGACGATATAGCCGAGCAAAAACAATTGAATCTCCCTATCGGCTATCAGTGAACGAATTCAGAAGTTGGGGAGGAGTGCTCAAACTCACCTCCTGCCCACAGCGGCGCGCTTCCGCTCTGATAGGAGAAGCAAGAATATACAGGTTACTATCGCGAAAAAGGCGAGAAGGATAGATCCTAATTCTCTCAGCTATGATGCTTTCTTCCCTTGACAGATATATCCTTACCCAGATTTCCCAAGTACCTGCCATGGCTCAGATGAATGCCGGTAAGAGCACAGCCTCCGTAGTTTAGATTAGGCGGTTGATTATTTGGGACGAAGAGCTAGTAGTAGATAGGCCATTAGTACGGCAGGACTTGAGTTACGAAAATTATTCTCGAATAACTCACATTGCATATCGGTAACGTCGTATCGCGACAAAAGTTCTGTGTAAATCAACACCCACGGTGGTTAGCATCGCAGTGTCCTTTCCCTCGTGCGCTCTCTTGATGCCCTGAGCGGGAACATCACCGGCTCAGCCACTGGCAACGGCGACAGGCGACTCACATGAAAATTGCCGAACTGAGTTGAGCCCATGCTGACAGAAGAATGCAGCGAACCGATTCACACGCAGAGTAACAATCAATCAATTCAAGATTCGGATGCGTTGGTTGATGTTCAATGTCTGGCGATAAGTGGGCTGTGCCCCGGCGGGCAATTACGACCGACCGCGCAGCCGGAGTCTGGAGGAGCAGTTTTCGGTGAGGAAAGAACTCGAATTGACGACACAGACCGGAGCAGCAGCGGCGGCGGTGATAGAATTGCAACGGGGAAATAT
This sequence comes from Eurotiales sp. R13A2, assembly GCA_023625935.1. Lineage (NCBI taxonomy): Eukaryota > Fungi > Ascomycota > Eurotiomycetes > Eurotiales > Eurotiales sp. R13A2. Next base: position 150,700 of record JAMAFV010000010.1, on the reverse strand, counting down.
GGCGAGACGTGGTTGTTGACGAGATGAAGCTGAGACAGAGCCAGGCCTGGGAAAAGGCAGGCACTGGTTGAGTGGCAGGCTCAGGCAGGCAATTTCCCTGCCTGAGCCATGGTCTCTGTTCGGGCTAGTCCGGTAATCTACCACACGCAATTACCGGCCACGGGCGAATGGCGCGCCGTATTGGCGTATGCCGCCGTACAACCTTACCAGGGTAACAGTCTGGCCCGAGGAACACGACACGCATGATTGGCTGCGACTGATACAAACCTGCTTTTATCGGCATAGCGGCACGCGCTAGTACGCACTAGCGACGGGCTAAGTGGGGCCCGGCCGATTTCCTGTTTTGTGCGTGTAATCCGCACGTATCGACGTTTGAATGTCTTACGTCGGTGGCCGCCTTAGCACGCTGTGATATCGATTGACCTGCAGCACTATTGACTGGCACGGTCCTTACAGAGTCCAGACACTATCGCCTTTGTATCGCGCGGACAACACCTGTTGAGCAGTTAAAGGCCTGGCAACAGAGGCATTTATTCATTTATTTATTCGTGGTGACTTTCCACTTTTGCGTTGGCTTTCTGGATAAACTACCGAGCGGTTGCCGTGCAGGAATCCTCCTTGCGCACATCATGTCTACCAGCCTCCTCCTTTAATCCGAACAATCTACATCCTGAAAGATTTATGCAGACGTGCTTGTGTATGTCGTATAGGCGAGCTTTAGCTGGTCAAATGCCCGCATATTCGAAGCATTACTATTGAGGCTTTTTGTTGTAATATATACGATTGCAAAATCGATCACACCAACCTGGCGCGAGGCCTTGACTGGGAATGAAATATCCAAAGTTACTGTTCACAATGATTGCTTACGAGATAAGCAAGACGAAGCTTGACTTGAGCCCTGGGAAGCTTGGGATTAGAAAGTCTTGCAACCATACTAGACCCACCAGTAATAGGCAGTCAGCAGCGGTTCAGCATCGAGTAGAATGAGGCAGTTTCCAGCTTCGGTCTCCATTGCTGTGGGATACGCCACGATATAGGAGTTATTAGGGACTTTTATTTCAACGCTGACTGCCGAGCTAATCAGAGACCTAGTCCCTCCAGCTATTCGCGCCAATTAGTGAGAAAATCTAGCACACATCTTCTATCTCAATTTTCTTCCCGTCGTGATCGCCCAAGTCAAGCTTCAATGTCCGATTGAATAATTCCAGAAGCATTTCGAAACAACTCTTAGAAATCGCCGGATCGTAACGGCCTTTACTGAGCTCATCCCGAATGAAAGCATCTGCGAGTCCAAAGCGTTAGCCACCATTGTTCTTCGCCCGAATTGAGAGTTTGCGGAGAAAAGCTTACGCTGAGCCCACGCCACCTCATAAAAACTAAACAAAACTCCCTTTTCATGAAGAGTCTTTCGAATTAAATCGCGTCCTTCAGGCGGGACGTGTGTGTCGTTCTTGCCAAAGATCTATTTGCACATGAAGTCAGACTTCTTCCCATAACGGGCCATAGCTCAACTGCGAGAACGGATTCTAGGAGATAGACTCACCATAATTAGTTCCCCCTTGATATCCCCCGCACGCGCAAGACTATCATCCTTCTTTCCCTCCCCAAGTGTCGCACTGTGAATATCAGTGGCGAAGTAGCACACAGCAGCCTTTACTCGCTGGTCAAGCGCGCATCGATACGCCAGATGGCCTCCAAGACACATGCCCGTTGCGCCTACACGGCCATTGCACGTTGGCAAGGAGAGCAGATAGTCCACCGAGAGAGAAGCATCTTCGTCATATGCCGCTACTTTCTAGAATTGAAGTCAGCATTTCTTTTCCCCCTTTACATTCACGATTTCATTCACGATTGAAGACGGGAGTCTCACCTTTGAAATCTTCCACAAGTTCCCTTTGTCTGTATCCTCTGCGTCATATTTGAGTGGCTCGGGGCCTGTGAATTCATGATAACTCGACGGTGCAGCGCAGATGTATCCTTGACCAGCAATCTGTCTGGCGAATCTAGCTACGGGGCCGGTGACTAGATTTAATTGCACTTTAAGCAACCAATCACAATATCAAATCGTAGAGTACAGATGTATCAATGAATCTGAGTTCAAGGCTGGGAGCTTACCCTGGTAAATCTCGCTGAAGATTACAACGCCTGGAAACCTGGCATTGGGATAGCCGGGGATTGTTGGGTGGAATACATAGATACCTAGACAGATAGAGCTTTTAGAACAAAAACAATTCTCTATACTAGGCTCGTATGTATATCACGGCAGAAAAAGCACACGATGAGCTTTAAAGACTTACGCATTGTCCCATCCTGCCCGCCCGCCTTGGTTGGAACGTCGACGTGGGATTCCTTGATAAGCATTTTGAGATTTCACAGCAAGCTGATGGCGTTTCTCGAACAACGGAAGAAGGGAGGGAAAGACAGCAATCAATTCAGCACAGATCAAATAATTGCGTGCAATGGAGTGAATTCTCAACGAAATGCAGAGCAGAACGAAATGCAGAGCAGAAAGTGTCGTCGAAATAAAGCTCGATCTGTCCCGCAGATGCCCCACTAAGAACCGCCAGATTTTAACCTTATCGCTCTGCCACTGGGGGATAATCTAATTTAAAAGTACATGTAATATAGCTATAATACACTCAGAGAGACTGCGATGGGTGCAACATTACTCTAACCTGGGAGACCCACGGCATTGATCTCTCAAGCCCGTTCTCAGAACGCCGACTTGCTTGATATACATATGGAAGGGAACTGATGTCCAGGTCAGATCTAAGCATTTCTAGTGGAACTTTCCAATTCAATTGGCATATGACCCTTGACCATGGAGGAAGGTCGATTTGTTCCTTCTTTTTCTGGTTGCATCTCATTCTCCCGGAGCTTTGCTTTCTCTGGAAGGGGAATACTCCCTCGTATCGTGCGCGGGGTTAGTCGAGCGACTCTTGTGCGTACACCGCCGTCACGAGGCGATTTCCTCAAAAGTTCAGTTGGCGTACTCTGTATAGAGTCCGAACCTGTTTGCGTTGAAGAACGATGCGGTGAAATTTTGAGATCTCGAATGTTGCGCCGCAGCATTGTCAGCTTTTTGCGAATCTCGCATCCTTCAGACGGTAGTTCAACACATCTTTCCGCTTCTGTTTCCATGTGTGCTTCGGAGGTATATTAGCTTACTAAGTTGGTGTTTGCAATAAAAATTAGGAATAACCTACCATCTAGTTCAAAGATTGGATAGCTGTCAGCTTGGGTATGTCTCGTTGTATCCTCAACGGGCGTGCTTGTGTGTTCCGGCCCCTCTCTTTGAGTTAGGTTGGGACCTTCTTCAGCAATTAGAAGCGTGGATGTTGAATGAAGTTTTGTGAAACCGCCAATATTGTGGCCGAGCCGGTATGTATCTTCTCGGTCAGCGGTCTTGTGCGCTCCTAGTTTCCCAGCTGCTTTGTGCCGTGCAAGCCTGCGAGCAATGAGCCAAACTGCTATTGCGATGCAACCGCTTCCTACACAAATTGTTACGGCAAGGATTACTTTCACCCAAAACAGTGCTATTCCCGACTTTGTAGAGGATGGGCTTCCTGTTGTTGCCGCTCTTGTCGCCGCCACCGTCGTCAGTGTTGATGTTGTTGGTGTCTCAGTAGCCGATGAATACGGGTAATATGTTGTGATCATTTTAATATAAGTCTTTGCAAAAACCTCACTCAAGGTAGCATTGTTCCATGATGCTGGTGCGGTTTTCGTGGCACCGCCGCTCACACTATTGAGTTGTTAGCAACGCTCATACTATTTACCGGACTAGGACTCGCACTCACTTCCCACCAATTTGATCCGTGACAAGAGATGGCACACTATAGCTACTCCAGTTGCTCGGCGAGTATGTATCCTGGAACTGGAGAGTGTTGAGATTGAATACCTGGACAAAGCCTCCGTCGAGGCAGATTGTAGGATCACTCTGGAATATGCCGCCTAAAACGAACATCTGGTCTGGATAGACCTTTATACACTTGTGGCCGCTGCGACCGTGCGCTTGTTGGCCTGAGTAGGCTTTGACCCATATGAATGACGGGATAGAAAGAATATATACATCGTCGGATGGAGTTGACATTGGGTTGACGCCGTCATAGCCCCCGTAAATGTAGATGTTGAAGGAACTGTTGTCTGCAGCAGCCGCCACAGCTGAGCAGAACAAGGTTAGTTGAGGAGGAATATCACCGGTAGTGTTCTGCAGATACCTGCGAAACGTGTGAATATTAGTTTCCCTTGATGCAGAAGGTGGGTAATATCCATACCAGCTCTGCGACGCCACGTCGTATATTGAAAGTGTTTGCATGAATGTGGGGCTTGTTTGATTCTATATCTTCGCATCAGCCGCGTCCTACTATGGAGTCATTCAAATACTGACGCTAGCTTGCGCTTCACTAATCGTCAAATTTCGATCAGGCGTGAGTACCTCGGGATTGATGACGCCCCCAAGCGCAACCAAGACACCAGACTCGGAAACCGGGAGCCAAACCAGCTCAGCATTTGCTCTCCCAGAGACTTCAGGAGGAAGAGTAGAGTTTTGCCAGTTCTCAACTCCCATGCTAGTCATATTGACGGTGATCATACTGTTGGCTGTGGTATTCGCAGAACCGTCACCCCCTTCAATTATCCCACCGTTTGGCCCACGCATGCCACTGAAGTAAAAAGCGAGATTCTCGCTTGGGGCAGACACTCCTGCTCCATTTGTGATGTAACGAGTAACGCCATTGTTAGTGCTCTCCTGTACAAAGCTAGGTTCCCAGTCTGGAATGGCCGCTGAGCTTTCAAACGCTTCGTACCCTAGGGCAACTTCGGAAGGTGAGGGGTTGGTGCTGTCTGTCAAACGGGAGAGTCCTCTAGAGTTATTATGTCAATGACAAGGAACTTGCTAACATAGCGCTTAATTCGGGCTGCTCACCCGAAGAGAATGAATTCATAGTCATTCGCCATCATTGTACCATCATCGTAGTTCGGATTCACATTTGCTGCAGACGTATCACCGTTCTTGGCCATGGCTTGGATTAGACCGGTCTCGTTGGTTTGTTGATCAAAAGACTGGGTTAAGCTGAGGTTGTACATGTAGCCGCCGCCGTCCTCTGCATTGTTGCTTAGTGTCAACGACTTCTTTGGTTAATTTTTCTGAGCTGCCTACCCTCGTTGAGAGGAGTTCCATATTGCCCATTGGAGAGCCCGCTGTTGAATCACTTTGTTAGCAACTTCTACAAATAAAATGATATTCGGCGCGGGGACTAACAATTGCCACCATAACTCCCCGCCATCTAGATAAATTGTGTCTCTAACAATATTTGCTTCACTCTTGGTGAGAACGCTATGTTTACCGTGTCTTGTTGAAACTCACCTCGAAGTTGGGACCAGTTACACACCGATACGTTAACTTCGTTTGTCCAAGGGATAGAGGACACAGGACGAACCCATGCAAGTAGACAAGCACTGGCGTGTATAGCGATTAGCTTGCAAACGTGATTCAGAAACATCTCTCCTATGATGTCTTCGTAAATTTCACCAGCTCAATCCATTTGTTGAGTTCGAAACATTATTGGGGTTTGCAAATAGTTAAGCAATGGAAAACAAATGCAAGTTGATTTCAGAGCCAGCTCAAATCAAACAGTATATGGGCCTGCCCCTTTTCGTGTTTTCTCTTACATTCCAGAAAAGAAATTGTATAGTAGCAGTCATATCGGAAATCGAAATTACCTAGCTTACTTATGAAATAATCCGAGCTGCAATAATAGTAACCGGACGACCATAGCTTGCTGCTCAGCATGTATATCCGTAGCTGGAACGAGGTCCCTAACAAAGAATCGAGATAATACCAGAATGGGTCACCTTGTCGAGAAGGACTGAGGGGGCAGCTCTGATAACAAAGAACGGATGATCGACACCGGTCAGTGTAGGCCCTTTCAATACTACCATAGGCTTTTTTCCCAGTGAGTATTACCAATTTTGTGGCAAGTTAGAATACGTTCCATTTGAAAGCAACAGCTCGGCATCTTACTGCAGTGACCAAACTTTTCAGATAGGATGATGTCTTTATTTTTGGGCAGAATACCCGGAGTTGTACCCAACCAGTTCAATCAAATTGAGTTTACTCATCACTTCTGCATAATTCCTATATCGAAATCTGTATATTCTTCTACAAAAATAACCTTGTTTGAAAATCTTGGTCTAACAATATCATACTCAGAACATTAGTTACTTTAATTAGAACCTAGAAAATGACAGAATCGGTGTATATCCGGTGAGATGGCTTGATCGTATTCGACGAGAGGGACAGTACGGGTAGGTGAAACGCATCAAGGAGCTGAAAGGGATGCTGACTGTTTTCGGAATACAGTAAAAAACATCAATTGAACATTAGGAACTCAATTCTTTGATCCCTACTGCTTTTGTCCTTTGGACTATTGGGTACTGCGCCGCAAGATGCCCTCGACGACACTCCCCACATAAAGCCAGATGTATCTGTCAATGGCTCAATATTACCAGTGGCTTAGGCACGTAATACTGGCTACAATGTTAAGATGGGAACCATAGCGTTGTTGATATGCTCTTTGCCTTAATCTCACGCACATGCAAATCTACAGGTAATATGTCGTATCCATCGTATCTCAGGCAGGACTAGGAGCCTCCAACCCTCCTGGCCGATAGTCAGATCCATACCTAGCTATTATGTCTCTTCCACGAACATATATTCTTTGATCATATCTTTGTCGACATACCAACTATCAACATTCGCTATGAGGCTGCTTTGCCTGGTCATATTCAGTACTGTCACACAGCTTGTGATTCCAATATCAGCGCGACATGGCACGGATAGCAAATCGAGTGTCACTGGGTGGCTTACTCATTCTGTGAGCGATTTCAACCATTTGTTTCCTGTTATCACAGTAGCTCTATCCCAAGCAAGCTGGTTTAAAGACATTGTCTGACATGTGTTTAGCATCATTCGGAAGGCCGAAATCACGATGTGCCAGTAGCCTCAGCTGGACTTTGCGCAGGAACTATCACAATGATTCCAACAACTATTATTACCATCTCTACAAATTGTGTGTGGGCGAGATCACTGAAAAACTCCGAAAAAAGCCTGTTATCTACAGCACCACCTTTAAATAGAGAGACCTACACACCCAGTTCTTCGGTGCATCACTCGAGTGGTTCGACAGCACTTCAAACTCTTACTATCGTCAAGCAGAACTTGGATGGCCCAGCTGCAAATACAGCAGCTACTGGGTTAAGCGAACTAGCCGCCGAGAGAATTAATGAAGAGCGCACCGCGGTTTTCACCAAAGCGCGTTCTGTTACCGATAAGTCTATCTTAAGACAGGAAACAGATGTTAGTGCCACCTTGTCACTTAATACTGATACGGTTGACTGGAAACAAACTGCAAGGGAGTCAGACTTTTTAATGAGCATGGACAACAGACTAGGCAAGCTGGCCGTGACATCAACAATTCCAATCATTTCCACAATACACGACGCATCAAGCTTTACTATAAGAGTTATACAACTCGCTACAAACGTCACAACAGGAAAACCTGCTTCCATTACTGCTGTTTCATCCATCGCGGCAACAACCTCAGTATCTAGCGTGACATCCACGGAAAGTCTGACATTATGTACCAGCAGAATAATTAACCCAACATACACGCCTACGGCTCCATTACCACAGAATCACACATGGGGCTGTCTTCCAAACACACTTTGTCATCCGCCACAGATCCATTGTAACTTTGAAGTTGGTCCACCAGCACATACATACTACTGCAGTCCCGAAGAGTGTATTCCACGTCCTGAACTTTTACCTGCCAAATTGCGGAAGTCGAATACGCAATCTAGCGAGAATGAATCTTTCAATGTTTCTCCGGGATACTTCAATCTGGATCCAACGGCGTTCAATCTTACGTACGGTGTTTTCAATTTTCCAGTGGGCATTCAACTTCAGAATAAAACTAGTACGATGAAACGTTCCTTCATCTCACTTCTTGCCAAGGAAACCAATGATGGACAGCATAGAGGGCATTCCGGAAACGCAAATCGAATCCCCAGTGTGTGTTACGATGAATGCAATGACTGTATGCTGGAGGCTGAGTCCACAGGCAAAACCCCAGCACTGTGTGCAGCAGGCTCGGCATTCGAGACATTACTTGGTTACTGCAATTCCTGCATCAATGTTCATTTTCAAGGTACCGACGGTAGTCATCCTACCGGGGTTCCACAATTTGCGCAGTTTCTATCATATTGTGAGACGCTATCTGAGCAACGATCTTCGTCTTCCTCGTCATCATCTACAATGTCTTATTTCAAGACCTCGACTGATAGCCCATCGTCTACCATACCTGCTAGTATTTATTCGGTACCTGCTTCTTCTGAACATAGCACACTTTTTACGTCCGAGAGCAGCATCCAATCTGCTTCTAGTACGGTTTCTATATTGTTATACTCTTCAGCAACTGTGCTAACGACTTCTACATCCAATCTGACGTCTGCAGGTTATTCCAGCACCTTTTTTCAATCTAGCAGCTTACCTCCTGCAAGCGAATCACCACTAGCACCAGCAACGCCCACCTCAGCTATGTCTGTAGCAATCAGCATGGATTCAACTACGGGCTCCACAAATGAGACTGTAGTTTCGACTGTTCACTCAATAGCTATGACTGCAAGCACTTTACCTTCAACTCAATGTGCAAGTGCAAGCAGCTCTAACGGTGATGGCCATAACTTTACGTCGTCAACCCCTGCTTCTTCTGAATTCTCTGGAGTTACCTTGTCGTACACTGGTACAGCATCAAAGACGCCACAAATAGACAAGAGAATGCTCTTTTTAACAGGACTATTAATCGTTGTTTGATATATTCGCACTTTATTCCTTGGAAATTCGCACTTGTGGGCCTTCTATATTGCGTTTTCTTTTCGCTGGCACGCTCATTTACTTCCGATGTCCTCGCATCCATAGACCTAGATCTCATTGTGATCAATATATCTTTCTTTCTTTTTTCTTTTCTCTCCTTTTTCGCACCAAGCTCGACTTATCTACCATTCGTCTAATTTGAAGTTGTCTGTGAATTTCATTTTGTCAATCAATTAATAACTAGCTAAGTAGCACGTACGTAAATAATATCTGCAGCCGCCCTTGTTACTCCCCAATTCCCTGCCGCTTTTGTGTGATATCGCACGGTTACGGCAGCCTCTACGTACACAGGCGATAAACTTGTAAAATAACGATAGATTTGTAGAGTGACAATACAAAGATGATCCTTTTGCTCTTATTCCAAAGCTATTACATATTTCTCATTTGATTAATCGGAGAAAACTTAACGTCTTAACCACTTCCTTATACGCATTGCTATTTGCTTTTCGGTACTACGTCCCCTAAAAAAGACCCGTTCTGGTCAGAGGAGCCTCCCAGAGAAATAGACATGCCACGATTTCTTTGACGATCAATATTTGCTCTCGCGGCTCGAGGGTTTGACGGCTCCTTCTTCTTCAACTCTCGTTCTGCACCGCTGCACTGATATTTTGTTAGAACCGTACCAACATCGATAGGTTTGCACTCTCCATTTCCCACTCGACAGATTCTTGGAAGAATCGTCAATACAGGGTCATCAGTATCATCGTTCAGTCTTTCCTCCTGGTCCGGGTTCGAATTGGATTGAAAAGGAAAAGGGTCCCACTCGTCGCCCCATTCCAGCAGGTCAAAGTCTGGCTCGTACCTATACTTATTATACTGGAATAATTTCCAAATCTCGCATGCTTTTTCCACCACAACTTCCAAGGCTTGCCGAAGGTCATTGTAATGCGCTGCAGGAAGCAAGTCAAATAAATAGGATCCTACATTCTGCAAGCATGTCTTCTTTCGCTCTTCCAGTATCGTCTTCTGCTTCATTGGACTCATTGCTAGCAATATAGCACGGTAGTACGATTCCTTCTTCGTGTCTTCCATGGCAACGTCGATCAAGATATCTCGAATATCGACTTCACTTAGCGATATGTAACAAGGCTGGAAGATGTGCTCAGCGAGCTCTCTTGCAAGAAGTCCCATAAAAACTGCGTGTCGCATTTGTTTGGCCGCACTTGTGTTGGATGGAGGTAGTGGCACCTGATGAGACATGAAAGTCGGAGTCCTCAGTTTTCTCAAAGCTTGCGGGTCCTGTCTTTTTGATAAGCACGTGGAATATTAGAAAGTTTTCAGCATCGCCTCACCTTGAATCGATCCATGGGGATGTCCTTCCTCAAATGCGTAGCCATGGCAATACTGCAAGATTTCCAAAGGTCAAAGAGCTTATCCGATCTGTTTTACAGTCAGCGGAATCACTTTTCTTTCAACTACATCACAACATACAAGACCGTTTCCGTGTAATCATTAAGTTCCGCTCCATAACCTTCTAATTCGCCGAGCCTCGATGAATATAGCTTGTTCTTTTCTTCAATTTGTGATTTGTCCCTTTCGAGGTCTTTATACTTCGTCTTCAGGTTCTCGTGTGTTCGCTCAATCTTAGATTTGCTGGATTTCAGTTCTTCAACTTGGTTTTGGTTGTCTTTAAAACCCTTTTGCAATTCAGTAATACCCTCGTTAGCTCGAATGACCTTCTTTTTTTCCTCGTCGTATAAGCGCTCTGCGTCTTGAACTGTCTTCTCACGGGCAGCTGCTTCTGTCTTCAGCTTCGCAATCATCTGCTCGTTTTCGTGGATTTTGGCATTCAACAATTCAATTTCCTTACATGCATCAACATTTTTCTGCTTTTCTTTCTCGTTCATATCAAGTATTTCCCGATATGTAGTCTCTTTTTTCGCTTCCAACTCCTTCTCTCTGGCTTTAAGCGTAGTTAAGTCTGCCTGTTGCGAGTCGATTTGCTCGCGTAAGCGAGCATTTTCTTCCACAACTGATGAGGCATATCGGAAGCTGGTGTCATGGGCAAGGGTTTTTACTGCTGTGACAAGATCCTTGAGGCTCTGAAACCCATCATTTTGGAGTTTGACGCCGTTTGTGTCCATACTGAACAATTGCCTTCAATATATTGCGTGTTTATCTCAGTTGATCGCTACGGCGTGCTCGTGTTCTTATGAGAGGGCTGATTCGTCATTTTATAGTTGCGAAATCATTCTCATATCGTCTATGCTCCCACATTAATCTATAAGTTGACTGAATACATGACGAGGCGATTTGTACACCATGTAGCCTCGCCAGTTAGCCTGATTGTTGACTCAGGGGGGTTCAAGCGTAGAAACATGGTGTGTAGAGCCTTGAACGTCCTAATAAAAATAATTTTCTACGAAATCGAAGTTAGTAGCGCCCTGAGAAGAAGAAAAGAAGCAAATAGACTGGAATACGTGTCCTGGCCCTAGTGGTGCCACTGGGGCCTGATCAGGGATTCTTCTCTAAACGAATTTGCGGCACAGTCGCCCCTCTTTATATGCGGGGTTGGCTAATACTTTATTGTTTATTGACTGCAGGTTTTTGAGGCATCCAGTAGAGTCTTGGATTATCCTTACCGCGTTTGCCGGCGAAATCCATTGCCTCATGTCTGTGGTAGGTAGCTGGACTTGGAATCCACATGAAATTGGCTGATATATGGGTCCAAGTAAAGTATGCTAGTTTTCTGTGTGTTCTGATAAGAAGCCGGAAATTCAATCCAGCCACAGAAGTCAAGGTGTGCCGTAATGGACATGCTATATTATCTCATCAAAGACCTAGTCGCGTATTTTGCATTCAGATCAGTCCGCCCTGGGGAAAATGTGAAAATCAATAGTGAACGGCCGTGACTCATTGCACTGATTCTAGAGAAACAGTCAGTCGTCTTAATTCATATTATCTTCGGAGGCAACCGCCTCACAGATAGTTCCCATATACTGTAGATGTGGGTTCTATGTATGGCAGGGACCATGGCAGCCTACCAGATGGCTCCAACCGACCAGCCGTGGTGCAATTTCAGAGACTAAATCTCCCTGCATGAAGTGAAGCTACGCCCGCATTAGGGATATGTCGGGATTCGTCGCCTCGCTAGATGTATACCCTGCATCGCCAGCAATCGGCCCTTTCCAAGTGCTAGCTCCTGCACCAGGTATTGGCGACGCACAAAAGGAACCAATTGATTTTTAAATTGTCAATCCAACTTAACAAATTGTGATGTGGAGTCGACTCGTAGATAACCCTTTCTCAGCCTTGCGGATCTTGTGTTGAGACCTTCGCGTTCATCATGGTGTTCCCAGATATGCAAACCCCTCATCGGAATGCTAAATCGCCAATCATAATAGGGAAGACCAAATGGGTCACCGTGGTCCACTCTTTCGAGCTTCTTTGTGTCTTTTTCAATCCGTGACCTGTGGTTCTCTGGCCACTTGCGTTCAGGGATGGGATAGTCAGTGTCCTGTCGTCACAAATATCTTTGAAGCAGGCAGAAATCGGAGCCAACGAGACAGCTATGAGAACCAAACCCCAGCTTGATGTACCCCAGAAAGTATTTTCATTCGTCCGGTCGTTTCATCCCACATGCCGAAAAACACGTCAGCATCGCATGCCTCACAGACCAGGGTGCTATGCCGCTGCTGCCGTCTCGGCTTTTTCTGCCACGCTTTGGCCGAAGCAGTCGCCGGCTGTTTCCCACAGTCATTGGTTTCCTCCCTCCAGTGAAAGCAAGATAGAACGACAGAGCAAAGGCTTTCTGAACGAGTCCTGCCTCATTCTGAGAGTAGAGCAGACCATTAAAAAAAAACGCCCCGCTTTCCTCTGACCGCTGGACGATAACGTCTGCACAAGTCCACGCTTAGCTGTAAGCAAGACCATCTCGCAGACTCCCAACATGGATTACGGCTCGGCTTGTTGAAATGGCTCATATTCTAGCACGATACTTCTTGGGGCCATCGGAGATCTTGAATGGTACGTAATCTTTGGTGCACGCTCAAGCAGCCTTACAACAGTTGCACCGAGAGAATGTGCAAGCTGCCGATATTTTTGTTGAGAGCAGCGTATATAACTATCAAATATCTCTATATAGTAAAAATAAATGAACAGACCAGATAACGCGAGAGTTGCATATAATATGATCAATATTGCTGGTGTCTAGAGTGCTCCAACAAGTTACGTCAAGCCCTAATCCACAACGTGGATAGACCCTGAAAATTCTAGATGTATGGCCTACGGCGGCGTACCGGCAGTCCCAAGACATACTAGGTTCTTGAACTCATCCCCACTGGTGCCTGATCTGCGACCTATTGGCTATGGGCTATCAATTCTCAAGATTGAGGTGACTGACTGGTTTTCGTATTATCCAGTGCTATAAAAACTAATGGATTCATCTTACTTAACGGGAGTATTGCAACACACCAGTCGGAAAATGCTTTTAAACGTACTGAAATTCCTGGTTATGCTGAAGTGGTAAATGCTAAATTCGCTGAATTTCAACAATCTTGACTGCAAAAATGGCATCTGAACACCTATCTTAAAAATTCCTTGCAATATGATTCCATCAATTGCACAAGATTGTCACGATTCTTCTCTCTGGCTATAGATAGCGGTGTTCGGCCATCACTATCTTCAGACAAGGGGTCTGCGTGTGCTTCTAAGAGTATTTTGACAATTTCTTCATTATTTGCCCACACGGCAAATGATAGTGGCGTCCTCCCTGCAAAGAAGTGAGTGGCTTCGGAGTGTGGATTACTACCGTTCTTGAGTAGCAATTGAACGACAGCTTTGCGACTCCCTTCGCGACTGCGCTCTGACCCTGCCGCCCAAGATAGCGGAGTCCGTCCTCCTTTCGATCGAGTGTCCTGGTTTGCGTAATTGGCAAGTAACAGACTGACAACCTCAGAGTGGCATTCTCCGGCAGCCCACGATAAAGGTGTCCTCCCGTCAATCTCGCTCTTGCTCTCTAGGTCAACAGAAGGCTGTTCAAGCAGAAGCTGGACCGTGCTTTTGTGTCCATTTCTCGCTGCCCACCACAGCGGTGTATGTCCAAATTGACCTTTCACATCTGGAAGACAGCCAAGGCCAATTAACATCTGAACAATCGCTTTTTCTCCTGCTTTTGCGGCATGCCACAGGGGCGTTTGGCCGTCAGAGTCGGCTAAATCCGGATTAGCTCCTTTTTCTACCAATATCTTGACAACACTCAAACTCCCGACTTCTGCAGCAAGCGATAACGGTGTTCTAGTATGGAAGGTGTAATCTGGAGCTATGCCATGCTCAAGTAGCAACCTGACAATGGTATCGTGCCCCTGTGTGGCTGCTTCTGACAGCGGTGTCGGCTCCTTGTCGTAGGCATGTAGGTCAGCCCCGTGCGCAATCAGAGACTTGACGATAGCCTCATGTCCTCGTCTTGCAGCAAGTAGTAGAGCTGTTGTTCTGTCATTATTCTTGTTATTGATATCAACTTCCTTCTCAAGCAATAATCGTACTGTTATCTCATCACCAGACTTTGCAGCGAGCGAAAGCAAGGAAAGCCCGCCTTCAAAGAATGAATCGGGACTAACGCCTTTTTCGAGTAGCAAATTGATCAGAAATCTGCGATATAAAATTGGGTGCTCGCACCAGTGACCGTCATTATTGAGATTGTCCCTAATTTCGACTAATTTTGCCATCGTTTGAGTCAGGCCAAAGAAAGCTGCGAGATGGACGCCTGCCACTTCCCTCGGAGCGTGTTGGCTGAAGAATAGTTTGAGTGGCCCTGAGCCTGTCCTTCTGGAATAAAAAATAACTTGTCCAATACTTGCAACTTTAAGTGTGTTATCAAGGAGCTTCATAATCAAGGGATCAGTCTCCATAGATGTGCCGCGAGCATGATGTCCCCAATTTCTTGCAGCATAGTCGTAGAGAGGATTTTGATCCAGGCGCCTTTTGAACGCCGAATCTGTTTGACAGAATCCGGTATTAAAAATATCGAAAGATAGGTATGTAGCCAGTGTCAAAACAATACTTTGCTGTGCATCAGGAAACCATCTGGACCATGTCTGCTCAAAGAATGTCTGGGTCGTATGATGGACCAGACGAATGGTGTCACTGTCGTTGTCGACCATAACCAACCCCGCACAAACAGAAATCATATCTTCAATTTGTGGCATGTTTTCAGGATCAAGTTCTTCTGTGTCAATCTCCACAGCCAGTGCAGTCTGTAGCTCAGTAGATTTTAATGGTCGAATAACAAAAGCGATCCAATATAAGACTTGTTTGGCTAATTCTGCGGATTCATGAACCTGCCCTTCAATCCTCTGCATGGCTTCCTCATAAGCATTATAATATACATCGGTTCCAGCAGATGGAAACTTATTCAAGGCAGTCCTGAGAGTTCTGGGTGATCGTTTGCCAACGAGAGACTCCACATAGAGTTGAGCCAGCAAGAACCTGTTTAAATAGTTAGCCTGCAGCATTTTTACTGTTCTATCGTTATGCAAGAAGACCAACATTCCGTCCACTGCTTTGATAATTGCGTCTTTTATTTCCTCTTGAAGTTCAACACTATTCCAGACAAACGATGGCAATTTGAACATTTGGTTATCGAGATAAATCCCCAGGTCCTCGTCTTGAGCACGGATCTCTAAGAATGTACTTCTTCCCTTGAATTTTCGTTCAATTTCCAAGATTGGCCGCGAAGTAACCAAAAGGTTGATATCTGCGCTATCTTGGAGATTGAAAATCTCGTCAAGAAACCGATAACGGCCCCCCGAAATTGGGAGTTCATCCAGCGCATCGATGATAACAAATGTAGTTTTATTCTCCCAAGACACGGATTTCACAGTACTGATAATTTCGTTGTCCGACGGGTAGGTCTTATTTTGCTGATGTCTTTTCCACAGGCTGCGAACTAATTCAAACGACGAGGGTTTTCCCCTCTCGGCCAGCTGCCTCAGGAGACTGGTCAAAAGATTCGAGAACGTCTGTACGTCTTTTTGTTTGAAGTCACAATACACATATGCAATACCAACACCATCCTCATCAACGTTGAATTGGTGCTCCAAGTAACTGATAATCGTGGAAGCAAGAATGGTCTTACCTGCGCCGGGGATTCCATGGCAGAATAATGTTTGTCTTTTCCTGCTGGTCCACTGTTGGAATTCTTCTGTATGCAACAACCACTGACCGGTCCCCTCCTGTCGTCGTCCAAGGACATCACGTTGCTTTGGCGCAAAGTCGATGTATACAAGCCAATCCAATATCTCTCGCCGATGCTCGAGATCCCGATATCGGTTCAGTTGATCCACGCCTTCTTTGACAGCAAGGGAAAACTGACTGTTCAATCTTAGCAATATGACCTCTGAGGGTTTTCAGCAATATGGATAGGGTCACCTTGTAAGCCGGCCCAAAAAAAGACTGAACACATCAATCTGTGTGGCAATTCGCTGCCTGAGGAACGCGACTTCAGTCTGATCCCATTTCAATCTCTTCCACAACTGTCGCGGTTTTCTCGTCAAACCATGATGACTGGTGTCGGTGGAACTGATCTCCTGGAACTTATTGAGAATGCATTCCAGGTCTCTGAGTACATCCTGGGAACCTCGGGCAATTTCATTCAGCTCTTTCTTTTTCTGATCACTGAGGCCTTGTTCAACTTCGATCTCCTCAATGTCCCGAGTCACCTGGGACAGTCTCTTTAAGCTATTTATTCAATGTCAGATTCTGAATCTTACATGACTTTATTTCTACAGAACTCACTCGTCCGAGATAGCCTTGTATTGGGTCGGTGCATTGAGGAAGCGCCTGCGAATATCCTTGGCAAGCTCCAGAAGCACAAGAAAATCACCGATGCCAAATCCAAAGCTCATTTTCCCTGAAATAAATTATTGTTCCATTGAGGCAAAACGTCTTTGGTTTATTTAATTTCAAAACAGCATTGGGAGCGGGATGGGAGAGGGGTAAGCACTCAGCCTCGTCTTGGGTTCAGCCTTACACTTTCACTTTATTACACGTCCGACAATGTCCACCCATCTCAGCGTGGGCGTAATCTTGCTTCATACTTAAGTAGCATTCACTCACCATCCCTCAGACACCAAAAGCGACAATTTTACTCTCCTTTCTTCTTGCCAACAGTGTCTGCGTGAGGCCAAGTAGTAGTAATTGGAGGAATCTCCGTTGTAGGAAATCAGGCATACCTGAAGCCAGATGCCGTTTCAATCACCCGGCCTAATAGTCGAAAAGTAGCGTTGCTAAAGCACCAAGTAGTCAGGATACTCATATTTCATCTATGTGACATGAGGCATATAACTTCTGCAATGGCTATTGCTGGTATGAGGTGATGAATTTTTCATATAATACATTCAATAGAGAAAAGGATAGAAAGGAAAATGATGCAAGTAGTAACATTAATATGCACACATAGTTGGAACGTCCTTTTCAAAAGCTTCCCTTCTTCTAGCAGATAGGTAGGTGTGTGACCAAGTAATCAATTCCACGCGCAACAAGGCATTTGTAACCTTGTAAACAATGCCAAAGCCCGAAGTGATGAAAAAAGAAAAAGAGAAGTAATAATACAATTTATGAGTAAAATTGAGTAAGGAAAAGAAACAATGCAAGGCAAAATGCGTTATTGATGAGTAGTGAAGAGTCACGATTGGTGCTGATTAAAAAGGAGATGAAACGGGGTAATAGCTACAGCATATACATGAAGTGAATAATATATAAGGGACTTTGGACGAAGTTTAATGGATCAGAGAGAAAAAAAAAGAAAAGAAAGTGTTGGAAAATGTTGTGTCGTTTATTCTCGCATCGTGTATTTAGAAGACGTACTGGGAATTCAAAAGTTAGTTACACATCAACCCTAAGATACCTCAAAGTTATGGAGAGACTCACAGGAATGAACAGGTATGGAACGCGTCGCTCATATTCCAACCACGCTTCGCCATACTTAGCTCGGCAACGTTGAATGTCTCGTGTGGCGCGATGGGTGATCATAGCAGCAAAGAAAAGAGGATAGAACCACGGGAACGGGCTGCTAAATCCGGTGATCAGGCCCCAGTTGAGAGCAAAGTACAGATCACATGTGTAGTGGACTTTTCGCGCCAGGCCATACCACCCTGATACGAGGATGGTGCCTCCGTTCGGTGTCTTGATAACTTCGGGGTTGTGTAGAGTTTGCCATGGTAATTGTGGAAATGCCTTTCGGAAGACGGTGGTCCCACGTTCCATCTGGCGATAGCGATTTTTCTGGCTGTTTGCAGTGTCCCAGACCCAGTATACGAAGAGGTAACCGATAAATAGGGCTGCCAGAACATAGCGGTTCCAGCGGTAAGTGTCGGGATGGTGGTTGGCAAGGTAAATAGTGCAGTGACAGTAGCTCAGGGGCACACCGGCAAGATTCCAGAAGATGAGCATGAAGCCCCATTTTTCATAATACATATCCCTATTGCTTAATTAGACTAGTTTTTAGAGAGCAGCATATTATGACTTACCAAGTCGAGATAATGCATTCCTCTCCCTTTGAACAGGCATTGGCGTACAGAAAGTGTGCCATCACGAGGAAACACACCTCGCCGGACACGTAGCCATACAGCTCGTATTGGCGCGCAGCAGTACCGAGAGAGAGCAGCAAAAGAATATACCATGGGAGGCGGACCTCAAAGAACATCTTGAAGTCAAGAATACCAAACATCCGAGGATTGAGTTCGGCTCCCATAAAGAAATCGTAGATGGGATAACCAGTCATTCGGTGTTGAGCACCACGAGCCAGAGCCGAGAAATAAGCAATGAATGAAACCAAGAAACCGGAAAGGATAGCCACGCTCAGTAATGGGCCAAACTCGTCGATGATGGTGTATAGCTTGAAAAGGCCACTGAAATGCAAAACTGCCGCAACGCCCAGGGTCACGTAGAATGCTGGCACCGCAGAGCAATAGTACGGCAGCTGCTTGCCTCCTTCATGAGGCAGGGGTCGTCCCGTCAGGGTTAGACCGGGAAGAGTGATGTAAAGGATACCCTCGAAGACGAAGAAGACCCAGTACATTGTCCACGCTTTGAGAGACGGAAACGCGCCATCGTACACTAGTTGGCCGAGATGTGCGACGAAGTCTGAAAGGCTCTGATCCTTGGCAGGAAGAGGAAGCTTCCCGTCGTAATATGTTGCGCCGAGCCACATGTAGTACATCAGCAGTGGGAATCCGATCATCAGCGCAAGCGTGCCGAGCGATCCTCCAAATTCAAACTCCCCGCTATAGTCGATCTTGGGGTCTCTGCCTTCAATCCACCCGTCGATGACCTTGGGCTTGCCATTGGCATGCCCGTTAGCGTGTCCATTCGCATGTCCGTTTGTCTTGGAAACAGCGCCCTCCTCTTCAGACTCATCCTTAACTGCAGCCTTCATCGATTTGCGTTTCCGAGGAGACATCTTGGTGTCTCCATCAAGGGGGGCAGGTGTCAATTGCAAGGCTGAGTCGGGGGTCATCGATGCACGACTTCGAGTCACGCGACGTCCGGGAGTCTCGACGAATTCACCGCGGTCAATTTTCCTGAGAGGGAGAAAGGTTAGAGGAATTCACCGAGATGCGAAATTGTGAGCTTGCAGATTAAGCAACAATGGCAGATACAAGTTGGTTTAGGATTAAGGGGGGGAAGTAGCAGCCAGTTATTATATAGTACTCACTGGGGACTGTTCCCCGTCTGGGAGCGTGTCACTCTCATTGTGTCCAACTCGGCGCTCGGAACCCGTGCAAATGCGAAGGACGCAGGAGTTGGCCGACAATTGAAGGGAAAAGAGATTAATTGTTGGTGGAGGAGTACCAAAGAAAACAAAAATAACGACCAGATTTGTTGTCTGGGGATATAACCGCGCTAGTAATTTTGAAGTATGAGACGGCGTAATTTACGCCTGCGAAAAATACACGAAGGTTATCTATTGTTCAGTATATGCAGAGGGACAACATCGCTCTTGGGACTGAAGCAGTTGTCCGCAATGAGTTACGTGGTCTCCGTCACAGCATATTTCAAATTGATGACTGACGTATGCAAAAACACGTATTACCGGGTACATCTTCAGTGCTGGCATTCCTGGATTCCTAGGGAGCCGCGGATCCGTCGCGCTGCGGAGCCGCAGTCTGCGGTTCTGATTGGCGCACAAACGTTATGTCGACTGTTTGTCAATCACACCGTACGAAATGAGGGCAAATCAAGGAACTAATAATTGATCTTATGAGAGAAATATCAAGTGCCGCCGATCAGAACCCTCGGTTAGTCTTCCCAGCTGTTCTTGTTGGCGGAGAATACAAGGCAAAGTATGCGTGAGCACAGAAATGCCTTGACTTAGGGCTACTCGAACGCGGAAAAGCTAGCAAGGTCGCGTATACCACAAACTCGCTCTAAATATGGTGATACCCACCCAGCATCCCCACGATGCTAGAAGGAGCATGCAAACACTTTTGTGCTCTGGCAGGAAGTTCTGTCCACTGCAAACATGAAGAGAGCAGGCTGCCTTCGCCTAAAGAGGATAGGATCTAGTTACTCAAAAGAGTATTACACATCAGTATATACAGTGTCTGGGTAAAAGTGTTGACACCCTCGTGGTATTATCTTTAACAAAGAATATCAAGAATAAGTATTTAGGGGGCTCCTCAAATAGTATTAGATGCTTATTTGAGTTTCTTGATTGAAATCTTAGATTATAATCTTTCGTGATTTCTAGTTAAAATGTCAATATAGTCTGGGAGTGCTCCTACCGGCAAGGGCAGGTGAGAGAGAATTGGTATCATACTTTTGTAGAAGGCCCCTCTAAGTCTACAATGAGACTATCTAAAGCAAGATCTAAAAATACATAAAGGCCCCCGGGGTTGGCGATAGAGTACGTTTCAGAATTAATATAATGTTCAGAAGAGGGCGCTAATACTCTACTTTTCACCCAGGGACTATATAGATTATCTTCCTAGGGGGCGGCATATGACTGTGTTCTTTTCCACTCGCCTTGCCGGGGTTTTAACGCTTTTCTTCAGATACTGTAGAATGAATTGTAGAATGAATTGAACCACCACTCTACGTTCCTAGCATGCTGCCCAGCACCCAACCCTTGTCCTCCGCTTTAACTCAGCCTTGGAAACCATCAACCCTCCTCCTCTCCCGTATGGAAAATCCTTCTCATCAGACCGAAGCGAATAAAACGACGAAGAACAAAATCCATGGATATCTTTTCCCGTCCCACAAACACCTTTTCTCCTTCTCCCTCTAACTCGCTCTTGCCGTACATTCACTTCCTCCTTCGTCTCCCCAAATTCAAGGTTGTCCCGCCCGCTCGCTCGCTTCCCCCGTTTCCCTTGCGAATATCGTATAAACCTTGCTCTCTGCAAAGGTCGCTGATATTCGACTATAACCAACAACCCCAGTATAAAAAATTGTAATGTGAAAATTGACAAAGATAGAAGCAATTTAAACACGGATATGTAAGTGATATGTAAGCGAGAAATGTGTAGATGAATAAAAGCAAAGGGGAAGGGGGTATATCGTGCCACAGTTTGAGAGCCCCTTGTTCCTCCAACAAGACGATCATCATGTCAAAGGGGGCAGAGAGGAAGTGGCAAACAAGCAAAATCACATTTGGAAGACCCCCGAACTAGTTTTCTCGATGGTACAAGCAAAGAGGTCGGTTATTGGCTAATTGCAGGTCGGGGGCTAGCAAGAACAACCAAATAAAAAAAACTACCAGGGTCAGATTTCAAATAGAAGAGCAATCAACGAAAGAAATCAATCAGATCAGTCTCCCCACCAACTGACCAGCGTCGCCAAGAAAAGACGGAATAAAAAAAGAAAGCTTTTCACACTATCCCTGGTCATCATAATAGTATAATTATGTATGGAAATCATGGCCTCGTAGACAAGAACCAGCGTCAAGTAATGATTCTGGCGTTTGTCAAAAGAGAGAAAAAGGAAGAAATCAGGAAGAAAGTATGAGAAAAATAGCCCGCCATATATGCTCTATGTACAATTACCGGCATATTAAAGGGATGCTAAGTTGTGGATAAAGAATAAACGAGGGGGCACGTTATGTCATGTGCAACAATCAGTGTAGTGTATAACTTGTAAAGGTAATCACAAAATGCACATATGTCGTCGCCGATTCTGAAACCTGACAAAGGAAGAAAAGGCAGAATAAAGGTGAGGTTACGTATTTCAAGGTGGAGAAATACGCTGGTAAAAGAGCAGATATGCTACTTTGTTGTCACGAGTACCATATCTGCCAATTGGTGTCCTGTTGCCGGGTGAGTTCGAGGAAGTTGCAGGTGATGAAATGCCATTTGCTGCTGCTGCGCTGGTGGATTTCTTGCTTGCGTGTCCGCCCGGTCCTGGAGCATTGACTTGACTCCATCCCCGTTCGTCGTCGATCTGACTGTCTTGGTCAATCTGCTCATATATGTTCGTGTTGTTGTCGCGTTTGTGCTGTTCTAAAGCAGCCGCGAGAACTTTGGGATCCTCCTCGCTCCCTGCCTCAGCAACGTCTTCACTGCGCACACGTCGAATAACCGTATCGTCCATCCGAATCCATTCGCGCCCATCTTGGCGTCTCACGTCTACTGTATAATGACCGCCACTGGCATTCTTTCCATGGTGGTAGATGACGCCAATAAGTCGATAATGAGGAAGTCCGCCATGGATTGCCATCGCATTGCGTCGATGAGGTGGGAAAACCTCGCGGGGAATCTCCAAATCCAGCGGATATCCAACTTTCTTCCAAATCTTCTGAGTACCTTTCGTGACATTATCATATTGGAAACGCTTCAAGTGAAGAATAAGCACAGGAGGTAGCGTTTCGATAAAGACCTGTTTGGTGGCAGACACTTTGGGGCCTCTGGGAGAGCTGAAATCACCATGAATTGTTTCAGGCTTGGTGAGACCCTTTAAAGCATCGATGATGTTATTGACGTCCGGAGACCCAATATCCAGTTGGAGCGGCTGATAGGGTTCTAGTGTTACCGAGTTCTTGTTCCCAGGGACCTTGAACTCCGAACGAATCTTCCCTCCGAAAATTTTGGTAATAGGCGACTCAAATTCAACATCACCAGATGATCGGGTAACAGCAGACTTTTGCTTATGGCCGACTTCTAACCAGCCATCAGCTTCAGAGGATGCAGACTCGACCGATGCTGTATTAGAACCCGTGACTTGGGAACTGCCACTTTGTAACGCATGAGCACATTCTTCGTGGAGTTCTTCGAGGAAGAAGCCAAGAAACTCTTGAGCATCTTGTTGATGACCGCGCTATACACTGTCAGGTATATTTCATAGCCCGTTTAATAAACGATTCGACTCACCCTCATATCACGGAAGCGTGGAAGCTGGCGAATCACTTCATATACGAATTCCGGAATGAATGCTTCCCCGTATTCTTCCAATTCTTTATGTTTAAGTCGCATGCGCAATTGGTCCTCGGACCGCGCCGCATCAATTACCCTAAACTCCCTCATAAACATGATTCTAAAGTTTATTGTTAACAAAGCTCTCCCCCCGCGTCGATTGTTTTACATACGTTGCATCAATCAATGGCACGTCGCTCTTGAAGCTGTGCACCGCATAACGGCCAACATGGTCGAGGAAGTGGTAGAATGGCACGCAAAATGTCAATATTTGGAGTACCTAATAAATGTAAGTTCACTGGTCCAGTAAATTGCACGCATAATAACTCACCGAGTTCATATAACACATATTGCCAGTATTGACAAGGCCCCTTGGCTCCAAAAAGGCAATTTTTTCACCGTATTGATCAACATCAGACCCGAGGTTAGTCAAAACGTCGCCCAGTGAAGCATTTCGCTGAGCTTGCAGATCTCCTGTTTCGGTCGATGCGCTGAGAGCAATATTAGCAGCACGAGATGTAGCCTTGGAACGGACCAAATCAGCCCACGACTTCGGAGCTGGTGGAGTGGCATGATGGGCAGGGGTAGAAGGTGTCTCGGCTTCGCCCTCTGTCGTATCCTGGGAAGCTTGAGTGGTTGGCTGTTTTGGTGTGCTGGGTGCCTGAGGTACTATTGGCACCACAGGAACCAATGGAGCTGCCTGCTTTGGGGTCTGGGCTTGGTCGCGAGAACGGGATGTTGGATGTACCGGAGCAGTGGATGATGGTGTAGTAGGATGAGTTGAGTCGGACTCCGATGGTGCTTGCGACGTGGTGGGAGTCTGCGGTTCGGACGGACCTGGGCCTGACGTGTCCATATGGTCACTTTGAATGGTCGAGGGTCTGTTTTCTGCCTGAGATATGTCCTTTTTCTGGGACTCCTTTGCAGGAAGCTCAACAGAGACAATTGAAGCCTGCAAAGAGCGTCTACTGCGACGCTTGTGAGGAGCACGAATAGGAAAAGGTTTATTCGGTACGGAAAGCCAGGGAAGCTGCTCGGCGAGTTAGCACTAAAAAAATATCAGAAGAGTTTTAATCGACTTACCGGGGCACGGAAGGGAGCGCTTGCGTGCAGAGTGCTCTTTGGTACATCTGCGATAGGTGGTGACGAGACGATACGGCTTGGCGTGTGCAGTTCCTGATTATCGATAGCACCATAGTTCTGAGCAACAGGCGGAGGAGATAGGGTAGGTTGGATTGGTGTCGACACTGCTGACGGTGGCTGAGGAAATCCGTTCGACGGAACATGCATAGGTGCCGGTATCGGCTGCGAATGGGGAAACGACGAGACGATCAATGGGGCATGAGTGTACGGAGGTTGATATGCGCGAGAAGGAGGAGGAGGGCCTGGAGGCATCGGGCCACCAGGCGGCGGGTGCATTTGCGGATAGGCGTTGTACCATGGCGGTGGATAATGCTGCGCATAGACAGGAGGCGTGTGACTGTTGACGGGTGGCGGGTGGTAGTTCATGTACGCGGGGGGCGAGCGCATATTCGCAGGCCCGGGGGAGTAATGCATGTCATGCTGTCGCCGAGGATGGGGAGAAGGTATGGGTGGCTGCCCATGGGGCATCGCCGGCAGATGGTGGTTTATCATGTCCAGGCAGATAGTGCGGGTTGCGTTGCCTCAAAGGGAGCCATGCGAGAGAGCGGCTAGGCAACATCTAAAAGCTCAATGGGGTCGGCTGGCCAGTCACCTAAGTTGCCATGCTGCGTGCAAGGCAGTTGGCGATTGGAAGACGGTAGAAACTGCAGTCAGGCTGTCGGTGCTGGCGGTGCTGGCGGTTGTGTCAGCCTTTTATAAATTTTTTTTGTCATGATTCACTGTCCAGCAGCGCGCACGGGGCGGGGGAAAACGCGTACCAGGAGGAGGATAGAAAGTCTAGAGGACGACTTTACAGAGGCGACCAGGCGATGCGAAGACAGGCAGCCGACACAGCTGCGTGGATGTGACGGGGGAAGGTGGTGAGGCCTAAGCAGCTCGACAGAAAATGGCGGCGGCCGAGAAAAGACGCCAAGGCGCTTGCGGCGCTGGTTTGGCGCGCCGGGCTGGTTACGGTGCCTGAGGCAGCAGCGGAGCCGAGTTCTTTCCATCCTGCTGCATCTGCTGCTGCTGCTGCGTGACTGCGTTGAATTGTTCGGTATGACATTGTGGGATTAGATTGTCATAGCTGCAATAGAAGCGCCTGTTCATACACAGCACATACAGTGCTGCACGTCGAGAAAGAGATCCTCGAGACTTAGAACAATACTTCAACTAGAATCACTCGATGGATAGAGAGGATACTAGCGCCTACAAAGCCAGCTTACACCAGAGCACAATAACTACATCAGTGGGTAATGCATCAGCATGTAAAACGATCGTAAAGAGCTCTAAGACTAGGATTGATGCTGAAGTGACAATTCTGTGCAGGCATAGAAATGCCAAGACTGCGGATGACATAAAGGCAGGTCGGCGGCAAAACGGGCCGGCTGCGCAACTCCCCAAGTGCTTGCTCACTTGGATCCCCGCGCCAGCCGAGGGGCAATCCTGTCAACATCGTCAGAGCGCAACGCGCAAACGGCCCTCAGCTGGCCTTTGTGATTTTGAACCGTTATTACTGCTTGCTCGAAATCATCGCGGTGGTTTCTTCCGGATTGGCACCAGTCAAAGTCAGGCTGGAAGCTCGGACGGAGACACGGAGAAAACACGGCCGCGATCATTCATCGCTGCATGATCCTATCAGGCCGCACTAAAATTGCTTTTGGAACGAGATATGTCTTCGACTGCAGGACAGCCGGCTCGAAACCTCAAGGCAACTGATCATACCTCGAACTCTGCCTCGTCTCCAGTTTCATTTCAGGGCGCAACACATTCGACCGAAGGAGGCGCTCAGAGACGCTCAGGAGGAACCGGGAGCTTTGGAGCAGGCTCGACAAGTCGAAACCATCCATCTGCAAGAAACAATCAAGCCCGTAAAGGTCAGCACAAGAAACATCATCGTCCTGCGTTGATGAACGAGGATGCATATTCAGAGACTGTAAGCCCGCTATCTGCCCTTTCCTTGATATGAGATACTGATGTATAATGTAGGCCATCATGAGGTCCACTACCAGCCGGAAAGGCCAGACGTCGATCACGCATCTTATGAACTTCTCTTTACCTCCTCGCCCTCAATATCATCCGAACTCGCACCGCCCGCGACGTAATCCAACATGGGGAATGGGATCGGGGTACCATGCTGGCGACAAAGCGCGATACATACACGCCAACTATCGATTTATAGTGAACCCACAGGGGAACTATCATGCTCAAGCCGCAAATGCTGATGTACATCTAGACTGGGCCTCTGTACTCCAGGTCCTAGCGTCGGAGCAGACCCAAGCTGCAAGCTGCCCCATTTGTCTTTCTATGCCAGTAGCACCACGCATGGCAAAATGTGGGCATATATTTTGCTTTCCATGTCTCATCCGCTACATGCACTCGACCGATGACGATACGCCAATGCCAGAAAAGAAAGCACGTTGGCAGAAGTGCCCTATTTGCTGGGACACAATCTATGTCTCAGACACGCGGCCGGTGCGCTGGTTTGTTGAGCAGCAAACAAATCTCCCCATTGAAGGCGGCGATGTTGTCTTTCGTCTGGTAAAGAGAAACCCGGGAAGCACCTTGGCCTTACCTCGCGATGGGGCGGAGGATCTAGACCCACAGGATGATATTCCCTGGTATCACGCGGCCGAAGTTGCAGACTACGCACGTATTATGAAAGGCGGAGAGGACTACATGGTTTCACAGTATGATTCCGAAATCGAGCAATTGCAGCAACAGAGGCAAGAAGACGAGCTTCTTTTTGGCGATGATGCAACATGGGTTTTGAAAGCAATATACAGCATTAATGAGGCCCGGGAAAAGATTCGAGGACTAGGCAATCCGCCGCCCATCGTTCGTGCGGAGAAGAAACGACCTCCTGAGGCTGGTTCTTCTCCTATACACTCAGATGATGCTACCAATACATCCACCAGTAATTTACCTGACGAATCAAGACATGAATCGGACCATGGTGCTTCCACTCTTGCAGAGAACAATCCCTCGATGCCCACCGTTGTCGATGGTTTAACTGAGGGACTGAATACAATAAATCTGGACACGCGGAACATTTCTGAGTCACGAGGAAAACCTCAGAGCAAAGAGTCTACGTCGAAGGGAAATGTCGGATCTACCAACGACCAGCCGTACTATTTCTACCAATGCTTACCTCACTTTTACCTTTCGGCTCTTGACATACGCATTTTGAAAGCAGCATTCGGCGAATACTCATCGTTTCCGGCAACCATTCTTCCCCGTGTCGAGCATATCTCTACCGGTCATGTTGTGGATGACGAATTACGGAAACGAGCCAAATACCTTGGCCACCTGCCTTACGGTTGCGAAGTTAGTTTCTTGGAGTGCGACTGGACCGACATTGTCGTGCCTGAGGTCCTTGCGCGTTTCCGAACCGAAATTAATAAACGACGACAGCGAAACCGCGATAAAGAAGCACGAGAAGAAAAGGATAGATTACGTGCAGAAAAAGAAGAGGATGAGAAGCGCTGGGCGGCTGCCCGCCGTAAGCGATCCAGCTTTGGCATCAGTGACCACCAACGGCCCTTCTCCGATCAGGACTTCCTGCCTTTGAGCGGCTCCACGTCAGCCGCTTTTGACTCGGCTATTGCAGACACTGATTTTACAGAAAATTCTCCTTCTAATGCGGGTCAGACTCATTCGCGCTTTGAAGCTCTCGCATCACCATCGTCGAGCCCTCCCCTGACTCGCACAGTCTGGGGAACGACGGCCATCCAATCTAGTTCTCCTCCACTTACACACAGACCTGCCAATGACGGCTGGCTGCAGGGCTGGGAAGAAGACCTTATAGGCCAGCGCGAGGCAGAATTTCTTGCGCAAGCTACTTCCGAAACGCCTAGCACTTCTACGAGTAGCGGCGGCCGGAAGAAGAAGAATAAGAAGATTACCCTGATGTCCACCAACATTCAGCGAGGGGCTTAGCATATAGAAATCATGAAATCAAATTTCATTCAGACTACGACAGGGCGTGTTCATTTATTGGGTTATGAGAAGCGCATGGCGTCAGTTGACTGCTCTTGTCTTGAACATATTTTCAATTCTCAATGCATAGATATAATATTGTTGCGGTTAATCAAAGATTAAATGAAGAAAAAAAAAGTCGAGTATCGAGACCATTTAAAATCGTTCGTGACCTGGAAGGTACTCTGAGTTGCTCCGAGGCCGTTCTTTACGCACGTAGCGCTGTTCGACGGATGAACCGTTCTCTCCACAACTCACTCCAGCCCTGACTGGGACAACTTCAGTTCGCTCTCTTGGTTGAGAATATGGAACCAGGATACTAATTTATATGTCGTTTATCCACGTCTCTTGTCTGGGTGGAGCTTTGTTGGATGTAAGCCGATCGGGATTGGAGCACAAGGTTAGCCCTAATCCCGCACTTGAATCTGCTTCTATATCTGAGTATGCATATAAATAAAGCCAGGCCAATTGCGATTGCGAAGTTGAATTAACTGGAGAAAGAAGCTAGTTTCAACCCTCTTTCGATACTACTGTTCTAGCAAATCTTATCCAAACTCTCATTAAGAAAAGCCATGGCTTCATCTACGGAAATCGCGGAGCGCACGCAGCTCGCAACTATAGACCCTGAACTCGCCGAGGTTGGTGTTCACTCTCTTCTATCAAGCACCTTTGCTAACTTACAGACGAACCACAGCTCACAAAGACAATAACTCGCCCCAGCATCGACTTTTCAGACCCTGCCAAGGTAATCACTGGTCTACGACAGTACATGAAAAGCCACCATGCTCCTGCCGACCCCGAAAGCGGCGTTGCAGAGCGAGACATCTTCTTCCCGGCGCGAGATGACTTTCAGCTGCGTGCACGTGTCTACGAACCAGCTGAGAGTAAAAGCAATAACAACTCTAACGACGGCCCCCATCCATTGGTAGTCTACCTCCACGGCGGCGGCTGGACAATCGGCTCGCCGGAAGACACTGCCCGATCCTGTCGGCGACTTGTACAGAACCTGAGAGTAACCTGTATTGCGCCCTCATACCGTCAGGGCCCCGAACACCGGTTCCCGACTGGCATCAACGATGCATGGGACGGGTTAAAATGGATCGCCGCAAATGCCGAGTCTGCGCTTCCCGACGTCTCTTTGTCTCAAGGCTTCGTCGTTGGCGGTTCTTCGGCAGGAGGCAACATGGCCGCTGTCCTGAGTCATCTTGCGCGCGACGAAGCCCGCAGTCTTGCGTACCCTATCACCGGCACATTTCTTCTTGCGTCGATGCTTCTCCCCAAGAACACCATCATTGAACTGCCAGAGAAATATAGGAGTTTGTACCTGTCTCGAACGCAACCGGAATGCAGTAAAGATCCGATTTTAAGCCCTGACATGGAGAGGATCTTCCTCGATTCGTATCGCGGAGACCCTCAGTCTCCCCTTTTCGCACCTTTTATATGGCCGACAGGCCACAAGGGACTACCTCGGACGTACTTCCAGGTGTGTGGGATGGATATCAATCGGGATGATGCGCTGGTTTATGAGCAGATGCTGCGTGAAGAGAACGGGGTGGAGACCAGGTTGGATATGTATCCTGGCATGCCGCACATCTTTTGGGGGACGTTTCCGCAGCTGAGGCAGTCGAAGAAAGCGGGCGATGATTTGGAAGGTGGGATTAGGTGGTTGTTGAGGAGGGAATAATAGTAGTTTACAAGTAGTGCACTGTACATGATTGATTAGGGTTGAATTGGTGTACACAACTGGTTGCGGCATTCTATCTAGAGTAGGTTCAGTCGGAATTCAGGAACCAGGGAGGCCGTACTTAGATGAAATCAATTGTGTATACTCACTTAGGTATCGGGTCTCAATTTTTCCATATATTTCTGTACAAAGCCCTACTGAAGTAACAGAAAGACTTGAATGATGATTTCATGCATATCGATTTGGTTAAGTCAAAGGAAAGACCCGAAATTGTCTCTTACTAAGTCACGTCTGTGTACTCCGATTCCATACAAGGGAATGCTGCTACTTCTCGGTAACGGTATGTCGCTCTAGAAGAGCTCCCGAAATGATCCCTAAAGACGCTTTACATGAGAAAGAAAAAGAAAAGAAAAATTTGTCTGCTAGGGAGTCGTCGGTGGCAGTAAGCAATAATCCCCTACATCACCATTGCGCTTCATACTTTGCCTTTTCAGCATCGGCTTCTTCAATGTCCGATTTCCCGCCTTCGACAACATCGCAGCCCCAATCTCCATCGTCACTGCCTGAATCTAACCAGCGTGTAGCGGGCTCTTCACAAGCTTCGGATAGATCCTCTTCATTGTCGTCCTCAACGATCACTTCTCGGGCGTATAGGTCTTGCAAACGACGCAGATCGGTACGAATATCCTCTGGGATAGCCCCGATGCGAGGGCCTCCCAGTGCAGAAAAAGCATGCTTGAGCACAGCCATGGGAGACCCGCGCCAGTAATCAAACCTTTCAGGCCGTCCAACCACGTACTCTTCATCTAGGTCATAATTGGCAGAATGATACTGGAGTCTGGTGAGTGGGATTATGAGATAGGAAGCAGGGCTCTCTGTTTTGTGCTCGCATTGGTCGTCTGTGTGGTGATCATATTGATCCTTTGGTTCGTGCTCGCTTTGACTAATTATATGCTCACCATACATATCCATTGTAGGACATGTCCGTCTGATGTAAAACCCTGCCTTTGCAGCACGGGTTCGGTTTGCAAAGTCTTGTACTTCGAACGAAATGAAATACTCGATGTCAGCAGGGATAACGATGAACCCAGGATCAGATGTATTAAAACGCTCTCTACAAGCCCAACACAGATAAATGGCATTCTCGATGGAGCTGCGAAGAAAATTTATCAAGCCAGACTTGAGTAAGAAAGGAACCTAAATAGGAAACGAAGCAGTTAGCTGTCTGTGTTTGTTAAAGGTGCCGCAGACCAAACTGTGGATTTACACATGGATCCTCCCTATCAATCACACGCTCAATGCTTGCTTCATCTTTTGCGCAAACCGAACACTTGTTCTCGGCTAATTCCTTCACCAATCTTTCAGTCTCGTCATTGAACCAGTCGTTCCCACCCTGCCATGCATCAGACACAACCAGCAACAGAGAATCACCCGAAGTCAATGTCTTCTCCATGACGGAGACTCCCCACCACGCACTGTAGGCAGTGAACCTAAAGGATTTGAGGAAGGGGAGAATTTGTTGATATTACTTCTCGAGAAAGAAAGAAAGATGTTGACGGAGTGAAGGCGAGTACGAGGAGAACGAGGAGGGGGACTCCTTTTAAAGGCCAACCAAGAGGGGAGACACCAGAGGCAGACATGCCGGGCGTCAACGAAACAAAGAAAATATCCAGAAGGGGACGTCCTGCTATAAATGAAGCCACCGCAGGCGGTGTTGTATAGGGTTAGGGCGTAAAACGGTGGCCAGTCCAGCGGTATTGTCAATACCGTTTCGTACCCGCCGTGTATTTATGTAAAGTAGCACATGAATAGTTGCAAGCTGGATTATGAAGACCGACCGGGACTTGATACTGGGCGCATATCGAGTCACTTTCAAATCAATGAATACTATTGTGAAGACGAAGTTGTTTCTAGGCTACTCTATCCTCGTGATCCTTTCATTGTTTCAGACCATTGTAACCAACCACCAAGAATACGCTACCCAGATACGGCTAATGCCGTCATAGCTATGTTTGGAGAAAATAAGTAGAGTATTGGACCAGGTCTTTGTCGTGTCCCATAGCCTATTGATGGTGTGCATGGACAAAAAGCGTGGAATGGAGTCAACTCCGATGGAATATATAGCATAGACCCTCGAGGCACAATATCAGTAATCCCACCGTGGCAATTATTAAGGCAGTCTTTTTCGGGTATTCTTGCCCTTGAATATTTGAGAAATCTGAGACTAGAATGCCGTATGCTTGAGACAGGATCCGACCTGGGTGACATATAGCAAGCAAACAACTATCCGGGGTGCGCGTGGACACAGTAACACTTTAATTTTCATGTCTGAGTGTTGGGGAGGACGAATATAGCTAGAGAAATATGCAAGCTGCCAGGAAATGCAAACTTATTTCGACCATTGCACCGAAGTACCTGATATCACACACAACGTAAGCTTCAACCAACGCGTAATAGCAGCAAAGTACAACCAAAATCTCAGTATATGGGCTACAAAGACAGAAGGTGGAAGAACCATTAAGACCAAGCATCACATCGTGGCTTCAGAATTAACCACCATATCCATAGAATACTAACACAAGGATTTGGGCAACTTCATAGAAAAGCTCTACGTACCTTGCTGCTGGCCAGGCCAAGGTATTAAACTACATAGTAAAGATGTGGCCATTATTGGGACCGACTCGACAGCCGTGCATCCAGGAGTGGCGACGAAAAGCGAAAACTTTGACTATTTTCCAACGCAGCCCAAATTTTACATTGCCCATGCATCAGACCAATATTCAGCCAGCGACCAGATCACAATGCAAAAAGGTCATGCACGGACTTTTCAGATTCGAGGTAGTACGTCGACCAGGCTTGGGTACCGGCCGGTTGACAGAAACGCCTGCGATGACACACAAGAGGAGCGTTACCAGGTTTACAGCAGTTTTCTCAACAAAGCCAGCTCGGGCTTCTAGATTGCGGGGTGTTAGGGACTTGATATATGATATAAGAGCACATCGAGACGCGTACAACTTCTGAGCAGCAGGAACTCATCGAAGGATCCACGATGCTCACAAACGAGATATTCTGGTACCTTTGAATCCACCTTTCCTATTTGGCACAAAAAGGCCATCGCTGGAATCCAATTACTTTGAATAGTTTAATTTCAGAAGTTTAAATGCTGTCGACATAATAGTACTGCGATCTCCTCCGAAGCAATTGTCACAAGCGATGCTAGGTCTCACAAGGCTGATATTATTGTTATGAATACCGGATATGTTTCAGCATCAGAGTTAATGGCAGGTTTCTGCATTCAGGACATTAATGGTGTTGCCCTGGAAGACCAGTGGCGGGGTGTAGTTTCTACCTATCTTGGAATGATGTGCCAGAGGTTCCCTAACATGTTCATGATGATGGAGCCACAGTCTACAGGCCAGCGGAACAACGGGACAGCGACAATCGAGGATCAGGGAAAGTGGATGGCGGACGTCATTTCAAAAATTGAGAGCGGAAGATTCCATTCATTCCATCCACGAATTCTGGCTAATGATAGAAACTAGGAGTGATTACAGGACCGCGGCTGGCTTCCAACGACTCAATAAAACGAACATGTAAAAGAAAAGAGAAGAAGAAATAGTCATTACTTAAAGGTACTTAAAGGCTGATGATTGACACCTGAAGAATGTTCCCCGCAAGCAGTGACAGTTGGATTTGCGTATTAGGTATGTTGTGAAACACTTGACCATCCCATATGCTACATATCATAGTTGAGTATCTTATCATTGACTTAGACTCAATTGCGATAGCCGGATTTACAAGGAATGCATGAAAAACCTACGAATATCCGACACGTATTCAGAGAAACTGCCTACTGTGTAACATAATCCAGTACTTGAGTTGGTGACCTTCATTCCATGGTCTCCGAAGCCACAAATTCTATGTACAACACAGACAAGCGCTGGGAGCGCCAAATATCTGATCAGCAGAGTGGAAATGGGTGGAGTATGTAGATAAAACGAATCACTGTTCGGTCGTATCTTTGGGCCCGTTTATAGAATGGTCAGAGACTCCGGGCCAATCAGGAGAATGGAAATAACAATTCTATGTTATACCTAGTCGATT
The DNA here is from genome assembly GCA_023625935.1 of Eurotiales sp. R13A2. Classification (NCBI taxonomy): domain Eukaryota; kingdom Fungi; phylum Ascomycota; class Eurotiomycetes; order Eurotiales; species Eurotiales sp. R13A2. Next base: position 116,532 of record JAMAFV010000010.1, on the reverse strand, counting down.
GTCCCGCCACAGACGTAGCATCTGACATTTGCATTCGGTGTTGCCGTGTGTTCTGTGGAAAGGTCGAAGAATTTATAATAAATTTATAATTTGGATAAATAGTCCTGAAAAAAAGAGCACCATGTTCATAGTTGAGTTACCAACTGAAGACTCCCTAGTTTATTCCATCTTTGAAATCTAGTACCTGAAAATCATTCCATCAACTAAAACCCATTCTACTATTATATCATTCGACAGTCTCTTCACAACGATCACTAGGATGAAGTCCAAAACCATGTAGCTTGAGCGGGCTGTTGCACCTTCAACTAAATATAGATAAATCCACATTGAAACATAGAAATCATGGATTACCGAATAGCGCTCGACCCTGTAGCCTTTATGTTGGCTGTGGAACAGTCAACTGTTGGTTCATTTGTTGGCCATACGTAATGGTAACACCTTCTCTCGCCGTTCTTGCTCGACTCTGTGAAAAATTCCTAGCCATTTAAAGACCTTTTCTTCATTATGACAGTTTTCCAAGGTAGTTTTTACTAGAGGAACAGCATCATGTCAGTCGAGGGACCCTCAGAAGACTCTTTCGTTTATTCCATCTTTGGAATCCAGTATGTAGACGGGATTCCGTCCCCTAAAACTAAATCTTTGATTGAATCATTCGACAATCTCATGAATAAAGCCCACTGCCACATCGACAGACTTACTCAAGATGGAATCACTGCACCAGGACAAGGGAAAACACGAATCTGGCTGGCGTATTGGAAATCCACGACTGAACTGCATGCATGGTGGTCGTCGGATGGCGTAACAGAGTTTTGGAGACTATTGCCGTCAGATGCAGGGGTATGGCGAGAATTTCTGACCGTGTCCTACGATAGAACACAATACAGAGCGAACAAAGACAGGAAACTTGGTCTTGGTGCTATCAACCCATCCAAGCCGCCAGGTGGCAAGACGGGATACTGGGGTGCCTATCGTGATAGTATCAAGGAAACATCGGAGGGAAGAGACTTGCATTCGCCTCTCACGACAGCACCCATTCCAAAGCGAGAGCCCGTGTGGACCACGAAAAATGATGGCCGTGTTAAGATGTCGGTTTTTCCTGAAAACATCTGCTTTGTCGTTGAAGGGCAGGATCATTCAGAACTTACAAGCTCGGAAAAGGAAATTTGGTTCGACACGCTAGATGGACCTGTTACGAAGTGGATGGACGATCTCGCCTCAGCAAGTACAGAGAACAACATTTTGATCTCACGCATGTGCTATGATGAGGAATCAGGAGTCTATCGATCCAAAACCCCGGAGTACCTGAATTTCAATAAGAAAATCCAGCTGTTCTATTTTACGGATCTCAAAGCGATGGAGCGAGTAGGCCGCATGAACAAAGCGCATGTACAGCTGCGGGGAGACTTTATGAGATTGTATGGGCCCGGAGGACCATTGTCAGAAGAGGGAGGGATATGCCTTTGGGTCGAAACTAGTGTGCTTAAGGCGCGAGATGTTGAGGCCGAGTATATCGGATGCGTTGACGGGACTGGGTTTATGTCTCTTAGAGAGCATCCCGCCTTCTAGTCAGAGTCAAAGAGCGATTCAACGCAAATTCGGCACTTAATGCCATCAATCTGAAAGTTCCACTGTTTCATGTCAGATAAACAATATTAGATTATTCACCTCGTCGCAGACCGCCTTCGTATCCTGCCTCAATGGCCACTCTGTGTCAATGGCTACTTTCTAAATTTGTATACAATCACAACAAAACTTTTAGGGTTGGGGTTATTTGAAATATCTAGGGTTAATTGAATTATTAAATACACATTATTTATATTGAAATATTAGCTTCACGTATAGATATTCTAATATCCATCTTCAAATTTTGAAATGATTTGAAAAAGTATTAAGAGTTTTATTAGATATTTAATATAACCCTAACTCTATACTTTTCGTTAGTAGGTCGCATGTAAATGTAGAAATAGCCATTGAGGCAGGGCAGACCGAAGGCGGTCTGCGACGAGACGGGTAAATTATCTTGTTTTTCTGAGCAAAGCGTTTGCATGCGGGGAGTTGGCCTGGGATCCCCTCCTCTGCGCCCAAACACCATCACTCTGGCGGCGACACATTGGCAATAATTTACATCGACTGCTCTGCCTGACCTCCGCCGTTTGTTAAACCTGAATTTTCTTCGCAAGCCGGCATCCAGCCCCTCCATGTCTGCGCAGGACCGACCAATCACCTCGCTGTGATCAGCCCTTACTTCCCCTCTCCCACGTTGTCTCTCCTCACCTCCTCCAAGCCTCTATCATCGATCATCGCAGACGATTCGTCACCGGTCATAGTCTCTCTAGAATCGACCATCACTACACCAGCAGGCAGTCGAAGCTCATAAGCGGTTCGTTCGTACATCCTGATACCGTCAAGGGCTGTCAGGTTCGGCTTCTCGAGGACAGCACAACGAGGAATACTTTTGTACCATCGAGTAGTGAAAGAGAGAGGCCCACCGCTCGTCTGTCTTGCAACGAACCCAAATGAGCCGCGATTAGTTTCACAATTGGCCTTTCGTCCAGAAACAACCAATATGGCGACCAACAATAGTCACTCAGTTACGACCCCCTCTCCAAGCCCCGGCCCCACGGGAGCGTCATCGCCGACTACAACCTCTGTCACCAGTGGGACAAAAAGGAAGCGTGCTGCAGGTACCAAGGTGTATGCTGTAAAGGAAGGCTTTCGGCCTGGGGTATATTATAATTGGAATGACTGTCTGGCACAGGTCACTGGCTACAAGGGAGCTGTCTGTTAGTGCCGACTTTTTCTCCCCCCCTTCCTCTTCCCAAACTCGAAGAGCGGAAGGTTTTAACTCAATTTTACTTCTAGTTCAGTCATTTCCAACCCTGGAAGAGGCAAACTCATTCCTCACAGGCCAAAGAGTGTCTTCGCGCAGTGGAGCCGCACCCGCCGATAGCGAAGCCACTCGATTCTATGGAGTGCAGCGAGGACGGGTTCCTGGAGTGTATTCAAACTGGGCAGAAGCCCAACAACAGATCAAGGGCTTCACACGGCCTCGATATAAGAAATTCGACACTCGCAGAGAGGCAGAAGAGTTTGTAAAGATGAGTCAACAAGAAAACGGAATAAGCAACAAAGTCCCCGGTTTGATGGCTTCAAATCCCCAAGAAGCAATCCCAGCTGGTATTGCACCTTTGCCGCCTGGTGCGGAAGACGGATTTGATCCTAATATCCTACTCGAGCCGTCCACGGGCAAGATCTTGTACAAGGCGCCCGAACAAAAGCTGGCCACCAAGTCAAAACCTACTGGTCCTCCCGGAATGCTCCGAATATATACCGACGGAAGTTCACTGGGAAATGGAAAGAAAATTGCGCAGGCTGGTGTAGGAGTCTATTTTGGACCTGGGGATACAAGGTAGGCTCTTAAGATTTCTCACACAAACCTCAGCAACTATAATAAACACTTTTATCTCCTTCTCCATATCGTCACTTTGTCGCTGATAGTGAAAACTTTGTCCCAGCAGGAATGTCTCCGAGCCACTAAAAGGCGCTCGCCAGACAAACCAACGCGCCGAGTTGACAGCAATCATCCGTGCGCTCGAAATAGCGCCGCGGCATCGCCCCGTCACAATCGTCACAGACAGTCGTTATGCCATTGACTGTGTGACGAACTGGTTCCGCAAATGGATCCGCAATAACTGGCAGACATCGGACAACAAGCCCGTGGAAAATAAAGACCTCATCCAATCTATCCTCATCAAGATTAACGAGCGCGATTCGCTAAAGGTCACGACTACATTCGAATGGGTGAAAGGGCACAATCGTGATCCTGGCAATGAGGAGGCTGATAGGTTAGCCGTTGACGGGGCTAGAAGAGGAGCTACGAAGACGTCTCCTGATGTCAAGGGGGATGTTATTGATGACATTGACATCCCTGATGAACTTGCCGATGACCTTGACGATGTTTGATGAATCAATTCATGGTAATTTGTAATTTTGTTAGCGGTCATGTACTAGTCTGAGTGTGAAATTGGTTACATTTTGATCACAGTCTGAGCTTCATTATGGTACGCCCTGGGCTTAGCTTGTGCTCAAATAATTCGACAACATTTCTCACGAGTTTATGTATGTAGTGATGGGACAGTAAACAAAGCAGAGCGAAATGTAGACTAGAGATGCCATTCATACTTTGCTGGGAAACAGTCCAAAATACTGCGTCTCTGCCAAGCGCCGTGCTGTTACCAATGCCTAGAGCACACGATGTGACCTTTTTTGAGTGAACTATAATAAGCCTCTTTAATTCGAGGCCAGCCGAGAGAATTATGTAAATATGACAGAAAATTATCTCCTTGCTTTTCTTAGCTATTAATTTCTTGCTAACAAAATAACCAATTGCAAAAAGAACTTTGGTCAGATCACTCGTCGACATTTACTATAATGTCCTAAGGGCCTAAAAGAACAAGGCATAAACCAATAGCTCGAATTTATATATAAATACAAGACCAACAGCTATGCCATGGCTCGCCCTGCCAGTGGCCCCGGATTTCTTACATCTCCTTATTATAGTTACTATGAAAGGACTGGTTTTAAGCCTCAGTGGACCCTAATGTTTACTGCACTAGTTTCGCTCTCACTACTTTTTGCGCGACAAGAGGCGATTGGTTCCGCTGGCGGCTTCCTCGTGTTGGCAATATACACCACAACTCCAGTGTGACGCTGCTAAAGCGCAATGACACGTATAGTAAACAATTTCATGTAACAGCATCTAAACTACTTTAGCCAGCCAACTCCGGTGGTGTGGCTTCTATTGGTGTCTACAGCAATTTCCAAGACAAAACCAACCTAGATCAGTAACTTAGAGGTCGAATTGCGCGCATTGATGTGGTTAGATCGTATATTTTCAGGACTAAGTTATATAGTGTCCATAGGTATAGTGCACTTTTCGAAGCTGGGGCACAAACATTCGGTGAAGCTAGAACTAGATGCTTCAGCCCACACATTCCCTCGTTTCATGGAGTAGACAACGCTGACTGGTGATGCTAAAGGGCCAAAGTAGTATTGAAGTATAATAATATAGCTTCTAGTTTGAAAAGTGGACCAGATTGTGATCACATGAACCTTCTATTTTTCTAAGGATGTGTTGCTATCGAAACGTCGCAATGCCAGCTTACCTCTAAGCGCAATTTCGATGTCTTCTACTATATAAAGCGAGCTTGGAGCTCACGATGCCGATTTAATTTCGTCAACTCGACCAAGGATACTTTGAAACAGATCGAACAAGAAATCCTCATATAGTCGATTTGACGAAACCAGAATGAAGACCTTTGCTATCTGCATCCTCGCCGGCGTCGCGCAAGCAGCGACCCGTTATACGAGCGAAAATGGGATTGATTACACGATCACAATGACGCAGCATGGTGTCGAAATACCTGCTGAGTTGAGTACCGTGCCCAATCTATCTACCAAGGGGCCTGTGAAGGCTAGTTCCAATGGTAAACGCAGGCGAAATACTGTCCAGTCGACAACGAATTGGTGTGGCATGTCCAATGTCAACCCCCCGTCTGGCTACTGGACCAACGTCGAGGCAATATGGACCGTGCCTCAAATCTCCCTCCGCAGCGGCCAGACTGATGCAGATGAGCCCTCCATTGCGCAATGGGTGGGGATTGACGGCGATGATAGCTGTGCCACTGGTTTGATCCAGGGAGGCACTGTTTCATCGGTACGTTGAATCCCGGCGAAACATTCAAAGTAGCTTTAAACAGATCAAATTGCTGACACATAATGACAGATTAACAGTGATGGCTCGCAGTCAAACTATGCTTGGTGGGAGTTTGTACCTGACGCGCTGGTCTCTATTAGTAACATGGAGGGTAATTCATTTCCGAGACCATCTTGAATGCAACTTGTTAACATAGAGTAATTATAGTGAGCATTGGCGACCAAATCACCGGAAATGTCACCATGACCTCTACAACGAGTGGCATAGTGTGAGTCCCCCCAAAGCCAGACAATATGATAGATCTGTATGCTCACAATAAGAACAGCGAGCTTCACAACGCCAACACTGGGTACGACATTTCTGTGGTCATCTCAAACGGTCCTGGGAAGCTCTGTGGCGACTCGGCCGAATGGATTCTGGAGGACTTGACTTCCAACGGCCTTGTCCCCTTTGCCGAGTTTCCGGTCAATTACTTTGAGTTGGCTAGCAGCACGACCAGCACAGGGACAGTGGTAGGCGCGGAGAGTGCCGATGCGGTTTATTTGTATCAGGATAACGAGTTGCTCTGCGAGGCTGGGTATGCTTCCGACTACGATGGAGTCGTCGTTGTGCCGGCTGAATAATCAGGTCGCCCCATGTTGTGGTGGTGATTGAGCTGGAATACAGCGATGGATATTGTTAGCCCTCATCCAAAAAACCTAGCAAGTAAGCAGGATAGCTTCTAGCAGCCATAGAATATCAGCAATCTGGTTTATGCGTATCCCAGCTAGACAGACGAGAGACTAAAGCGGAAAGCGTCGTCAAAACAAAGTTGCTTAGCTAAGAATGCTTGCGTAAAAACACACGTGCGGCGCTAACCCAATCGCGAGCCATCGCTGTATCTCCCCGCCGATTGCGTCGGCATCTGCGCGCATCTCGGGATTTTTTCGATACCTGCCCAACGCACCCTGTCGGTCGACTTTGCAGCGAAAAGTATCGGAGACTAAAATCACTTCTCAAAGACTATCAATCTGGAACCTCGTCAAGCTGGCAGGCTTCGCATCTCGTACGATTCAAATGAGCGACAACTGGCTGCAGATAATTGTGTGCACTGTTTGCCTAATTATGATTCGATAACATCTGCTGTTTTATTTGAGAAGGACTATTTTCTCTTTCTCATTCACTCACTTACTCGTTCTCATTTCTTTGTTCTGCTTCTTCTTTTTAGAATCGCGGGCATCTTGAAATTGGGCAACAGCCGCAAGCAACATATCTTAGGCTCCAAGCATTCACGTTCATCGATAGAACGCAAAAATGCCTACACTTGAGGTCACCAATTTCAACATTGTATGCTCCGTCCTTGGGGGGTTTATTACCCTCTTTGGATTGGTGTCGTACCTGTTCAAGGAGCGATTCTATCTATCCGAGGCCTGTAAGTTCAATTCTTTCGATCTCGTTTGATTACATCATATAAAGTGCTAACTGTTGGTTTGAAGTAATCTCGACACTTGCTGGCGTTGCATTCTCTCCTCATGCCGCCAATTTCATCAAGCCAATTGACTACGCTTTAGGCTCCGAGCCCAACCTGGACGTGATCACGCAGTATTTCACTCGACTGGTGCTCGGCGTGCAATTGGTCATCGCGGGTGTCCAATTGCCAGGACGCTATCTGCAAACAGAGTGGAAGAGCTTGCTACTCCTACTCGGTCCTGGGATGGCTGCCATGTGGCTGTCAAGCGGTCTTCTGATCTGGGGCCTCGTCCCGAATATCTCCTTCTTGCAAGCGCTAGCAGTCGGTGCATGCGTCACCCCCACGGATCCGGTGTTGTCCAATTCCATTGTGAAGGGGAAGTTTGCAGACAAAAATATCCCGCGTCCTTTGCAGCGCATTATTGTGGCTGAGTCGGGGGCCAATGATGGACTGGGTTACCCGTTTCTGTTCCTGGCTCTCTACCTGATGAAGTATACACAGGGACCAGGGTTTAGTGGCGGGGCAGGCAAGGCCATTGCAATCTGGATTTATGAGACGCTCGTGTACGAGATAATTCTCAGTGTGGTATACGGTGCAGTAGTTGGATGGCTGTCTATGAAGCTACTGCACTGGGCGGAGGAGAAGCGATATGTCGACAGGGAAAGTTTTCTCGTTTTTGCCATTTCTCTTGGTGTAAGTACATCTCAACTATTCGCTCCGTGTCATGTACTGACTTTTCAGCTTTTCATTATGGGAACCTGCGGACTTATTGGCACCGATGACTTGCTAGCTTGCTTCATCGCCGGAAACGCCTTTACTCAGGAGTAAGTCTGCCAACATAGAATCAAGGCCACATACTAAAGTTGAACTCTCAGTGACTGGTTTCGCCTGGAGACGATGGACGACTCTCTTCAACCAACCATTGATATGCTCCTCAATCTGTCCATTTTTATCTGGTTCGGCGCCGTCTGTCCCTGGGCCTTATTCGCGCACAACGACATTATCCCCATCTACCGACTCATTGCCTTGGGTATTTTAATCCTTCTGTTGCGTCGTTTGCCCGCAGTGTTTGCTATGCACAGATACATCCATCAAATCGAGCAGGTCTCCCAGGCGTTATTCGTAGGCTTCTTTGGGCCTATCGGAGTAGGTGCCATCTTCTATCTTTCGGTTTCTCGCCAATTTCTTCTCGAAGAGATGATAGTCGACGGACAGGTTCGCGCAGACGCAGTCAAGACTGCGGAGGTGACTTATATCGTGGTTTGGTTTTTGGTTATTTGCAGTATTGTGCGCACCAGCTTTGGATCTCTCATATGAAAATTCGTATAGATATATACTGACATCCCCCAGTTCGTCCATGGCCTCAGCGTCCCCGTCGGCAAAGCGGGCTACCATATCCCACGCACACTCTCCACAGCACTCAGCAGCAACTCCGTCGATCCAGAGCCAATCCGACTACCCAGCAACCCCACCACGCACAGCACAGCAGCGACGGTCCAATCGCCGCGCGGTCTGCGTCTGAATCGAAACCGGCAATTACGCCAGACTGCTAAAGGTAGCGGTGCCTCTACGCCTCCCCCAAACGTAGTGTTTCAGATCACCCCTTCGGGGACTCAGTCGCGCCACCAGGGAGAAGAACAGGGGCAACAGCTTGCTGCGTCTGGAGTTTCTGTGACTGATGCTGCCGATTCGTCTACTGCTCCTGCCGCTACCGGAGAGTCGCCACCCCCAGATAGAATGCCTGCCACACCGGCTCCAGTTACCATACACGAGCCGAGTAGACCGGTTCGGTTGGTGGGTGAGGATGGTCGTGTGACGGAGACGTTGAACGCGAGGGCCGAATAGGACTCGTTCCAGTCTATATTCATTCTCTTTGTATGTGTGCAAACACACAGAGAAGAACGAAGACGACGAAAGCGGGGTAAATATGCTTTTTTTTTTCACTTCTACCTTTTTCCTTTTCCCTTCTGATTTGCCTCTTTGATACATTTCGGTACATATTATTCGTTGCCGTAGTACATATGGTATAGTACATACTTGATAGAGATTGGTGGGGAGGCGAGAGTACATACTGGCATATGCATAGATAGAAAGTGTTGGCATTCTCATCATTCTCATCTATCTATCTATCTACCTACCTACCTAAGGTAGATAGTATTTTGGGGGCGGTCACATAGCTTAGCTACTTATGTTGACTATTTTTTCGGGCGACATAGCAATATCTTTCTTTAGAAAACGATATTTTCAATGTTTTGTTGTTGTATATCACATAAATAAGATATTACAGGTAGCGAAAGCGAGACCATACAGAAAGACGAAGGAAGACGAAAAAGAAGAAAAAGTGCACTAATCACAAAATAACTAAGTATGAGATATGAAAACGAGTATACAGATACTATCAGATATGGCCATCTTCCTCCACAATGCGACTGTAAAGAATCCAGATCCAATCAGACTATTCTCGACGGACACATTTCAATCTCCATATCCCCCTGCGCTGCAGAGTGTGTTGTCGGGGATTGAAGGATTGACTCCTTCCCCTTTTCACACGGCGACGCAACAATCGTCGAACTACTCGTCGAGGAAGGAGATTCGAGTTCATGGTCTTCTTTATCTCTGACACTACTCTTATCAAATTGGCCAGCTTGAATGACCCCATCAGTACGAGAGTGGTGGCTATCACCATCATCATCGTCGTCGTCCTCGTCGTCATCTGGATGCTTCAATGAGTACAACTGAACACAGCTTTCGGTGGCATTTCCCTCCTGGGTACCAGAGGCCGCTAGCATCTTCGCCGAGGTTTCCCGGCTGTGGAACCGACGGACGACAAAGGACATGATAATCAGTAATACAGACATAATGGAGACAGCGACATATCCCTTGAAGTATCGTGGTGCATCGACCTGTTGCCAGACTATCAGGGGCAGCCATATCTGCAGAATGTAGGCGATTTCGTTCATGGCTGCGATGGTGATGGCGCGTTCTTCGCTGTCGCTTTGGCAGACTTCATTTGCCCAGCTGTCTCTCACACTGTTTAGCAGATGTTACTATTTATTGGATTGGAGGAAGCACTCACGCCATGCATAGCCCTCCCAGCCCAAATGAGGCGCCAGCGGAGATGAAGCATGTCCACTTCCACCATGTGGGGATATCCCAAATGGCGAGAGAGACGTAGCAGATGATATTTATGATCTGTATCTCATTAGCTTCCTGGTCCTAGATGACTGATATAAGGTGGACACCATACCCCGCCAAATACAAGGGGAGGCCAGCGTTTGCCTTGAAGAACAGTGTCGGAGAGCCCTACAAGCCTTTGATTAGTGGAAAAATAAATAGTCGAGCTACTTTATGACATACAAGCCCATATCATGGTCATGACGATCTGCACCCCTGAGGTGGTAGTCGGGTAGTTGTTGATCTGCGGGATTGAATAGCGAGGTTTTGTTGAGTGGCGAAGATATCTGCATGATGTTAACTACAACAATAATGAATATGGTAATGAGAGACCTACTGTTGGAATATGGGTTGTGTATTTGCAATTCCGTTGTTGAAAGTTCTGATCTACGTCAGCACATGTATAATCCTTGATGCAAGAACCAAGAAACTCACACATATAGTATAGACATGAAGTAGATATGCCACGAAGTGAAGATTCTCTTCAATTTCGCCTTTGTATATTTAGACCGAGGCTTTCGTCCTTCCAGACGCATTCGTAGTTGCGACAATTTGATTTCCTAAATCGTTGAGCATCTAAGTATGAAATCGATATGTAGGAAGCAACTCACATCATCGCTGAGATACCACGATTTTGTGATTTCAGGCACATCTGGAAGGATAAAATAGCCCACGATAGCCATAGGCAACGATATCGAGCCGTTTATAATGTATGCCCTAGAGTAGAAACACCATCCCATATCAATCAAACATGCACACAGTAAATCCTTGTGGGACTGTTGGAACCAACCATTGCCACCCTTTGAATCCTCCTACGCCCTCAAGACGATAGACCGCGCCCATTATATAGCCCGACGCCATCTGGCCCATGGCGCAGCAAATCTGAAATATACATGCTCTTTTCCCCAGTTCATCGCGTCGGTACCATGAGCCGAGAGAATGCTGAATTCCGGGGTAGTATCCGCTTTCGCAGAGACCTTGTTGGTTGTTAGTAATGAGACAGTATATCAGATATAGTAACGGATGATGAGATGGGAGCTGATTATACCAATAAGTAATCGAATAATGTAAAATTGATATGCATGATTACATCTCGACAGTGAAAGTGTCAGGGCAGCCCAGCATACCTAGCGGCATAATCAGCAATTGAACAACCAAATACGATGCAAAGTAACAATACCTCGAGACTCGGTATCCAATATCTTGGTCGCGCTCGGCTAAGGATAATATTGCTAGGAATCTGGCCCAAGGCATATCCCAAAGCCCATGCTGTTTGTATATAATTCAACTGGTTCTGGTATAGCTGGAGATCCTTTTGCCTTGCAATGAATCCCCGTTAGCCGCATACAAACAAAACCAGTCTTTTTCGATACGTACATCCCAGAAACGAAAGCGTTGTTGATGTTATAAGAATCGACGCTTTTGACAAAGTAACCTAGAATATTTTCAATAAGCGTCAGGTAAAGGGACGGGAATAGTCACGATACACTACTTACCAACCGCACCAAATGAAAGGAGAGCTGCATCTATCTTGGCTAACAGTCGCCTTTCTGCTGGGGGTTTGTCGAAGGTATCCCATATGTAGCTAACAAATCTCCGCTTCTTCGGCTCAGTAGCTTGTCCCTTGGTGTCTTGGGAAGACATGCTGAAAGTCGAAACGTGACTTGACAGGATTTAATGCCCAATACAGGGCGTAACAGGCCTAGGATAGCCTCGACCTGCAAAGTTCAACGACTGAGTGGCTAAATGAAAGAATAAAATGGATTTGAAAAGTCTGAAAGGTAGTCAAGAAATTGAAAAATCACGACGTCATGTCGTCAAAGCTTTATCTCCATAAGCTTTCTTTTTTGCTGGAATGAATCGCCTCTTGGTTGATTTCACAAGGGAGGAATAGTGCATGCTACCTACCTAATGTGTGTGCATAAGACCACAACTGGATCCGTATCACGCGGCTCTAGGGCTCCCTTGGGATATAAAAACTAGCCAGGGATAACATCATTCCCGATTGAGCCATTAAATCTCCTAATCTTACGTCTCACAGGGTGTAATACCAGTGGGTAATATGGGTATCGATCGGGTAGCTTGTTTTGCAACGCTTGTTTGAATGGGATTGGTCGACGTTGCACAGTGGGATAGTTTGGATTTTGGGCACAGTACTAAGGTCACTCTGGTATTAGAATGAAGTCAGAGGCTGTACATTCCAGTGGACCGGGGATGCAGTACGTAGTGGGTGACTGGGTGTCCAGGAATAGAAACTTTCTTGTATGTGCAGCGCGTAAGCATAAGCAATCAAGGTCCACATTTCTGTACAGAGAGGATACGTGTGAAGAAAAGTACTCACATGGTAATACATCATCCTACTGTCGGGAGTGACTAGGAGGAGTAAGAGTTGCTTGGGAATTGAAACAGACCCGCGATAGATTGAGGATGGTCAGTTAGGGCAAGCACCTCCAACACGTGATACACTGCCTTTTTCTCTACATTCTTGATTACCAAACACTGACTGCCGTTATCCATTTGTACTGTTTAGTAGAAGCCTCAATGCTGCATCCTGCAGGGACAGTCAAAGTACCACCCTGCATGACCTAACAGAAGGTAGGCATTTACTGCTAATTACTAGCCCCGCCATATACCATCTACCTATTATACGCGTGGACACATGTATGTATGGACGGCATAGTGGAGCAAGTCCATTGCATAGAATGCTCCATTGGAAAGATCAACGAAAAGAGATTGGTTGGCACACATTCCACATTCCGGGGAGCTCAACCGGGAGAGTCTGCGGTCTGTGGTCTGTGTTTCTGTATGACCTTGGCCTAGTCCCCCCTTCCCCGAATTTTATTTCCAGCACAGAGCTCTGTACAAGCATCAATCTCGGTTCGACTATTTGTGGTCATGCAACAGGTTTCTATCGGTAGTCTGTACTCTCTGTATCTCTGAGAAGCAAGCGTGGTCACGGTGTCACACGTACCAAGCAACAAGCCACAACAGCGCTTGCCAAACTTTCACTACCATGGCTATCTAGCAGACAGCTGTTGCGTAGGACAGATGTGAGAATATTTCAACATCCCGCGTAGTTTTCACGTCATATTTAATCCTGGCAATGGTCCGGTTTACCCTTTCAGCCTATCAAGCTTTTGCTCAAGCAGCAAAAAGTATGGGAAATCGTCATTGTATCAATAAAAACAGGGGGTATCGCGTGCTTCCGATTCCGTGCTCGACGCTGGTGAGATAACAAGGTAATGTTACATGCAATAGAAGAAAGCACCGATTTGGCCGAGGAGTCTATCTTACTGCCAGAGAACAGATGCAGTACAATGTGAGCAATTATAGAGTGAGTATTACAAATACATACATCTGACTTTGCCGCTCACATGCCTTCTTCAAGTCTCTATGCTATATATGACATATATGATATGTATATGTGTGCTGAAAATCTAACTCTCGAGTAGAACAGAAGACCAGGGATGAAGGAACTACAGCTTAGCTCGCACCTTGTCAAGTCCCGAAGGGCCGTCATAGATTTGTTGCTCTGCAATTCGCGAATTAATCTGGTTGGTAATTACACTGTTAGTATAGGACCATAAAATGCAGGCAGAAGCCGATAGAAACCAACTCACATGTTGAGGGCCCAGATCCGACACTTTTTCAACACCTAATAGTTGCAGACATGTTTTTGTCTCGTCTGCTAGGACTGTTCGGATAAAGTTAGAGAACTGCACGATATAACAGGCAATATATAATCAGAGGAAATAACATACTCTCCAACGTCCTGTGAACTCCAGCAATGCCTCCGGCTCCAAGCCCCCAAAGCGCCGGCCGACCGATACCTACAGCCTTTGCACCCAGACACAGTGCTTTGACGACGTCCGTCCCTCGTCGGATACCGCCATCAACGAGCACTTCCAACTTGTCAAACACTTCAGGACAGTACTTCCGGATCTCGAGCAAGGTATGCACCGCCGGCGGCGCGGTGTCCAAAGCCCGCCCGCCATGATTCGACAAGATAATACCTTTCACCTGCGGCGCATATAGTGAAGCAATATATGCATCTTCGTGCGTTTGCAGGCCTTTTAGGATGATGGGCAGTGTGGTATGTTTGGTAAGCCAGGCCAAGGTCTCCTTCCATGTCAGATCATATGCCGTGCCTTGGAACAGTTGCATGCCGACACCGCCGCCGCCGGTCTTGGGTGTTGGTGTGCCATCACCGAGTGTCTCTGGTTCTTTTTCTTTCTTTTCGGTGGCCAATTTACCCGAATTTACTGGCAATTTGCTACTGGTGTTATCCGTGCGCATGTCGTCTTCCCGCTTGCCTGGCACCGGTGCGTCGAGGGTCAGGACAATGCATTTGATAGCCTTCAATTTCTGGATGCGCGCGAGCATGGCTTCGCTCTTCTTGCGGTCTACTTGCACATATAACTGCCAACCAAAGACCTGGTCAGGCGCCGCATTCTCGACGATTTGCTCCGGGGACATTGACGCGTTATTTGAGATAATCTGCATAGCGCCAAAGTCGCGACAGGCTGCCGCAATACCGGCTTCACCGGCCGGGTGGCCCAGACGTGCCATTGCTGCGGGCGAGACATATATTGGCAGGCCGACTTTGTGCCCCGCGATGGTGGTTGAGAGGTCGCATTTGCCGACGTCGATGAAGACGCGCGGTCGCAGGAGGATGGAGCGGTAGGCTTCGGTGTTGAATCGTTTGGAGAAAAGGTCGTCAGCAGCTGAATAGTAATAGCCCCATGCTTTGCGGCTGACTTGTTTTGTGGCTACTTGCTCGATCTCGTCGAGGTTGAGCAGAGTTTCCATGGGCGGGGGCCCTTGCGCTTCTTCTGATGTCTCGGACTGTTTGTCTGCTGTGGGCTTTGGCAGGGTTTCTGGGTCTACCGTTCCGAGAAAGGCCTCCGGCTTGAGGTTTTCCTCTAGGATGCCTGGTGGATGGATCGGGTCATATTCTTCGGTTGCATCTGTGCCGGCCAGTCTGAGGATCACCTTGGCACCGCCGGGGTGACTTGGTATGAATTCTGTGACCTATATAATACACATTAGTCAATTCGGTGCGATAATCAACAAAATGCGATTGCTTACATCGTAGACCTTGCCATAGAGAATAACCCAGCAACTCTCTGCCGTATTGTGTTTTGCGACTGGTCGATGTTAGTTAAGAACCAGCGTGCGGGGAAGCGCTTTGTCCCATCCAGGCATACCTTCGGCAGCGTCGAACACCTTGGCCATGGTGAGATGCTCTCTCCTTCTGGTTAATGGTTGAGTACCAATGAGACAGAACAAACAGTCTGAAAAGACGCAAAGAAAGAAAAAGAAGACGAGGAAGAAAGGTTAAAGAACGTCGATGCAATTCGGAGCATAGGCCGACGACTACCCCAAATGCTAATCCGCGCGCTGTGGTTGGTGGATAATTCGGCGGCTATCCATGGAGGCAATACCCGGCGAGCTCTGACAGGATGGCAAAGTATGCAATGTACAAGGAGCAGGCTCGATAGAATCATTGGATTGAATCATTGGATACTAATGAATTTGCAGATTGATGTTCTGGTTGCCTTTTATCACGCTCTATACTGATGTGAGCTGGACAAGAGCTGACCAAGAGGATAAGGCGGGGAGCAGCGGCAGAACGAGCTGACATGTGTCGGAGTGACGATTCGGACGACAAGTCAGAAAGACTTCTACAGAGCAGGTCTTGCAACCCAGAATAAAGCAATAATCATGTTCGAGGTAAATCAGTACATCTTTCTGCCAGGCTATGCATACACTGACAACAGCAGAGACATGCAGCAGACCACTATCGCCTGCGGTTACACCGCGCTCGCTCCGCCGTCCTCACCCCGGACGAAATGGTCGAAGTGCGCGCGGCGCAGCGCACATTCGAAGGCGCCTACATCCGCACCGCGCTCTCGGCCTTTTCATTTGCGCTCATCGTGCTCAAGGTCTTTTCAGCAGAGTTCTACGGCATCGGCGCGCTGTTCGCTGTGTACGGCACGGGCGTGCTGATCATCAGCATCTTCCGGCGACAACAGGGCAATCGGCAGTTCTTCTCTGAGATTGGCGAGGATGGGCTGCATCGACGCAAATTTCGCACCAGCGGGAATGCCGTGGTGTTCTTGACGGCGCTGAGTGTTGCGGCGTATGCCAGTCTCATTGGGCTGACGCTGAAGCTGTAGATGTTGTCTCCCCCGCTGGATCAGACGACTACTTCGGCCACTATCACATCTTGCACAACCCAGCAGAGGAAAAAGCAATCAAGCGCTGACTCACAATCGGCGTCGTCTCGGCCATCAGCCCGGCGTCTCAACTCAAGCTGCAGACACGGTGATATCATAATTTCCTCCCTCCCGCCAAGATGGGCGGAAAGCAGCCCCGAGCAGAGGAGACACAGCCAAGCCATTCCGTACCGCGCTGTTATGCTCCTCCTGCTTGGCTCTGCGTTGCTATCCACGGCGGAATGTCGTACATGGCTTGGCGCGCCGAAGCGATATACTCGTTGATAACGTAGACGAAGGGAGAGGAAAGGGGATACGGGATGCACCGAATGAGCCACTCGGTTAATTACAACTGCAAGGGGTGTATATGTTGCTGCCATTTACTATCTAGTTATCTACTTAGCCCCTAGTGATGGTATCAGTATACATATCACCTTGATATGTATCTGCCTAGAGATTTCATAGACAGCCAAGTGTTTTTGTTGAGCACCGCCAAGGGTTGGAGCTGGGTTGTCTTCCGGGATGCTTTGACTTTTCGAGCGTGGCCCCATACATGTCTGATATATCATACCGCGCGCAGAGAAAAAGAAAAGCTGGATTGGGTTGTGTCTGTCTGTGGTGCCCTACAGCCGCTGCTCTTTATTTATCAGCGGAGTTCTTGCCTCCGACGGCGACTAGCCTCGTCGGGGCGGAGTTATCCCAACGTGCTCATTTCTGAGGACAGCAATGAAAGGGGGCCCCCAGCTTGGCAGGATACGATGGTTGCTTGATTCAACAGAATCCCGGTGATAGTGGCCGCTATAAATGCGGCGAGGCAGTCAATAGTGCCTAGTCAATAAGAGCATCAGTTGTCCGTTATGAGCAACGAGACTGGGCAGTATCCACTACGCAACGATGAGTCAAGCACGGAAAACTGGTGATCGTTTGCTGTTTGATCACTTGTTGCTTTGTTGATTATTCTTCGGCTCTATCTATATTAAATACCATTATCATTATTTCTCATCATTCTTACTGATTCGGTGACTCTCCGCCTCTACTCGCTGGTTTTACTGGCCGCCGTGTACTTTCCCAGACAATCAGATACCACCACGGAGGGACGCAGTCCGGAAAGCATCCGACTTTGCCGTGCCTAGTCAATCACGACGAGGCAGCTCAGAAGTGAGACTGAAATAGGAAGTAATACTAAAAAAAATATATATTTTCAATCATATCTGTATCATCAAAGAACGAACGAGACTGGCGGCAGCGACCCATTAAGTCAGCGGCAAGAGTGGTAACGCCTCCCGCCGCATACTAAGAGACTTTCCCACTACGACATCGCTCGCTCTCTTCAGATTTGACTCACCATCAGTCAATCAGTCCGTCGCAGCGTCCATCGTCTATCGTCTGCTACCAAGCCACGAGTCGCTGACTTCCAATCAATTGAACCCACAGCCCGGTCTCAACGTGACATCTCGCTGACATCTCGCGCTCTTCCCTGCTTTGTTCGCGCGAGACCCACCACCAGTGCTGCCCACCGGCCTGCTCGGCTTCACGGTTCGCAGCAGACGCTGCGAGGTTCAGCCTAGCAGGTCTTTTCGCAGAGCGAGGAACCTCTTTTCATATATTAAGCGTCCGTCCGGCGTCCGCCAGAGCAGCTGCCATGGACGTTGCTTCGTCATCGTCGTCGCCGTCGCCGCCGCCGCCGCACCACTCCTGCGTCAGCCCTCGCTCTCACCCTCACTCTCACCCGGTCCCGCCGGCACAGCAAAATCTGCGTCCCCCCGCGGCGTCCTCATCGTCGTCGCCGTCGCCGTCGCAGTCGCCCAGTGTCGCCGGAAGAAATACTACCAGCACGCCGCGCTCATCTTATAACCCCCCGAAGACAGTGATCGGACGAGCGCTAGGGAACGAGCTGCAGGCGGATGCCCACAAGCCAGCGCAACTGACCTCTCAGCGTCGCCTGTCCAAGGACGGAGTCGGGATGGCCCTGTCAGACACTCCGATTTCTACCGCGCCGAGCTCGCCGCAGATGTAAGTTTCACGCCCGAGGTTATATTGTGCTGTTTGTCGTTCCCATTTCCCCTTGCATATACTCGATGGCATTATACTAGTTCGTCGCTAGTATCTTTTATCGTTACCGCGATCGGCATATGCCATGGAGCCCCGCGCTGGCCTGTCCCGTTCCCATCGTTGTATACAACTTCAGCAATGATTCTCTTCATATAGTCACATTTGTTGGACAAAACTAACTTGCTTAGTCGCGCTCAACTACAAACACCAGCAACCTCGACTACCCCCTCGTCGACTGCCACCACCCCCAAACCCCGCGCAACTACCCTTGACATCCCAGGCCTTACCCGATCCAAGGTCTCGCCCGATGGACGCATCCCAGAGCGTGACCTCGGCTCCAAGCTGGTCATTGTCATGGTCGGCTTGCCAGCGCGAGGCAAAAGCTACATCACCAAGAAGCTGGCACGATACTTGAACTGGCTGCAGCATGACACCCGCATATTCAATGTCGGCGAGCGTCGACGCATTGCTGCCGGTACAAACAGCCCTTCGTCGCCTGTCAAGGAACGAACCAACAGCTGCATCGACCAAGCCCTCGTCGAGTCCATTCGCAGGATGAGCGTGAGCGTGAACAATGCTGCCATACCACACTCTCCGCCGCCCGCGGAACCTCTCCCGCCCCCGGCCTTGTCGTCGCCCAAAGAGATCCTCGTCAATGGCGAACATGCTGTTGACATCCCCGGCCCGATGCCAATATCGCCGCGGCCGAGTGTGCAACACCTCGACGCGCCTAGTCAGTCCCGAGCCAAGCGCGAGTCCATTGACCAGTCAGCGAATTTCTTCGATCCCAAGAACCGGCAAGCGGTGCTGCTCCGCGAGCAGGTCGCTTTAGCCACGCTGGACGAGTTGCTAGATTATATCCTCGACCAAGGCGGCAGCATTGGTATTCTTGATGCTACAAATAGCACTCTCGAGCGTCGCAAAACGATTATGGACCATATTCGCCAGCGAGCGGGTCCGGAATTAGGTGTCTTGTTTTTGGAAAGTCGCTGCGTCGACCCAGACTTGTTAGAGTCGAATATGCGACTCAAGCTGTCGGGGCCTGACTACCGGACACAGGACCCTATGAAAGCGCTGGAAGATTTCAAAAGGCGAGTTCAACTATACGAAAAGTCCTATGTACCGCTGGGTGAGTATGAGGAGCAAAATAATATGGCGTATGTGCAGATGATCGACGTGGGCAGAAAAGTCGTAGCGCATCAGACGACGGGCTTCCTCTCATCACAGGTCGTCTACTACCTACTCAACTTCAATCTGTCGCCGCGCCAAATCTGGATTACGCGGCACGGCGAGTCCGTGGATAACCAGCTGGGCCGCATTGGCGGAGACTCGGACTTGAGTGAAAACGGACACAAATACGGGGAAGCGCTGGCCAAATTTATCGACTACCAGCGGCAGCAATGGGAAAAACACCAAGAACAAAAGGCAATGACAAGCCATTTCCCACCTCATCCGGGCGACAGCACACCACCAAACCCGTCATACGGAGGCTCGAATGGCAAACCGCGCAACTTTTGCGTATGGTCGTCAATGATGAAACGCGCCATTCAGACAACGTCCTATTTCAACGACGACGACTACGACATCAAGCAAATGCGCATGCTCGACGAACTGTATGCTGGTAAAATGGAGGGGCTGACGTACGACGAAATCAAGACAAAGTACCCAGAGGAATACGAAAGCCGACGCAAACAGAAATTGCAATACCGCTACCCGGGCCCCGGGGGAGAAGGCTATCTGGATGTGATCAACCGATTGCGCACCGTCATTGTCGAAGTCGAGCGCACCATTGACCACGTCTTGCTCGTGACACATCGATCAGTGGCTCGAGTACTGCTGGCGTATTTTCTAGGTCTGGCGCGCGACGAAGTGGCCGGGCTTGATGTACCGTTGGGCGTGTTGTATATGCTCGAACCGAAGCCGTACGGAGTGGATTTCAAGGCCTATCGATATAATTCGGAGACGAACTGGTTTGACTATATGCCAAATTTTGAGCTGCGCCAGGCGAAGCCTGTATGATCCCGGCGGGTTTATCACTGCATTTCAGGAGTGGGAGAGGGCTGTCTTACTTAGCATGGTGGTTGGCGTTGTAGTCCGTTGCTGTTCTTGTCTATATTGGAGTATTGCTGTATCTATATATGTTATGTAATGACCTTGCGTGCTGATTAATTATACATTATCAAACCTGACTATTTCATAGGACTGTGTATTATGATTTAATTCACACTATTAAAAACCTCCAACGTATGCTCCCACACTTTCTTTTCAACACCTCTCTTCCTGAGGTCCTCGAGCACCTTCTCGTTTGCCGCCGCCTCTCCATTCTCATCTACCACGAAAACACCGCCTTTACTCTTCTCGGCCTTATTAATCCCGTCAACCAACGGCACAATCCCGTCGTCCACACTGTATCGCGCACTCGTCGCCAAAAACGCCCCCCTCTGCCCAGCCTCCTTCACACTCTTCGCAAACAGACTCATCAACGGCGCCACCAAATACTTCAGCACAAACCCCGTCACCCCACTGCTAATCTTCCCCAGCAACGGCGTAGCCACCAGCCCGGGAAACGCATGCACGAAGCTTACCCGCGGGTTCTCCGCGGCCAGGTGTTCCAACGCCAGCGTCATCATGGTCGTGCTGTGCGCGTTGCCGGCTGATACCGAGAAGCTCTTTGGCTTGCTTAGGCCCAGGTCGTCTTCATTCAGCGCTTCTTCTTTGCCGCCGGCCAGGATCGAGACTACGTGCGGGCTGGCTGA
Source organism: Eurotiales sp. R13A2 (assembly GCA_023625935.1). Lineage (NCBI taxonomy): Eukaryota > Fungi > Ascomycota > Eurotiomycetes > Eurotiales > Eurotiales sp. R13A2. The sequence continues at coordinate 95,166 of JAMAFV010000010.1, read as the reverse complement.
TTTATTGAGCAGTGGCAGGAGGAGCTGCGTGATTCGGATGCGGGAGTAGTAGCGAGTTGTCAGGCTAGCTTCGAGGTTTTCTGACGTCTCTATACAAAGGATTAGCACATATTCAGGTTTTTATTTGGTTTGTTGGGAGAGGAGTGGTTCTTTACCCTGCCGCCCATCCAACGAGAAGAACCCCACAGACAGAAACAGCACATCCAGCGCCGTCTCCTTCTCTCGCACAAACTCGGCTACTTTCTCGGCGTCCTTGATGAGCGAGACATTGCGCTCGATGACGGTGACGGTTGCATCTTTGTTGAGCGCGCCCAGCTCGTCGACTATGCTGGCTGCAGCGGCGGCGTTGCGTGCGACAAAGTACACGCGCGGATTCGCGGCATGACTTGTGAATTCTTTGAGTGTGCTCAGGCCAATGCCTGACGTGGCGCCGACGAAGAGCGCAACGAGCGGTTTCGCTGTTGAGAGAGACTGGTTGGAGCGGATGATGGGTTGGAGGGCAACCATGTTGTAGATGGTTCGGTTCGTTGTAGTTTTGACTATGTAGGGTAAATATCGTATTTCTTATTTATTTTACTGTTTCTTCAGATTTCTGCAGCTACTGACTGGGTCACCGCCCACTATATATACTCGCAATTATATCGCAATTACTACATGTCAATTATCTCATCCTCGCTTTCGCCTGGCTGGCATCTGTCCGAGAGCCGTCCGCATTGAGTTAGAGGCGGCCGACGGGGGTTTTTTAAACCGTCTCGCGCTCGGCGTCGCGCGGGGCAATTATTAAGCAGTCATGATTCAGCAGCGCAGTCTATATTTAGCCATTAGTAATTTTTTCATACTGCTTCTTTCAAGCATAGTTGAATTGGGGAGTCTGCCGGTTGGGTGCGATCATATTTGTAGGTTCTTGGTCATATAAACAGTTAGCGATGCAAGATCAGGACTAGGGTTAGTAGGGTTAACGTGCCAAGGCTTGTTTGCACGGTTTGCAGGGGCTGTTTGGCTGATGTTGGGCAATCTTGTATATTCCTTTATGAATGCATTCCTTTGCGCCTTATATTTAAATTTCTCACAGCAATCAAGCAGAGACGTATCTAGCAGTAGCGAAATTTCCCTTCTGCATCTTTTGCATTGAGTAACGAACACGCATATTCTCACTAATCAAAGTACCCTTGTTCAAGCAACAATTCAATCTCATCTTCATCAAGGTAGTCCCGATTTAATGCAGCGCTATTATCTGTCCGTTGTCGCTTGTGTGAGGGCCCTGACGAGGAGTCCTCCTCATCACTGTCTTCATGGATATGAATGATCTCTCTAGCTCGCTTCGACGGCGAGTTAAATAGCAGGTCATTATCATCATCGGCATCGGCATCGTCATCATCAGAAGGTATTACGGATCCGTGAACATCCCGTCTCGTGCCGGATGGGCCTGGTTCACCATCCGGGGGCTCCTCACCCTCCTCAGAAACGCTTGATTTCTGTTTCCTCCTTTTGGCTGCGCGTCGAAACGGCAATGTGTGCGTGGCTCTTACTGTTATGGAATCCACTCTCCGACCTTTCGACCCTTGCATTTGTACGAAGTCAAGCAAATCCATAAAAGTGGTGGGTACGCTAACCAACATATCCCAATTTCTACGGTCACTTCTAGGCCCCCATATCTGCTCGGAATTGCGGCCCTTCGCTCTTTGAGTATGGGAATCGGTGTTTCTAATATGGTCGACTAATTCCTTTAGTCGTTGACAAGTATCTGTGTTCTGGGCTTTGACGTCTGTGTTGTTCCATCCTCTACCCCATCCGGGCTTTGAATCAAGCCGGCGCGTTTGCAAAGTCCGTTCAGCCAATTCTTTGGCGAATACTTTGGCTAATCCAGCATTCAAGGCATCTGGTTTTGTTATGAAAAAACAGAATTCGGGATATTCCGATATATTGCTGGGATTTTTTGATGTGACGGCAAACAGTTTCTGCTGATTCGCATCCCCAAAGTCGGTGGTTATCCACATGTTTGGCAGGGTCTCTTTGTTAGGATCCTGGCTGTCAAGGCGAGAGGATAATCGAAAGATAGACGAAGAGGGCTCGTTTCTTCCTATCTTGTGCAAGTTATATATTGAGGAAATAAATTCGCGCGCCTGTGCACGGTTGTCAGGAACAACTGCAGTATCAAACCGGTAACGATGTCCAACGTCCAATTTTTCTATTGAAGTTACCCAGGAGACCGACCCAGGCGGGTACTCAGGGTTCTTTTTCTTTTTAGATTCTCTTGAGAATAACTTGGTAGAGAGACATGCTCGTGAAACACTCGCCAACAAATTGTCCTCAACAGAGACACGCTGATAAGCACCCATGAAGCCGACAAAGACGTCAGTTTCGATGTAAGGAAACTGGGAAAAATCCCGGTTGTCGCCGATTTTCAGGTTTGCTTGCCGTACAAGGTCTTCAACGATGTCTGCCGATACAGCCAGGCAGCTGATCTCTCTTGTCGGAATCCATGATGGTGACAGGTAGGCCGTTGCGGTGAGAACAACCAAGAAGGCTTTTGTAGGACTATACAGGTTCGAGTTGTCTCGGTCTTTTCCTGTCCACATCACCTCTAGTTGATCGAGAGCTTCTGCGTCGACACGCCAACTATCTTGGAGACACCGCAGAATAGTTCGGATAGCCGACTGTGCCTTTTCCGCGGTTCTCATAGATTGAATGAGTTCTGACAAGTTATCTTCAGTAATGTAAAGCGACATGAATCGGGATCTAATGTATCTCCCGTCGCGAAAGGCCACAGAAGGAGAGTCGAGGCTGCACAAAATATCTTCTTTGAGTTCTTCGGTTGTAGTTGATGATTCGTTTTCAGGTTTCTTGCCTTTGTCGCCGATTCCGGTATCAAAGAAGCTAATGTGATCAAGTTTGGAGTATATATCGCTATCATTTGACAGGCTTTGCGTATCGCTTGCTGAGAGTGATCGAAGCTCGGAAATAATGGTCTCGCGGTATATGTCACGAGCCCAATCAAAGATGTAATCAATAATCAATAGGAGTTGAAGAGCTCCCTCTTCTGATAAAATTCGGCCCTCCCAGAGATCCACGATCCTCTTGTTCTGTTAGCCAAATATTCTAAGCAGCTCGATAGTAATAGTACGAACGTAGTATCGGCCCCCTCTTTCACTTTCCAAAAACGCAGCAGACACCCGCCACTGCTCTCCTTTGTAAGAAAAGAACCAAACCAACGGGCTCGCCTCGGACTCGCTCTCGTACCCAGCAGCATCACGTAGATCTTGCTGCAACTTGAGTAAGGTACGAATAGAGAACGCCGTCTGAACCTCGATATCGCTGAAGCTATCTCGGCCTTTTTCGGACTTGGCCTCAATTACAAGAAACGGGAAAATCACAGGCTCTCCTCCATCTGCATTGAGAGGGCTAGTTCTGATACACTCTCCAATGGTTCTGCCGCCAGAAGTCGGGCGTTTGTCTTCGGACCATAGTATCAGCCGCTCCAGCCTCTTGGTCATTCGGAGTCCATACACGCGATCAGGTATTTCCTTTTTCGGCAAGTCGTTCAGAACTTCTTCATCATGAATAACAGTCTCTTCCGCTCGATCGTCGAATAAACGATTTATACCCTGCTCATGACTGATATTCCTGTCAGTGTCGGAGTCGGATACTTGACGATCGGTCCATACTCACGGTTCTTCGTTCCAACGTATTGGCTTACAGGAGCATGGCTCTCTTCTCTTCTGCCGTTCACCTAGGGCCTCAGCAAACTCGCTTTCTGCACTTAAAGCAGCCTCCAATTCCGACCTCCAGAGTCTTGCCCGGCATTTGCGACTAGTACAACGTCAGCATGTACATTCGGCTTTGTTGTGAAACTGTCTTCTTACCATGCAACCTCGATAGTGAATCGGAATAAGATTTCAGACTCTAACAAGAGCCTCCATCCCGATTCGTTTCTTCTGCCTCCACGACATAATTTCGCAAGGGCTGCGATGCGTGATGCCCGGCGTCTAGTTGGCTCTCTCCAAGGATAAAATTCCGAGTCGGCACTGATACTCTCGCGATACTGTGGGAGTTCCATTCGGCCGAGTTTTCGGATATTGTCAAATGTTCTACGATGACTAGCAGGCCATTCATCTTGATCCACAGGACCGTCAAAACAAATATTATACTTCTTGATCAAGAAGCGGTACTGCTCCTTCTGGACGACTGGCATCTTCGGTCTCGTAGAATCTTCAAATTTTTACAGAAAATAACTGTTGCAAGAGTTGCAAGGCGCTTTTTAAATCAGGAAATGATGCTGCGCCGCAATTTTGCTGCGCCGCATTTTTAGAAACAAGGCTCTCGGAGGAACCAATAACTAGACATACTACTTCGCCCTAGTCGTGACGACTCATCTCAAAATCCGGCTTTGAAATGATATGGATACGTATATAGTTAACATATACTTACGAAGTTGTATAGTATGCATATTGGCGTATATTTGTTTAACGAATGTGTACTAATTGCATACTTTTTCCACATTACCTATATATCTATCTTATGTCTGTACGTTAGGTCATGGTAATCATTCGCGATGAGATTAGTTTTCTAACTCAACACCTTGCCTAAATACGTAGTAGTACTTTGTGCCTAGCCTCATGCAGTTGGTCTTATAACATATATGGGCGTGCTGTCCTAATCGGGTTAGCCACTAATCTTATCCATGCTGGTCGACAAGCGTTATCTTCTTCACTGCAGTCATGTATATCCATATCCAGTCTATTTCCACTTCCATTCCCTTCCAACTAGTCTCTTACCATAGTCAATCACCCAGCGATGCATTGCCGCACTCGCCATGCAGGTCAGCCAACGTCGACACAGACCGCGGGTCGCCAAGGAGGATCGCAAACGAGCCGAGCAGGCGTAGGGACACCACCCGTCGTCCTTCTCCTTGTTGTTACTGACGGCGTGATAGATGTGAGCGATGCCGGCGCCGAAAGAGTCGATGTGTCGTCCCTGACTCTGACACTCCTGTGGCGTGTCATCGGTGTGCACGCGGTAGGCAAAGCTGCTCGCTTACATTTGAGCCGGTTGAGCCGATTCGGCATGGGTAAGCCTATATCAAGTATGAATACATGCATACGAGTAAATTGCTGAAGCGGAACGCCAGGACCAACTCAGCCAGGGGACTGACAGTCTCCACGCCGACTGGGACACCGCACGAGGCAATAAATGCAAATTCCACGTCGGGTGTGTCACCAGAAGACAAGGTCTCGCTGGGTAGGTAGCTTCCATGTTCTGCCTTATTTAGTTATTGTCCTGGCTAATGAATCCAGACCTTGACTGGTTTAGCGCCCAAGGGGACTTTATTCCGCGGATCCGGGAAGCCATGTTTCTCAGTCCAAGGCAGAAAGACCCGATTCGCGTGAACGAGGGAGACCCGTTCTTGGGATCTACGCACGAATTGCATATTGACCAGCGCCTCCTACGCATCGCCGTCAGGGCGTTTCCGCCCAAGCAGGTGGCAGACTTTCTTGTCTCCACATGTATTGAATTCGGTTCGGACAGCTTCTTTTGCTTCCACCAAACAGCGTTTCGGCGCGACCTGGACAGCCTGTACGCCAACATTCACGACCAGGACCAGCCGCTCGATGGCTCATGCGTGGTTATCAGCCTCGCTGTTTTTGCGTTGGGCAGCCAGTTTGCGCATCTCGCGTCTTCGAAACCTTCACATAATCCTGCGCCTGATCTCAGCTACGATCCTGGCGTGGTCTTTGTAGACAGTATCCGTCCTCTCGTTCCTGATCTTATCCAGTGGCCGTCCATCACCTCGGTGCAGGTTTTCTTTTTGTTGGGCATCTACTTCTTGCCATCTGATGCTCGGAACCAATCTTATTTTTACATGGGACTGGCTCTGAGGATAGCCATATCTCTGGGTATGCATCGCCGCAGCACGACGGAATCGTGCGCAGATCCGCGATCAGCTGAGATCAGCAATCGCTTGTGGTGGTCTCTATACTCGATGGAGCGGTACGTGTACTATCGTTTGATCCGGGTTACGTTTCCAACATCTAACAAAACAACAGCCTTGTCAGTGTCAAGATTGGCCGGCCCGAGTTCATTAGGGAAGACGAAATGGACGCCCCCCTTCCCATTACACTTCCTTCTCTGGATGAAGTGCAGATCAATAACAATATCCACCATCAAATTGCGAATGCTACTCTCACGCGGATACTGAGTCGACTGGTGCAAAAGATGTATATTCCTTCTTTTCATTTTAATGATAACGCTTTCTGACACTTCTAGAAACCTTGCCTTTGTCTCCCAAAACCAATCAGCTTTGCGCTCTCTCGAGACCTTCAAAACTGAGCTCCACCATTGGCGAGAACAGCTGCCACCCACTCTCTCCCTCGAGAACCTACTTTGCCAAGTCCAAGAGCGGAAGGTCTCCCGTGCCATCGTCCACCTTCACCAAAACTACCATATCGCCTGGATCATTATGTGCCGCATTCCCCTTCTTCGGATCGTCCGCGGCCGATTGAAACGGATTCTCGTCGATAATTCGTTCGAGGAACCGACCGACACAGCCACCATTGAACACGCGCGGCTCTGCGTGCGCGCCGCGAAAGAAGTCCTTCAGCTATTTGAAGTGCTGTGGGCTAAGGAGAGACTGGCGCTGTTTTCATTCACTGATTTCCACGGCTGCAGCACAGCAACCATCATCATCTTGCTTTCCGGTATTCTGGAGCGAGACTCAGACTACGACCGCCGGGTAGAGTTTGGGCTAGCTTCGCTGCGCTTCATCGCAGCTGGAAACCGGACTGCCAGGGTCGGCGTGCAGTTTGTTGAGCGTTTTCAGAGGATTGCCGACGAAGCGGTGACGAAAATGCAGCTGCGACTCCGACAGCCCCCGAGTGTTTTGTCTGCAGAAACAGCAGCCTCTGGGTACAACTCGTGGCTCCATTGGCTTGCAGCGACTGGCCAAGTAGGGCCAGATGAGGGAAAGGAGGCGCACGGCGACGGTGATGGCACGGTCGATGTCGATGACAACAACCATGGAGACACATCACACTATGTTCTCACAGAGTCCGCAACCGAAGCAGCGGACATGCCTGAGAGTAGCTTCATTCAGCCTACACCCGAGTATATGGAGGCCATGTCATCAATGGCCCATGACCCATACTCGGAAGCCCCAGCCGCACTGCCGATGATGAACTGGACGGATGCCCCTCCGACGCAGACTTACGGCGATCCATTCATACTAGGCCTGACGGGACTCGATGTATTATACTTTAGCAATTGGAACGAGTCCTGAGTATTTTAGAACTACCTTGTATATACTAGACAGAGCAAATAATTGTACGATCTATATTAATTTATTCTTTAAAATTAATACTCTACGTATCACTCGATATTTCTCTGGGGAGCAGCGAAATCTTCCGGCAACTTCGACCATCGGCTCGCATGTACATGCCCCTCTTTGAGCACAGCCAACAGATGTCGTTCCGGATCGTCGAGAATGGTAATATCCTCCAGCGGGTTCTGTGTCAACACCAACAGATCCGCTGCGAACCCCGGCTGTATCTGGCCTAGGTAATCTTCTGCCCTGCACATCCTAGCCGGATTGATAGTCGCGCTCTGTAGAATCTGGAGCGGGGTCAAGACCTGAGCCCGCAGGGCAAACTCCTTGGTCTGCGCGACGGTCATCGGGCCCAAAAGATCAGTCCCCAGACAGATCGTAACGCCCGCTGCGGACGCGATTTGAAGTGACTTGAGCCCCGCCTGCAGGACCTGCTGGTTCTTCGTCGCGGATTCCGGAGGTAGGAACCCGTCCCATTCGGGAGAGGACATCTCGGAGTATGTGATCAGGGTCGGGGTAAGGAAGACGCCTTTTTCGGCCATGAGAGCCGCTGTAGGTTCGTCGAGAAGATTGCCGTGCTCGATTCCCATCACGCCGTTGTCGATGGCGTGGCGGATTGATTGCGGCGTGTAGGCGTGCGCCGTGACATATGTGCGGCTGTTGGCGGCTACGGTGGTGATGGCCTGGATCTCTTCTTTGGTGAACTGCAGGTTCTCCAGTGCGTCGGTTGGACTGGCTACGCCTCCGCCGGTCATGATCTTGATAAAGTCAGCGCCCATGCGAAGCTCCTCGCGGGCATACTTCATGCACTCCGGGACGCCGTCAACCAGGCGTCCCAGCCCGGTGATGTGTCCGCCACAGCATTCATGCGTGTTGTCTGCAGAGCGAAAATCGGCATGTCCACCTGTCTGACTCAAGGCATGGCCAGCGATGAACAGGCGAGGCCCAGGGAATACGCCGTCTGCAATGGCTTCCTTTAACGCGAGAGTCGCGCCTCCACAGTCGCGCGCAGTGGTGAAGCCGCGCCGCAGCATCTGCTGGCAGACAAATGGCTGGCGCATCTTGGACCGGTCGGGAGCCATTGTAATGCTGTCTGCAAGTCCGCGGCCGCCACCGGGGGTCGATGTGAGGTGAACGTGTGCGTCGATGAGGCCTGGACATAGATAGCGCCCACGAGCATCAATAACAGTTGCACCGGCGGCGGCCCTATCATCTTCGCTGTCTTCGTCTGTCGCAGTCACCGACTCAACAACGCCGTTGCGCAGAATGACCGTCACATTCTCCCGGATCGAGCCATCGACGGTGTTGATCACATTGGCGTGGCGGAAGATGTACGGACGGGGAGCGGAGCGCTTCCAGGGCTTGAGGGCGTCTTTGCGCACCATGACCATGATGATTGATTGCGAAGCTCTGCCAGTCTTCAGCAGCTGTTGTTGTACGAGTCAGTTCTTATTATCTCTGACCTTTATCTATAGAGAAAACAAGATCGGCAAGGAGTCTGCAAGGGCGGCTCATGTGCCGACGCCGAAATACCAGGCTTTACTCTTCATACGCATCTATTACATTAGCTGTATTTTGATTATAGATTTATTTGATACATGTTTTATGAATAATTAAACCATATCTGGTTATATATTCAAGTATATTCTCAAAAGCCTTAATTTATTTGATTCTTACTCGTTCCAAAGCTCTGGTATGCTTTAATTCTGGCATTGCCAGTCCTATATGGTAGAAAATTAAAGTGCAGTGTATAGAATAAATACTATATTTAAGATACTGCTAGTGTAATAGCTTAGTATGAATAACAACATCTAGGTTCATGGAGCACCCTCTGCCGACTGTCGGGTACAGATACCCGTCTTCTCCTCTTTTTGTTATCGCACAAAGTGGAATGTAGTCTCTCCACACTGCATGACCAACCGTCTGATAAGCATTTCACTTCGCATCGCGTGGAGGACTAGCTCCTCTAAGTTTGCTATCATGTCCCGGGGTAAATTATATAAGTAAGTGCCTGGTCCGACTGCTGGGACGCTGCTGGCGACTGTGACTCACCTATATTTCTCTCTTTACCCGCGCATCAGACCTCGCATCGCATCATGGGTACCTCAGATATCTCCGAGAAGAAGAGCCAGGCGCTCTCAGAGCCGCAGCTGCCCGATGGAAGCTCTGCGGAAATGTGCTCCTACACTCCCGAGGAGGAGCGGAGGGTTGTGCGTAAACTAGACTGTGTGATTCTGCCCATGATGTGCTGCGTCTTTTTCCTGCAATACCTCGACAAGCAGAGTCTCAGCTACGCGTCCATTTTCGGCCTCATTACCGATCTTCATCTGGAAGGAAAACAGTATTCGTGGACCTCGTCCATATTCTACATCGGCCAGTTGGTCTCTGAGTATCCTTTTATCTACCTGATGAGTCGGCTCCCGCTGGCCAAGTTCGTCGGAGTCACTGTCTTTATATGGGGCGGGATATGCATGTGTCTTGCTGCTCCACAAAATTTCGCAGGTTTTGCTGCTGTGCGGTTCGTACTGGGTTTCGCTGAAGGGGCTGTTTCTCCGGCCTTTGTCACGATTACCAGTATCTGGTACCGCAAGAGTGAGCATCCCATGCGTGTCGGAATCTGGGTCACCATGAACGGACTAGCACAAGTCGTGGGCTCACTGCTTATGTACGGCGTGGGCAAGAACGGAAGTCTCGATCTGCAGCCCTGGAGGGTTCTGTTCCTGATCTGTGGCGCCATGACAGCGGTCTGCGGCGTGGCGTTTTACTTCATCATCCCTAATAGCGTCAGCGATGCCTGGTTTCTGTCGCAGCGCGAGAAGGAAATCTTGATTGCCCGGATGTCTGCAGACCGAGAGGGAGGAGACCGCAGCGAGTTTTCCCTGAGACAAATCAAAGAGGGTCTCCTGGATATCAAGTCATGGTTTGTCTTTGGTTTTGGGCTGTTCGTAACGCTTAATTCTTCTCCTTTGACCGTAAGCTCTCATTTCCTCTGTTATGTATACCTGGTTGATCTTTGTGATATGGAAATCGCTAATTTTTGACGTAGTTTGCCTCCCTCGTCATCAAGAATATTGGATACAACAAATTTGACACTCTTTTGTACGGCTCGCCGTCCGGAGCCGTGCAGATCCTCTTCATCTGGATTGGCGTTTTGGCCTGTATGCTGTTCCCCAAGAACCGCTGCGCGGTGATAATGGTACTCGTTATCCCGCCTTTGGTTGGGAATATCCTCTTGCTGAAGCTGCCTCTTGCTGCAGGCTGGGGGCTTATTGTTGCATCGTGGCTGGTAAGTCTGTCACAACTCCTTGTCCAGCGTCTCATCCTAACTTCAACCCAACAGGCCAGCGTGATTTCCGACATCATGACAATTCTCCTCAGTCTGAGCGCGTCCAATGTCAAGGGCAACACCAAACGGGCCATGGTGAATTCATTTTTCTTCATCGGCTACTGCGTGGGATGCATCGCGGGCCCACAGGCATGGACCAAGTCGCCCAAGTACTTGGCCGGCGTTATTCTGGACATCGTCGTATGGTGCTTGCTACTTATCACTATTGCCGGGTACTGGTATGTGTGTGCCCGGGAGAATGCGCAGCGGGACCGTGAACAGGCGGGCGGCGTCGATGTCGTAGAGTCTGCAGACATTGATATGACTGACAAGGAGGACAAGTCGTTCCGCTATAACTACTAGCGAATTAGATTGCGGGTAGGAGATGGAAAGAGACGTACGCGCAATACTATATAACGATACAAATTTGAATTCAAATCAAGGAGGGATGTTATAATGAAGAACGCAATAGATGAACTAAAATGTATAGCAATTCTTGATTGAGTGTGTATATCGTAAACAATTATGTATAAATACACATCTTTCTATCGTATTCATATCTAACATCAAAAACCAATCACATAACACGTACGCATCACAAAGCGCGACGCCTAGGAGCCGTGCTTTGGTTCGATGGCTTCAAGCTCGAAAATGGCCTAGCCATGAGGCAGTCTCAATGAATCACATCCCCGCTACTTCCCAGAAGACCACCCTTGTATCGCGAAACCAAGGCCGAGTGAGATGTGTCCTCACCTATTACCTTGACAGGTAGGACTTCCTCGAAGCTCAGGACCTTGTGTACAACATAGAGATTCCTAACACTCTCACACGCGAATCCAGAGGATAAAATGGTCGCGTAGAAGGTAGTATGTCAGCCTTGCCCGTTCCATGAGGATGTGAAAATAAAGACTTGGAATCCTTGACAGCTCATATATTCCACCACTGCCTGAGCAAGGTATGGCCTCTTTATCAAATCGGATCAAAATTCAATCGTGTCAACCTGTCAATTGACATTGTTTTCGAGGCCAAGTGATCCATTCATGGTGTGTTGGGTCCAGACGCTCGACAATACCATTCATCACATGAGCTACCCATCCCTTCATGAACCATATCGAGTCTAGAGTTCGAAACATCACAGTGTAGTGAGCTAGGATCACCAAGGCTGGGGTATCATTCCTCTTGACTTGATCAATGAACGCGTCATCAAGTATCCATAGCCAACGAATCACGACGTGCACCTTGCCATTTGTAATAGTTTCTGGGTCATCACGAGTCCCATAGACTTCGCGAAAACAGTCCACGAGACCTTGACGAATAACTTCTAGCATGTTATTTTCTGCTTTATGGTGAGCACAACTTAATATGGTCAACCGGGCAAGGTGGCCCTCCTACGGAATATACCCGGATGTTTCATCTTGCAAAGAAAGCAGATTGTTGCCTTCTTCAGGTGGGAAAGGCCCGAGATAATTCGAAAATAATGCCCCTAGCCTGTCTTCTCAATAGCATAACGAACCCCACGAAAAAGTGTCCAACCTGCCACCTAGTTGTCCTCGGCCCTGTTTGCTTTGATACATACAGTAGACCATAAAACAATAATTATCAATAGAGATTTTCGAGGGTTCGTTAGTTTAGATCACTAGCTCACTGTCTGCGTACGTTTTCAAATGGACCAGGTGCAATGAATACAGTATTGGGGCTGCATGGGTACGTCTGCCATATTTTGCTTCTTTTGTGGTTCTACCAGTGTCTCTCCTCGTGACTGAACCTCAATGCAACATATTGTTGATATTAAAAGATGTATTCTTGGCCGCTTCATCAAATTGGGCTTCAGATTGGGTTGGCCAAGGGAATGGCAAGCAATAGCGTGGTTTCTCTCTCTCTTCTTCTTCTCTGGTGGTCTGAATAGTGTTAGAAAACGGTCAAATCCACAGGGGCCAGCCGCGCTCGATCGCGCTCAGTCAGCCTGCCTGCCCGCTTACATACTGACTGACCGGCTGCCACGGCCTATTACCAATCTTCTATACTTGTTGTTTACTTTGCCTAGAAGTAATACGCCAAGATGTAGCCGACCAATGTTGGTCAGTATGTGGAAACTTAGGGTATCTACATTTTATTATATATATATACACAACAGCCAAATCATATACACGGCTGATTAATCATTTATTAAACGTCAAACTGCGCCTCCACGCTTGGACAAGAGAGTTAGTTCTCCCCTCCCTTCTCGCATTACCAGCCGGACTGTCCCTCCTCTCATAATCAATCCGGAACTCGTCGCGGCGCGATATATGGTCCATGGGTATACTATTATTATCGCCTTCGCCGTCGTAGCCGTAGCAGTCCTCGTCGTCGTCGTCGTTGTGGTTATTGTATTCGTAATCGAGTATGCTAGTCTGGCTTTCGATGTCTGCTGCTTTCTTATTACTATTATTGCTCCTGTGGCTGTCGTCATTGCCACTGATTACCAGCGTGGACGAGCCGGCTTCGTCCTTGTCCGGTCTGTCGCCGCCGCTTATGGTAACGGAGGTTGAGGGGGTGTTGATTTTGTTGTTACTGTTAGTATTGTGATTATCGTTGTCCTTGTGTCGCTTGTTCTTGCTTTTGCCTTTGCGATACCGGTTGCCGCCCCGTATATAAGAGGATGTGGGCTCCCCCGTCGATCGGTTGTAGAACACGCGTCTGCCAAAGATGGACTCCAGGAGTGGTGCAATGGTGGGTATGCAGGCGGCTATTATGATTGTGTTTCCTTCGATGCTGTGCTTGTTAGCGTGACGACGTGAATGCGGGTGGGGACGAATTACCTGGTCCAGAGAAAGACGCTGAATGAGGTGTCTGCGATGGTTTTGTTAGTCGAATATTCTCAAGAAGAGGGAGATGAATTTACATGTATAGTCAGACGCTGCGTCCAGACCGGTCAGACGAGTCGCTTTGTAGATGGAGATTGCGCATGCACTGCCCAGTCATTAGCAAGGCAAAAATGACGAGCAACCATGTCGACGTACAAGATGCCCATCCCCAGAATCACAGTCAGGCCAATCTTCTTCTTCCGGTTCATTTGTAGCTTCCACAGCACCGTGGCTGGATATACAGCGAGGAAGAGGTCGAGAAAGGCCGAAAAAGCTATTCAGTCAGCACCATCTTCCCTCTTTGTATGAGTCATGATAGTAAAAGGAAACATACTTCCTGCTACAATAGAGTAATCCGCCAATACCGCCGGGCTCCAGCAACTCACGCCCGCCTGCCCGCGCAAGGTCGGCACCCACATCGTCCTCGTCGGCGAACACTGCGCGTAGAGTATGATCACGCAACCAAATATCATCAGATCCACGGAGCCCACAAACACCCACAGAAACAGCGTCAGCCGCGGCGTCGGGTTCAGAATGCGAACCAGCAGCGCCGTCACGCCGAGTTTCGGTACGGTGAATGACAGAATGCCGGGTACGAAGGAGGCGGTGCTGTACAGCAGGGCTTTTTCCTGCTGTTGCATGCTCAGCACGCTTGTGTGCTCGCCCATGCCCCAGCGGATGGAGGCAGAGACAAGGCCGGCGAAGACGATGGCGCATATCTGCGAAGCGTCAGATGCGATGCTGCATCGAGATGATTCGATTGCGAGACTCACCAGCGAAACTACCATGATATAGTCATCCAAGCCAATTTTGTTCACAATGCGCAGCCGCGTGTACATTCGCGCGACCACAGAGAGCGTGCTCAAGCTCACAAATGCCCACATCAAGCCATTGGTGGCGGGCGGAGAGACCTCCTCGTCCTGGGCCATTATTGCAGGCCAGCCAGGCGACAGGCGGACGACTGAGCGGTATTAGGATGGAGACATGTGTCGATCGATCTCACGACCATCAGATCTTGCAGAAGAGCTCCATAGGGGGGTTGTCGAGAGCACTGTGCAGATAGCAAACGGGCGATGCCATCTTATTTCAAGATTTATAGGACAGGCACGAGAGAACGCTGCCGCTCGTGCTCAGACGCGGCGCTAGCGACTAGTGAAGTTGAAGATGATCATGTCTCGGCAGTTTTCGCTGCAGTAAACAATTAAGGTTAAGCCGTGCTAGTCCAACGCTTCCCCGTTCCATTGCAGCCACGCGGTTGTGTTGATCGTAAACATACGAACAGCCACTAACGACAGCAGTCCGCGAGCTGCGTGTGCTCGGCCTGTGTATAGCATGCCGATAAGCTCTCTCTTGTGGTCTCTGTCAGGCAGTGAAGGTTGGGGGTCGAGGGTTGAGGGTTGAGGGTTGAGGAAGGTGACGAAATGTAAGTAAATTACGCGTAAATGACATACGACTGAGAATTGGGAAACTCTCCGCCGCCCCCGCCCACTAGTGCTCTTCCGGGCCTAGCGCCGGCATTGCCGCTTGGTAACCAATAAACGTCCTCAATTGGCACTCAGGGGTACATACGCCAACGGGCCGCTAGTCCGGATGCGGCAGGACGGCGTTCGCTGGGACGGCATCGTTCCTCGCAATCAGCGTTACGCGGCGGTATCGCATTGTATAGTACGTATGCACTGTCAGCATTTTAACAAGCACAATGCTTTTTGGATTCTAACTGCCACTGCAATGCCACTTCCACTGACTCGGAACGAGGATGCACACGGGAGACTGCGTACCTGGTTCCTCTGAGCAAACCCGTTTCCAGAGTCTACATGACTCGCGACCCGTTTAATTTTAACGGTCTATTCGTCTCGTCGCAGCCCCACAGCTGCCGCTGTTGGTCTGCCCTGCCCTGGTGGCCACCCTGCCCTCATAGGCAAAAGCTAACTGACTTTATATTATAGTAACAATTAGTCCACCAACGCCATATAAATTACATATAAAATCTAGACAGATAAAAACTAAAAACATTGTTTATCTAGCAGGCTAACTATCAAAAAAAAAAAAAACAGTTCTTAAAGCACACTTAACACCAGTTCCTGCGCCGGTTCCTCAACACCAAGAATCCACATCTTATAAATTCTCAGTAAATCTCCCTCACAACACCTTTTTATAAAGTGATTCACATCTCTTACATATAAAGCGCCACCTGCCTTTACCTGCCACTTAGTAGTTTTTCAATTTTTACACACTACAATATCATAAACCTATATAAAGCTCTCACAGTGTATATCACCTAATTCAGCTAATGTAAGACTTTCTTCATAAATCTTTTATAGACAACATGTGAAGCCTAGACTTTATACATTTAATATATCCTTTATCTCCTCAAGAGAGCACTCAATCTTTTTAATATAACAATAAAACTTTTAAATCATTCTTGATAATAAGATTAAGAGCATAATTAGTGAACTCAAAATATTAGTAACTTTACAATCCTCACCATAGATCTTTAATACATAGCTGTCATCTAAAAAAGACACAGATTAAGACAATTAATCTAATACTACATTAGAATTATATAGCTAAATCCCATAATCCTTCCATCTATACTATATAACTCACTCAATAAAGATTTTCTCACAGATACCATAAAACACTTTAAAAAAGTCATTTTTATCAAAATCAAAGCCACTGAGGCGCGCAACATCATTAACAGTTTAACAATAAACATTCTTATATTATTAAAAGAGAATTCCATCAAGAGACTATAAAAGATATATACTATGCAGAGAAAAAAACATCATTTAAATATATTTATCTTAATAATATTAAAAAAACTTAATTATTAGATGAGTAGTATAATTATCCAAAAAAAGAATTCACCATTCTTTTGTTAGCCCAGTAAAGAAATTAAAATATTAAAACCACTTATAAATAATTTTATCTATAATAAATCCATTTTCTAAAAATGCAAAAAGATAATTATCCTTTTTTATATAATTATACCACTCTTCCATATACCTCGCGCCTTTAAGAATAATCAACAGTAGAATAATTTTATCTTTAATATTTATACACTCAATAAGCATTATAGATTCCTAAGATGAATTAGAAACAATATTTTTAGCTAATCATACATATATCATCATCACGGCCTCTCATTTTCCACATCCAATAATAAATGATAAATCCAGTCTCATCAAAGTTCTATATATTTTTAAAAGCAATATTAAGTAGCTTTATAATAGTCTCAAACTCAATAAACTATCACTCAATTATACTATAATGAGCAAAGACTACTCTATTAATTTCCAAAAATTACTGAACAATTCGCTTAAAATCTAATAGTAAGCACTTAAAAAATTAATAAACCCAGTTCTTACCAACCACCGCGCTAAAATCTTCTTTAGATAGCATCAAATTTGCACTTTTAACAATTTGCTGAGTCATTAAAGATGCGCTAAGATTATTTAGACACTGAATCCACCATATAAACACCTTTTTTTAGTCATTAAATAACTTCATATCACCATATATGTGTGTTAAACAAGAGAGTAAACCATCAATACATCTCTTAAGCACTTTCTAATCAACACCAAATTTACGCATTAACAGCAATATTTTTTAATTTTTATCACAATTATATATATCTACAGCCTTCGCTAACAAGTCTTCCTGCTTCAAATATTCATCCGAGAGCATTTTGGTGGTGATTTGGACGTGTAAGAATGGAGGGTTAAGTTTGTGAAGCTTTTGCCCATGAGGGCAGGGTGGCCACCAGGGCAGGGCAGACCAACAGCGGCAGCTGTGGGGCTGCGACGAGACGAATACATAGTACGTACTATGTAGAAAATGACATGCGTGCCGATCGCTGTCGGAAACTTGTACTAATCTGTGCTTTCCCATTATCGAGCTTACAATTGATAAGACCTACTGACTTGGATCGGCCCTTCGTTCCTCTAGTGTAGCGTGATGATTCTGTCAGTCAAATATAGGTGATTAGGTATGAATCGTACGACATATTCAAGAGGGGTACAAAAAGAGTCCATACACTGAAGTACACTAATTGGGATCAGCCCTGGGCGCTTCCGTAACGGGACTGCCGAGGCAGATAGATGTTGGTCATCCAGCCTGCCTTGGTGGTGTGCGAAAGTGCTAAAACTAGTCCAGGTCCATTCACATGCTTGCTCCAGTTTTGATTTGATCGCTGCCATGATTGAATAAATCTAGGCTCTCTTAAGACAAATGTGGGTAAGAGCTGGGCTAGAGCAAATAGTACAATATAGACGTACTCCATCTCATTTCCATTATGAGAGCATTCGCGGGGTATTGGATTGGTATCCCGAAGCAGTGGGTAGCGGGGATCGTTCCTGTCAATGGGATTATTCTTACGAATATGGAGTCTGCCTCATGCCTGCCTGCCTAATTGAGTACGACAATATCATCCGTCCTGCAGGCTGCGGATGCTGCTGACGACCTATTCTCTCACTATATTGGCCGCCAGCTAATCATCATTTTCGAGACTGATGTAGAGTGGCCATGGACGGTTGTTTCCTATCTGGCCTGTCGATCAATTGTCACTCTTGGGTCAGCGAACAGACAGTCCACCCAGCCGTCCTATACAAGGCCATGTTGTTGTCAAGAAACAATATCGTCAAGATCAGGTTGTTCAGAGGGGTTTCTCTAATATATAATATTAAGAAAGATGGATTGAAATGATAGAAAACTTCAAATATCTCATTTGATTCTGATTTTGGTGTTCTTGCACGACGCCATTGCCGTCATCGCAGATATTCGCAGTAGCTAGCTCTACCCCATCGTTAAGCATATGACAACATCAGATAAGCAAGTAATTGCTTATCAAATATGTGAATCATTGAAACTTCATATAAATCTACCATAATGTATGACACTGTTGACGGTAACTGGCTCCGCCGTACGGATTGGGAACTTGTTGGGAAGCTCCCGTCGGATTTTCCATCATATAAGGCCTTGGGATCCCTGGTACTCCAACCCCGGGTACGCCTCCTCTTCTCCTCGTCGTTCACACAGCATAGTCGATGACGCAATAATATTGTAACATGGACTTGACTTCATTAACTTAAGAACTAACTATTAGTCAATTTATTTAACTAGTTTAGTATACTTTAGCGTTAATGTATAACGATACCTGCATATATCCACTTGCACTGGTTTAGGCATGTTTCAAACATAATGGAGCCCAAGGCAGCGAAAACGTCCGATCCTGAAGTAAAACTAACTTTTGAATCCAAGTGAAAATTATTATGTTGACAATGTTTCTAGCCCCTTACTGAAGCCGAGAGACGTATCCTTCAGAAATATGGACGAGCGCATGATCCAAGATTCCAGCCCCTAGTGAGTCAAGCCAACCCATGATATGATATTAAAGGCCTGTTCTAAAATGATTCAACCAAGGAGCGAAAGTACTTTGATTCTGGCGATTTTGCACTCTCCGCAGCTGATAGAGTGACGGATAACGGTGCTGTAAAAACTGGCATGGATCATCCAAAGCGCGAAAGCATCTCACGACCTCATGCTCCAGTCCCTGGCGTTTGCAATGTCAATGAAAGCGCCAACGAGAAACCGCAGGACGAGAAGAGCGACCATCCGGGCATGAAAGACAGCCCTCTCTTTCAACATATCGAGTCGAGTGAGAAACCCGTCTAAAGTATTTATGAGAGTATAAGTTGGAATTATTTCTAATATCCGCAATGGCGAGATTAATTTGGAATTCCACCCTTTTTTTTCTTCGAATTTGGGTGTTTGTCTAGCCTTGTATGTATATTTATACCAAATAGTAAATGTCTAATTTGATACGCCACACACTACTGCAAGAAACTCTCTACACTGTGACACGAAAGAACCTAGTATTATGCACAAGCTCCGGAGATAGAAATAGCTTATATAGAAAAGGGTTAAATATGAATCCAACCACAGAACGCCATTCTTCGCTGCTGCTGTTGCTGCTTCTTATATTAGGCAAATTTGGAAAAGATTCTTTATTTTTTGGCTTACGTGAATCAATCATTGGTATTGTTGAGTCTTAGGATAGCATTATGGGATGTATTAAAGCTGGTTTGTTTGACTTTGTAATGCGCAGCTTTAGCGTTGCACATACCATTTGAGTAAGCTCTGCCGAAGCACTATAAAACAAGAGCTTCGGAGATAGCTCAACCTTTTACGCTCAGCTCTCTAATCGAACCAACCTTTTCCATGAGATTTCCCCTATTTTAATGCATTAAATGCAATATTAAACACACCTTACAGTCTTACCATCTTTTTATAATACCCATTCTATTAAATCCGAGCCATCTCCTGAGCAATGTGTGCACTGTTATATGGCAAGCATATCCGGAATCCGAAAAGACCCACAGCTTAGCTCCGAGCTTTGAAAATATACATGGAGCGCACAGTGTGAACATCTTTCAAATTTATGTACCACCATGTCAAGAAGCCCAAATGGCAGAACCCATAGTCCTTCGCGAGCGCATTGCTCCAGAAGAGCCCATCCTCACTGACAACGAGGCGCAGCCCGGCTTGTCCTCGCATGAGGAGTCAGATCTGCCCAAATGGGCACTTTTCGCAACTTTCTTCTCCATCACATGTAGCACAGGCTTCGCCTCTATTGTCAACGGCATGTTCACCGTGGAAATCCCCACGATAGCCCGCGACGTCGGTCTTGACCAGAGTCTGCTGCTCTGGCCGCTCTCCATCAACTCGCTCGTCACAGCGGCCACGCTGCTGCTGGGCGGCTCTATTGTTGATGTCGTCGGCGGGAAACCCGTCTACATCGCTGGCACTGTTGCGCAGGGCGCATTCATACTGGGCAGCGGGCTTGCGACGAACAGTCTCCAGACGATCGTGTTCAGAGCGGCGCTGGGGTTTACGCAGTCGTTGATATTGCCTTCGTCTGTGCGGATTATCAATGATACGTTTCCGCAGGGCGGCCGGACACGGAATATGGCCTTTGCGAGTATGGGTGGTGGTCAACCTGTTGGGTTTGCGTTGGGGCTTGTGCTTGGTGGTGTGTTTGCGGGGACGTGGGGTTGGAGGCCTGGGTTGTATCTTGTTGGGGGCTTGACGTTCGCGGTGGTTTTGTTGACGTCGTGGGGCCTGCAGGCTGCTCCGAGTAATGAGGACGGGTCTTCGCAGATGATGATGCCAATGTGGAAGAGACTGCTAGATGAAATTGACTGGATTGGAGTCGTGATTGCCAGCGCTTTCTTGGGTATGATAGGTTATGTAATGGCGTGAGTACTCCTCCATCCCATGAAGTCTGGCCTCGCCTAATACATGCACAGCTCTGTGTCGGTTACGCCAAGCAATATCAAATCAGCCACAAATATCACCCTACTCTGTCTGTCTGCATTACTATTACCAGCCTTTGTAAACTGGATGCACAGACGTGAATCCCACGGCCACGCCGCGCTCATACCGAGCTCGATCTGGCGCGGCCGAATCTTCACATCCATCTGCTTGAATGTGCTCTTTACCTACGGCTCATTCAACAGCATCGAGCAGATAATGTCACTCTGGATGCAACTTGTCGAGCAGAAATCGCCGCTCATGACAGGCATCCAATTCCTGCCGCAGACCGTGGTCGGCGTGATTGTGAATATTGTCATTGGCCTGTTGATCCATCGGTGGTCAGCAGGCGTTAACATCATGGGGACTGCAATCCTAGAACTTGTGCCGCCCATATTGATGGCACTTAGTAGCCCGAAATGGGTCTATTGGGCTGCCGTGTTCCCCGCACTGTGCATTAATGTTATTGGCGCTGATTGCTTGTATGTCATTTCCAACTTGGTGATATCGCGCGAGTTCCCCAAGTCGAAACAGGGCCTGGCGGGCGGCGTATTCAATACTACCGCTCAATTTGGGAAGAGCTTGGGACTGAGTTTGTCGTCGGTCGTGTCGGCGGTGGTCACTCAGAATGCGAGGCCAGGTAGCTCTGAAATAGACGCCTTGACGAGCGGATACCGCGCTTCGTTCTGGTTTTGCTTTGCTTTGAATGTTGTGTCTGTTGTTATTGGGGCGGTTGGCTTGAGGAAGCTGGGCCGGATTGGGACTAAAAGCGATTGATGGAATGTATCTACCATTGCATCGGCGGATTTGAAGAATTGAACCGAAGAGAACAACTACTTTTGATAGTGTGACCCCCTGTGGGAAAGGGCCTTTCGCAAGTCAGGCATCAGCAACAAAGTCCCATGGCTGCCTAGACATTCCTTGTGCGTTTTTATCAACATGCGGCACGAGACTGAGACAGACAGCCCTATCTTAAGGGCATACTAACTACATCATCTTTCTAGAAGTGTGCGGTCTTTACAGTGCGAATGTTGCGCGATCTTGCTCGCTTACTTCCGAAACCTTGACTAAGTCAGTCATGATGCTAATAGTATATACTCCCACATTCATGGCCTCCACTCGAGTTAATATAAACAGCTAGCTAAATACATCTGATCGTCTTCTAACGTCGTCGTCCTTCATAGGTTTTACCATAACTGTGTGATCTACAGCAGAGCACACGTATACTTAAATATATCCATCTTGTTACACAGAGAAGTGTCACTCAGTTACTGCTGTACCCCAAACTTAGATGCAATTGTAGCATTGCCAAAGATGGCAGCATACGGGTTTTCGCGCGCTTCGTTCAAGGCGGCACGGTACTGTGAACAGTCAGTATCTCTTCTAAAGAAAGAGTGGAGAGTAAACTCACCTTGAATCCAAAGTTTAGCACGAGCGCAGCCGCAAGTCCAACGCAGACAACGATCGGACCAATCATGTTGTCCAAGTCTTTGCCGCTGCGTTTCCGAATCAGACTGGCGCGTTTCTCGTACATGTACCAGCCCCAGACGGAGGCGAAGACGGCGAAGAATGTGTATACAATAGCGAGCGCCTGGGCAACCATGTTGTCCATGCTTGCGGCATTGTACAATGCTAGCGACAGCGACGCCAGCAGAACGCTGACGTGTTGCCATTTGATGAATGTCCGCTGGTTGGCGAGCCACACCTTGGATTCGACTCGCACCGGCCCGGTATCCTTGATCCAGACTTCTGGTGCTGACACACCTGGTGGGAGTGCCCTCGCTGTTTTTCCTTGGCGATGAGCTCGTGCATATCGGGATGTCGAGAATGACGGGAATAGATTCCCTAAATAGGATGAGCTTGCTGGTCCTCCATTTGCTTCAGCCCCATTTTGAGGTTGTATGGCCACTGGTGATGGCTTCTTGGTTTGCACTGTCTGCATGTTCTCTCTAGCAGGAGTCGCTTTTGATGAACGCTCAATCATTGGCGAAGTACCAGTCAGTATGGCTGATCGTCGACGCGACGCTGGCGATCCCATCATAGACTGCAGAGGACTTCCTTTTGCTCCCAAAAAGCTTCCAACAATTAGATCTTCCTCTGCCCGCTGAGCTTCTCGCTCCTGTTCCTGTTGGAATGCGGTCTCGGGATCCTGGCGGATGTCATTTTCCAATTCTCCAAGCCAGAACGGCAGTGTGTTAATGTTGTCCTCAAAAAGCTGCGCCACTCCATGGACGAATTTGGAGAATCTCGGCGCTTCTTTGACCAAATGCGACACCATGAGATCGTGTAGCCACTCGACATTACGGGCACCACTTCGTAGTTTGATCTCCAGCAAAGCATGAGGGAATCGCGAGATTTCGCCCTTGTGAATAGAGCTGAATGGGTACTGCATGGCCAGCTCATCAATATCCCGCCGATGCCAGTCTTCGGGGTCACGGCACGGTCGTTCCGGATCCAGAGAGTCCTCTCGGATGAGAGCGAGGTCGGTGTCCAGCGAAATGCGAACGCGGTCGTCACCGGGGATTTGGAACGCAGTCCTGGTATAGTTGGCCCGGACCATCGGTTGCAAATCCCGTTCTTTGATGAAAGACTGAAGTTCCTCCACCTCGTTTCTGAGCGCTTCTGCTTGCTGCGACCCCCCACCATCTTCCAGCCTGTGGACCTTTTTCTCGAATTTATATTCTCCTTTGAGAAATTCTTGAACATGCTTCGCCTTGAGCTGCACACGGGTTTCACGGCTGCGGTCATCTTCACAAATTACTTTTTTCTCCAGGAAAATTGCCGGCGAATCATTCAAATCTCCCGACCAGCGAAGTCGCAAAGACGCAGCCTCTGAAGCACGCGTCACCTTTTGGTTGTACAAGTCAAAGGATGAGTTATCAAAATACAACGATGTAATTGTTGGGTCCCGCTGCGAAACATCCAATTCCTTGGAGGTCGTCGGGTTGTACAGCAAGACTGGCAGCCGGCGAAGAATATGTGTTTTGACCTCGACAATGTTATCAGTGTGCACCCAAAATTTGTACGATACGTAGGAATCATGAACGGGCCGGCTGTCAGCTTTGGCGTCTTGGTCTTCTGGCAATTCGAGGCCTAGTATTTGACGAGTAAAAGTGTACATCGCCGACAGGCGATGCAGCAGAGGGGAGTAATCTTCCGAATTGAATGACAGCTGCGAAAGCCGCACTTGAAGAAGTGGGCGAATTCGATACCGCGCACCACGCTTGCGGTCATGTTTCTTGGCAGCCTTGAGGAAACCCGAGAAGTTGATTCGGCTGTATTTCTCCAGTTCGCTGACTTCTTTGGTGATACTGTCCAGTTCCTTGACCACCTCGCCCGCAATCTGCTTCCGCTCTTGCTCATCCTTTGCTGCTCCATCTTTATCTCCAACAGGCTTCTTGGCCAGTGGCATCAACTTGGCCTCGCAGGCATTGGTCCGCTCCCGCAGTTGCTGGGACGTTTCCGACTGGAAGGCATTGACCTTGTCCAACTGGACGTTGATCAGCTCCTGCACAAAAGTTTCCTCATCTGCTTCAGTCCACGGCTGGGTTTCAGAGTCGCTATCGTCGGCGTTGAGGTCTCCTTCGCGCAGCAGGCCCTTCAGCTTTGCGTAATCGATGTATTTTCCCTCCCATGGAGGATAGATCGACGCTTTCAGCGTCTTTCCGAACCGCATTGTCCAGATTGAGCGCGAAGGATAGAAGCTCTTCCGGAAACTGTTCGGGTACTTAATTGCTAGAGAAGAATTGTTTTCCAGACGCCATGCGTGTACTTGCGTCGAGGGCAGAATAAGGTGGGCCAATTTTCGCGGGTGGGCTGTGACCAGAGCTCCGCCGGATATATTCTCTCTCCTCTTCGTCATGGAGCTTGGGAGCAGCACGTGCTGCCGCCGACAAAGTGAATGGCTGACCGCGTTCTTGGCACGCGGGGCCGCGCTGATTGGCTGGCGGTGGCTCCGAGCAAACAGAGCAAACACATCCTTATCGTAAGCCTCGGATATCTGGACTGCAACAGCCTAACTTACAGCTTAATTTTTGTCCATTACTTAACTTATACCTCCATATTCTTAACGCAGCCCTGTTCTATTCGCTTACCGTAATAGTTTGTTTAGGCACGGAAATGTGAATTATTGCTGCCTCATCGTCGACCATTCACACTGCACGTTCCATCTAGTATAACTACTATGGCGTCCGCAACGACAGAGTCCATGCCATTAGCAGAACCATTCCATAGAGCACTGCTCACCAGACATCAAAACCCCTGCTCGCACGTGCCGAACCCTCCAAATTGCAAGAAGCGTGCTTCTGTCGCAGTCATATTTCGAGTGCGTCCCGAATACAATCACCTGCCGCAGTCGCCAGCTCTTGTGCCTGATAAATCTGCTTCGACCCCGCAACAACTGGAGGAATTTTTCTCTCAAGAATGGGTGCAACACGGCGATCCTGAGCTTTTGTTTATCAAACGGGCATCAAGAGTCGGTGACCCGTGGACCGGGCATGTGGCGCTTCCTGGAGGGAAACGAGACCCGGAGGATGCCGATGACAAGGCAACCGCAATTAGAGAATCATCAGAGGAAATTGGCTTGGACTTGACCACGGAGAATCTGATCTTTATCGGGAACTTGCCTGAACGGGTGGTGACTACCTCGTTTGGCCGTGTCCCGTAAGTAGAGCCCCCTATACAGCTGCCCGAGTCGTGGTACCCGCAAGCCAGCAACTAATTGTCAGCACGCAGATTAATGGTGCTTTGCCCGTTTATATTCCTACTCACGTCGAGCGATACACCCGCCCTCACGCTGCAGCCAACCGAGGTAGCGTCAACACATTGGGTTTCTCTTAGGGCCCTGCTGTCGCCGTCAATGCGCTCTGTTGTCAATGTCGATGTCGCCCAACGGTACTCTAAACAAAGCATGCTCATGAGATGGGGAGCCCCTCGCTGGATGACCGGTACCATGGAGTTCTCAGCTCTTAGCCTTCTTCCGACGGAGAGCCTGCATTGCAGTTCTGTGCCAGGGTTTATACCCGATTACACAGCCCCTACCATTTTCCAACGATGGAACCCGTGGGCTAGTCGTGGACACCAACACCACGATAAAAGTCGAGAATTGCTGCTTTGGGGCCTCACATTGGGTATCATAGCCGACTTTTTGGATACACTACCCCCTTATAATGCGGTGGAGCTCTGGAATCACCCGACTTTCACTGCTCCGGACTTGCGCGCAATCGTGTCTCTTCTTACCTATTCTATTCGCAAGAGAAATGCGTCAAAGGTAAAGTCCGCGAGACGACGGCCCAGTCAAACTGCTGCGGACGACTCGACCATGGCGTTGTCAGTCGACGAACACTCCAGTCGCAACCCCGTGAGCCGTCAGACGGACTCCATAGATGATGGCCACCAACACGCAACTGCTATTCTGCTACAAGGCTACTATGACCGCTTACGACTGTCGATTGCGGTGTTTGCCGTGTGGAGGCTGGCTCTCGGAACCGCTGGCTCGTACTACGTTTGGAAGATGCTTCGACGGCGTTGATTTGTAGCTTACCTGATAGACATAGATATAACTACACAGTAAATAATTTAATTATATGGCACAAAACACGCCAACTTCAGCCAGCCCTAGCAATCTGTATTAAATATTTACTGTTTGCTAGCTCCGTAATGTTTTGTGATTGGCTCGGTGCAGCAACGCGATCCGACACCTTATTGGCTCACCGCTACCCCACGGTCCTTCAATCAATACAAACAAATTATCCGCTGCTCTACTCAGTTACACAAATTCTACTGTCTTTCCTCGCGCTTATGTACAGCTTGGGCAACCAGTCATCAGCCGATCATTGATCCGTCTTTCCTGGCTCTTCCTGAGACCGACCGAGACATCCCGACAAAATGGTCGCGACTCAGAAGCTCTATCCTCGCGGCACCGTGAAGCGCATTGTCAAGGCACACGCCGGCCGCAGCATCAGCAAGAACGCAGACGTCTTGGTGAATTCCTCTACTTCAATGCTAGACGATAAAGTTGTTAATACTAATATATCCTATTCCAACTCTTTTAGGTCTTCCTTGATTATATGCTATTCATGCAAGAGTAATACCCCCATTACTTCCACGTCTACCCGTCTACCCGTCTGCTCGAATGCTAAGAGCACTTCTTCTACCAGACTCATGCGCGAAGCATCGATTCGATCTCGCAAATCAGGCGAAAAAGTCATATCAGCGAAGCACATTCGCCGAGTTACGGAGGTACGTTGTCGTCTATACCCTTATACCCCCTACACTGCGAGAAAGTTTGCGCTTATTGATACGATTGCGTGCAATGGAACAGGCCACGCTGCGCAAGATGAAAGGATAGTTGGACTGGGGTCTGCGATTCCTGTCTGTCTGTCGTACTTTTGAGGGCTGTAAGGTTGCGGCTTTGGCGTTCGGTATGGATATGGGTGTGTGTATATAGATTGCATTGGGAGGTGTTTGGTCTTGGAATGCTTTGTTTTCGATGTTCCGTTTATGAGAGGATGATAATCATTAATATGCCCTTCTCGGTCTCTTGTCATTGTAACACGCCTGTATAAATCCTGGGTTAGTCGCAACGCATCATACTACTAGATTCGGTTTGCAACGGAAGGAAGTGTATATATAGCACTACAGCTTATACTCAAATTGCTGGGAGTATTGACACAGAGTGGACAACCACAATTACCAGCTGGGTTGGTAGTGAAAGTTGACTTTGGGGACAGATAAGCATGTAGATTCGGATATGGTATATCTACCAGGTTGCACTTCTTCATGCTATTCCTAATATTTCTGCTATATTGGAAGAGAATCACCCTACTGGCCAATAAAATGATGTTTCAGCGCTTGCAGCACAGAGGATTCTTACAGGTACACTAAAGCCGCTTGCAAATTGGCGACAGGCTATATGGGATCATGGATCATGGTGATCCAAATCACGGAGGGGCTAACCGCCGGCGCTTACCCTCACGGCGCCAACCTTTTTCAAAGGCTATATTGAGCCGTCAACTACCGTTTACATTCGCTCTAGGGATTTTTGTTTCAGCCTTGCTACTTATATCGCATCATGTACAGTCTCATTGGTTAACTGTTTCCGGAAACCATACTCGCACAGGCATCGTAGATGAGCATAGCCTCTTTGAATCGTTTCAACTCACCCCTCTTTGCTTGCAGTGAGCCTAGAAAACCGGGCATTTAAATTCGATCATGTCTTCTCAGGTAAGTTTGCAATTTTTACAATCATTCATCATCAAAGTCTAGGAAACCCTTCAAAGCCTTTTGTGCATCTGTAATTGTGTCTTCACACATATACATTCAAAGACAGCGATAGTGAGTCTTGCTGCTAGCCATACTTGCATGGCATGGAAATGACCAAACCGCTGACATCAAACGAGATAGTCGAGCCTAACTATGTCGGCTAGTTCTGGCTTGAGAGGAGTGTGTGACGTGTGCCTTCATCTGAATAACGAGCACACCACTGCATCATGCCCCGTACCTCGATGTAGAAATCGATGGAAGCGATGCCAGGTTACTGGTGGATGTTTTAAGAAGTCAACAAATTGGTCATATCGGATGTGTTATGCTTGTAAAGACCACCCTGGAGCCCGGAATGATCTGGACTTCGGAGGCCCTAGGCAGAGGGACGTTTTGAGGAGCCAAAAAGATGATTACAAGAACACTGGAAATTCAGGTGGCGATACCTCCAGTGGAGAAGTGAGCGATAGCAGTGCTTTCCAAAGCAGCAGTCCTTGAAGGGTACCTTCTTCAGTCCGTGTCTCTGTGGTCTGAGTATCATCTTTGATAAGTGTTTGAAGCAGCAGAAGTTTTGTTCATCTCAAAGCTGTGGGAAATCATTTTGTAATTGAATCAATGAGATCTTTTCACGGAGCAATGCCTGAGGCCTCAACCTCAGAGCGCCATTTCAAAATTGTCTCCAGATCAACTCTCGGATCTGTAGCTTCTCCTATCAATTCATCCGAACCACCATCATTGAACGGATCCACTACCCATGGATGTAAATGAAGGCGCCGAATGTTTTCCAAAGTCTGAGTTCCATCTCCAAGCCAGAGACCATCATCGTAAGATCGGTGCCAATTCAACAGCCGTGACGTTGCGCTCCATGACTGTTCGTCTGCAGCCTCCCTGTCCAGCCATTGAGGCCTAAAATGTTAGTATCATAGCCAATAAGAGAGAACTTCACTCACTCTTCGCAAGATTCGTTGTTAGTACTATGAGTAATTTCGCAAACGTGAATGTTGACTTTATGTTGCGGGCTCGCCGGTATTCTTAACCCTGATTTCAAAATCCAGTCGATTCTCCAAGCCCGAGGTCTATGTTCATGTTCAAGATGCTCTTTGACGTCGAGACTGAGGTTATCGACTAATGTTAAGCCAAAAGGTGGTGAAGGTGTCCAGGGCACGGATGTCTCTGTTCGACAAAAGTAAGAGATCTGGAACTCCGTCGCACGACAGATATTTGACTCTCCTAGAGTATCTGATAAATACAGTACCTGCAGAAATGACTGGATGGTACCCGTCCAAAGTGCAGCGGGTAAACAGAGCGGCGGCAATCGACTGAGCGCAAGACGGGTAAAAGACTCTGCCTGACTCGTGCAGATGACGGAAACCCATAGGAGGCTTAAATGTGGCGCCAGATTCATGATTGCATATGAGAGTTTCTGAAAATCAAGCTCTCTAGAAGGAGAGGAAGCTTTCGACGGACAAAACGCTTTTTTGATGCCTGAGGAATAAGCTCCAATGAGGTTACACGGAATAGAAGGGTCGAAGAAGGCGCTGCATAATAGCGAATCAAGAGCATCTTGGGTGGAACTGAGAAACATGCATTTATCAAGAGTTTCCAAGATTCTATGAAAGACGGAATCTCTTGTGGGTGAAGTATTCGGATATCTTGAGATGAATGTTGGTGGAGCAAGCTTTGGTGGAGGTGTGTTTCGTGACGTGCACATCAAAACAGAAGCGAGCCCTATGATGAATTCAAATTCTAGGTGTTCAGATATGCAAAATTCCAGGAGAATATTGAACGCCCGTGTTGAATCTAAGGGGGCTTCACCTGAGTCAGCGCTGCTGTAAGTTAGCTGTAAGTTAGCTGTAAGTCAGACAGTACCAAAGGTAGCATTATGAAATGTGGCATACAGCTTGTTGGGTTTCTTTGCACCGTCACGCATCATCCAGGGCGAGTAAAATACACCCCGCTTGGTATCTAACTTAGCAAGCCAGAGGCCCCCCAAAACCATGTTCCAGAAGGAACCAACTGTCTGCGCTTCCTGGGAATGCATCATCACGCAGTTCCAACCTGCGTCCCGAAGTATCTCAACCCAACGGGAAGAGATCACATACGACCAGGCCAAAGTAATACTGCTTAAATAACCAAAGTTTAAGAACGTGAAATCGTCACAAGGTCTAGTCTCTGCGGCTCTGTAATACGTAGGTGACACAAAGCCAAGACATTGAAGGTAGTCGAAAGTCTTCCACCGCCGAGCGCAGTGCGGTTCTATTTCGTCTGTCGTTTCGAGTTGGAAAGATGAACGTAAGATTAATGGAGATTTGGAACCTCCAGCAATATCCAGATTGGCAGGAGGGTCATTGCAAAAGGGAGGAACATCTTCCAATATATCCAGGAAACCCTCGATGTGGGTAGAAGCAGACCCGAAAATGTCAGAGCCTTTTACCGCAGCATTCCTCCAAATTTGGAAACTGTTGTTGGAACACGCGAGAAACTGTGATGTTGATGGGCATATTCCATCTCCAGGGAGCCCTCTTTCAGCATTGTCTTCTTCGCTATAGCTTCCGCTGTCATCGCTGAATAGTCCGTCGCGGCTGGAACTGACAGCGGAGTTGGAAGCACGATTCGTTTCATTGCAGGGAACCATCGAGTTCGAGAAGGCCATTTAACCTGTGGAAAGAAGGCTGGGGTTCATTGGAAGCGAAGTGCGGCTGTGGAACTGCATCCCTGATGCGCGTGCTGACCCCAAAGCCCACGGCCTCGACCGTAGCCACTCACGGTACCATCTGAGAACGAAGTATAGTATGTTCTAGATAGGAACAGCAGGGTTGATATATCGTGTTGAGTAGATACGAGATTTGATGCCTGGCAATCATAGAAGAGCAATATAGTGTCCCCGCGGCAGGCACCAACGCGGCAAGCGCAAGGCGGGCCCAGAGCGGAGACCCAAGCTTGGACAATCCGATCGCCTTCCATCAGCTTCTTCTCCTCTCGTCACACCAGCCTTCTCCTCTTACTCTTTCTCTTTCTCTTCCTCTGTATCTTTCCCATTCGAATCCCACCGTCAAGCCTCGCTAGCAACTGCTCGAGACTTCCCTCACGCATCACACCCCAACACCCTAGCCCTCTCATTCCTGCCCAAAAAGAGCTGACACACGACCTTCTCCACACTCCGGTCTGTCGTACTCACCATGTCTGCCGTCATCAACAACCACCTCCCAACACAGTCCGACACTTCCAAGTCATCTTCGAAGAAGAAGCGCGGCAAGAACGAAGCTTCAGCACCTGCTTCTGTCTCGACCCCGACTCCCTCCAACCCCGATCTGGACGCCGCCAAACCCGAGTCCGTCAATGGTGCCAACGGTGTCCACGGTGACGATGTGGAAACGGGCTTTTTCAAGGAACTTCAACGGTGAGACCACGACCAAGATATTTACTGCTGTCATTATTATGTTATTGTTTCCTCAACGAGAATTTTTCTAATGCTCTTCCAAATACAGGAACCTGCGCAACGCCTCAAAGAAGCTCGTAAGCACATCGCACCAAGCTAGGCGAGATAATCACTGACATATCCCAATTGCAGAATGCCACCGCCAAAGTCGAGAGCATTGTTGCAGAGCATCCCGGAAAGCCACTGGACTTGCTCGTCGCCGAGAAGAAGATCAATTCAGACCAGAGAGCTCAGATCCTCAAGAAACCCGCCCTGCAAGCCCAGGTCGCGCAGATTGAGGAGCAAATAGCCCAATACAAGCAATTTGCCGCCCACTACGAGGAGCGCTTGGTCAGCCAAAAGACCGCTTTGGAAACTGCACACAAGGAGGAGCTAGAAGCCGCTCGTGAGAAGGCCGTAGCAGAGTTGAAGGAATCTCAAGAAAAGACTGTCCGCGCCCAGTTGCTGACACTGAGCCAATTCTTGCGTGCCGCAGCGTCTGTTAGACGCGCAGGTGATGGAGCTGCCGCCGACAGTCAAGCTTTCGAAGGGGTGCTGCTACAAGTTTATGGAGGTAACCTAGATGCCGTTGAGTCTATGCTGAAGCTGATCAGTGGAGCGGACGAGAAAGTTGCTGGTGTCGATGGTCAAATATTGGATGTGACTTGTAAGTCTGACTTTTCCTGAAATTTATGTGCATACCCTGCTAATTACATCTCATTAGACGCCAAAGTGAAGCAACTTTCCGAGGAGCAAGCTGCCCCCGTTCCAGTCGAAGAGCCATCGGCCGCTGAAACAGTCGGCGCTGAAACAACAGGAGCGGTTTCCGACCCAACCATCGCTAATGCAGGTCTGACCGAGCTCCAGGACGCGACGGTGGCCAGCACAGGCGACGCAAGTGCTTTTGGATCCGCGGGCAACACTGCTCAAGCTACCGAACCTGCTCTTGCTCCATCGCAGACAGCTGCAGGAGATGGCGCGAACTCCATGGCGGCCAGCTGGGATCCTCAAAGTTCTGGGTCTCTAGCAGCTTCTGCTGACGAATGGGTCGAGGTGCCACCCAACCCTGCCGAAACCGAGATCGAGTCCCCATCGACAACTGCCGTAGCTCAGGGCTCTACTAGCTGGGCTGAGGATGTGCCAACTGGTGCTGCGCCTGCTGCAGCAGGAGACGGGTTTGAACAGGTGGTTCACCACCAACGACAGAATAGTGTTCGTGGACGAGGTGGTCGGGGACGCGGCCGTGGTGATGGATTCCGCGGTCGTGGTGGACGAGGCGAATTTCGAGGCCGTGGTCGTGGACGCGGAGAATTCAAAGGAGGACGTGGCGGCCGCGGTGGCCTCGGTAACCACGGCCAGCAAGGCAACCGCCGAGAAGCTGTTGCAACAAACTAGGCGAAACAAGAGATAAAAATGGTGTTTTCTAACCGCAGCTATTCGTGGTGTACTTACTGGGAATTGTGGATTGTCGCATCTCAGGATCTAATGTTTTCGCCAAAGTCGGATCTTCCTCCATCGACGGCAACACACCAACGCGTTTCTCAGGACAACTTCTTTTCGACCTGCAAATTCACAATATATCTTCCTCATATTTCTTGCATGTCATTTTATTCTTATTTGATTTTACTTGACTTTTAATTCTCCCTGGGCATGCTGGGCGTTGGTACGGTTGATCCATGGGATGGAAGTCTTTATAAAAAAAGATGGGTTCGTTACCAAGGAGTCCTAGAGAGGAGAGTGGGGGAAACATATTTATCGCATCATCATCATCATCACCATCCAGGCTTTTATTTTCTTTGATTCAGGCTGGGCCAAAAAAAGTTATAATGATGTTTTACCCATCTTGTCATTAGCGTTGCATCTTTTCCTTGATCCTTTGCTTTCGTCGCCCATGATTCCCTGTCCCATGCTCGTGTATTTTCTTTCTTCTATCAAAACAAAAACCCACGAACATGATCCTGTTGCATTTGATACCGTCTTGCTGTGGAAAGGCACAAAAGAATGGAATGGATGATTATCATTATGTCATGTTTATAATGTATAAGTTAATCAGCTGTTATTATTCCCCTATACGATTTGTGGATGATTCCCTTTGGCAGTGCATTTCAATGGTCTTGTTGATATCAACATCAGATTCGTAGGAACAGCAAGGAACAGGAATGATATGTCTTAGTGCTTGTCTTGTGTCTCATTTCCTCTACAGTGCCCTGACAGAAGTGTTAACACCCTCATGATATTATCTTATACAAGTGTTATCAGTAAACAGTGTTTAGAGGGCTCCCCGTAGTAACATTATATGTTAATTACATTTTGTTTAATTTGAATTGCACGAGCCCTCTAATCCTCTTAGTTAATTCCGCTCTACACGTCAATATTGTCTCCAACCCGGGTGTTAACACTTTTGTCCAGGCACTGTAGCTGACTTGCACGTTGCTGCAGCCGATGACGTATTGTAATCCCCCAAAACCAACATCGATCATGTCGTGCTGTCCGTCGGCCGAGGAGATGTCGGTGTCGGCCGAGGGAGTATACGAATGGTCTGTCCCAGTATGGGGCGCAGATGGTTCCCAGTCTCCACAGCAATGATCGGGGAGAGTGTTGTTCATTTCTGCACAGAAACCATGCTGGGATACCCTGATACTACGTAGTTACTGAGCCTTATAAGCAAGACTGGCCAAGGACACAGTTCCTCTGTTTGTGTACCATACGTAAGAGGGGCAGCCCTAAGAAAGCTGCGCGGGGGCTAGGCCGCCATAGGCATAAGCCGCAGCCAATCGATCTGCGACCTCATAAATCAGGCAAGCACTGGCCCAGGTCTAGTCCAGATATGCACTAGCGCGAACAGAGCTCCTGCCTCCTGCCTCAAGCATGCTAGTGAAACGCCAACTGTCTGGTATGCAGCCCACGCTGTGTGCGCTCATACTTAAGCCAGCCAACCCCCAGGAACTGCAATGCTGTTTCATGCTCAGAACACTCGACTGTGAAGGATCGATCATTCCAGCTGCCATTGATCCCGGGGAACCGGCGTCTGGTTCATTGCCGTGGAGATCTCGTCCAAGAGACATGACATATGCATACAGCTTCATATTGAGTGACGAGCAAGCAGATATTATAAACTAGTTCATACAAACTGGCGCGAGCATTGGCTTGCAACGAGCACCGATTTCCTGTCTGACCCGAACTAACCCTGCCTCGAATCGAGAAATCGAGTCAACAACGCGAACATGTCGACGGCCGCGCAGAACCCCTCCCCACCATCGGCGGACCAGACACGGCGCAAAAAGGTGCTTCGCGTGATCTTCATATCACTGCTACTAGATCTGGTCTGTTCAATTCTGATGCTCTTCCTCTTGAGAAAATCCTAACTAACGACCTAACGACCGCCAGATATCATTCACATTCATCCTCCCCCTCTTCCCCTCGCTCCTCGACTTCTACCTCAAGCACGACCCCTCGCCGGACTCGCTGCTAAACCGCATCTTCCACTACCTCAATGCATACAAGAACTCATTCGCCAAGCCGATTGACTCGCGCTACGACATCGTCCTGCTCGGCGGCGCGCTGGGCTCGCTCTTCTCGCTGCTCCAGGCCATCGCAGCCCCTGTGATCGGACATCTCTCTGACCGCCATGGCCGCAGGACGGCACTCCTCTGGTCCATGTTCGGAAACCTCATCAGCGTCGCGCTCTGGGTTGCTGCGACTGATTTCAAGACATTCCTCGCCAGCCGTGTCGTGGGCGGACTGAGCGAGGGGAATGTGCAAATGGCAAATGCCATTGCCACAGACATAAGTGACGAGAGCCAGCGAGGCTCTACCATGGCTATGGTTGGGGCATGTTTCAGTATTGCCTTTACTTTTGGTCCAGCTCTGGGCGCTGCCCTGGCCAATGTCACGACCATCCGAGCCAACCCGTTCGCGACTGCGGCCGGGTTCTCGCTGTTCTTGATCGTGCTGGAGACTACGTATTTGTACGTAGCTCTGCCGGAGACGCATCCGCGGGTTGTCGCGGGGACGACCAGTGCTGCAACAGAGAAAAATGGCAGCGGCCAAAGCAACAGCAAGAGCAACTCTGCTAGCGAGAAGAAACAGGACCAAGCACCCCGTCAAAAGTCCTACACCAACAACCCAGCCCTCCTCAACCTGGTGCACTTGCTTTTCCTCCTGCCATTCTCCGGCATGGAGTTCTCCCTCCCCTTCATCACCGCCACTCTTTTACCGTCCTCATCTTCCGCAAACCCCTCCGCCGTAAACGGACGCATCCTCGGAATCGTCGGGCTGGTCGCATCCCTCCTCCAGGGGACAATGGTCCGGCGGCTCCCGCCCCTTCTGACCGTGCGCATCGGCGTAGTCGCATGCGCAATAGCGTTTTTCATGCTTGCCAACATCAGCTCGATCCGCGGCCTGCAAGTATCCGCGTGTTTCCTAGCTGTGACCAGCGCCACCGTCGTGACTGGGCTGAATAGTCTGGGTAGCCTGGAGGCGGGCGCCGAGGAGCGCGGGATTGTGCTAGGAAGGTTGCGCAGTTGGGGCCAATTTGGGCGGGCGCTAGGGCCCTTGGGGTTTTGCTCGTTTTTCTGGTGGGTGGGTAGGGAAATTGCGTATACTGCTGGCGGTGTCGTGATGCTGGGTGTTTGTGCGGTTGTGTTTGTGTTTTTGAAGAATCCGAGGAAGTAGACTGATACGTCTTGAGTAAGAGAGGTATATGTTAGAGGGTTCGACTTCTAGAATCATGCACGTGATGAACTAAGAATGCTGTATTGATATCTAGAACACATGTATAAGAGGGTATAAATAACAAAGAAGCAAGAGTGGAGACCAACAAATAACTTGGATCACGCATAAAAGTAAGATAGACATACACCGCAGCATTGTGTATATATAAGAGTATCATTCTCCAACACCAACATGCCGACCAGAACCCGCCACATGTCTGTCAAACGCCATCTTCTGATAATCACGCTGATGCCGTCGGTATCGTAGATAATCATGACCATATAACCGCGGAAGATCATCCGCAGTAGCCAGCGCAGGATGCGGCTGCGGCTCGACAAGCGTGCCCCTCGCCTTGCCCAGCAACCAGTCCGTCAGCGTGACAAACTTGGCCGTCCGATCCCATCCATCCGCCTGGTCGGCATGCTCAATAGTGTGTCCCGCGATACGCCCCTGCTCGTCAAACGCAAAGATGAACAAGCCTTCAAACCGGCCTTCCTTGCCAGGTGAAAAGATAGGCGTGTCGCCACCGAGAAGGGTGCTGAGGTTTTTGTTCGTGGCGGATATCCGGGATTTACTATTGTTGTTGCCGCTGTTGGTGCTATGATGTGAACGTGACGACGCTCCTCCGGCTGGCAGCGTCGTCGCGGAAGAAGCTGCTGCTGCCTCGTTGTTGGTACTGGTAGTAGAACTGCTGCTGCCGCCTTCACCCCGCGGCTCTGTCTTCCAGCGAACAACTAGTCTCTCCTCGCCGCAGTCGGCGGAGTGCTCGCAGCCAAGCACAGAGTCGGCGCGGACCATGCGCTCGCTTAGGATTTGCAGCTTGACGTTGCCCAGTATGGGCAGACTGCTCCAAGCCACGGGCACAGTCCATAAAGCTGCGCGGTAGAGCACCCGACCCTTGACGTTCGGTAGATGCGGGTGTGTTGAGGGGAATAGGTGGAGGGTTATTTGCGGCGAGAGGAGTTCACTGGGCAGGGCGTTGATAAGAATAGATGGGAGGAGGGGCGAGAGTTTCCGGAGTGCTGCCAAGGTTGCGTTAGATGGAGGTTCTTAGGGAAAAAGAAAAAGAAAAAGAAAAAACCTACTCTTGCCTAGCTTCAGAACTCGCTCGTCCGGCGGCTTGTGATCTGGCCCGCCTAGCTCAGGACTTGGAGAGCCGCTGTGCAAGACCTTGCCGTTATTCCTTTGCGCATTGCTATTGTTGAATGGAGACAACGCTCCTGACGGCACAGGTGCAGAGACCCGCGAAATGAACAGCTCGTCGAGCTCGCCATGGTGCGCTTCGTGTATTCGCGCAAGCGGTTTTGGCGTGACTTGGCTGAACCGTCGAGGATGGCAGCAGCATCGGCGCACGCTTCGGGATGGATTCGTGGGAAGATGCGGCGCTGCTGATAGAGATAGCAGTGGTCGTTGGTGATGGCCAGGTCGAGTGGCCCGTAGCGAGAAAGAAGAAATAGAAGCAGCCGAGCCGTGGATGACAAAGGGCTTCGGCATGGCGAGCTTCTTTGTTGATTTGCTTTGCTTAGTTCATGAGAGAAATCATGCAGCAGCACAAAATGATATTGTAATGCAGGTTTACATTTTTCGATTTGTTTTGAATGCGGTTGGAAAAGGTCAAAAGGTCCGGCGGCGGGAGATGGAGATGACGTTGTTTAGACCGGCCCGCGCTAGGGGAGCAGCCAATCAGCGCTACCAATTACTATGCATGCCCAGAAACACCGTACGGTATACAGCTACAATACTGCAGTCTATGTTTGGAGGAGGAAAATACTTGAAAAAAAAAAAGTGAGCTTGTCCGGGTATCTTATGCTAGCTAATACATGCCAATTAACGGCATCTGAGCAACTGCCACGTAGTTGTTCAAAGTTCATGCGAAAAACAAAACAAACGGAAAGAAGAAATTGAGAGCAAAAGACAAGGCTAGTCAAGACTATCCCGTGGTCCACCACGCCGCATGAAACGGCTAAATCTGCCCTGGCTCTGACGGGAACGTCCGCCCTGTGCATAGCTGTGTGCAGCAGGGTAGCCCCGGCCTTGACCGGTAATCGACGCTCGTAGATCTTCATCATCGTCATCCATGGTAATGGCGCTTGTGTCGAAGGCGTCGAGATCAGAGTCCACGCCGCCTCCACTCCAGCGCTGCAGAAAGCGGCGCTGTGCCTCTGTTTCCCGTGTTCGTCGTGTATTTGTTGATGGAGGAGGAGGCAGGGCTGGGCGGTGATGGCTGTCTGTTTGTTGCCGTTGATACTGCTGTCGGCGTCTGGCGGAAGTTGACATGGTATTGGCATTCGCACTTCCTGGCGTTTGAGTGTTGGCCGACACGCCGGTGTCGAGAACATGCTCGGCATATGGATCGTGTGCGTCGTCGTCATCCAAGTCCGAGTCGTCGTTATCCTCTAGCTCGGAGTCGGTGTGTTGCCATTCGCCCTCGTCCCGGTCATCTTCCATGTCCTCATCTTCCGCATCGCCGGCTTCTGGTATCTCTTCATCAAGATCCCGTACCATGATGCCATCTTGCATGTTATTATCATAAACCTCATCTTCGTCCTCGTCTATATCATCTTCGTCATCGTCCTCATCGTCCTCGTCTGGAAAACCTTCTGGAATATCATCATCCAAATCCCGCTCCATCAGCCCTCCACCCACCGCCTCATCTTCCTCATACCCTTCCTCCCCTTCCTCAACCAACCCTTCCTCCTCATCATAATCCCCAAACCCATCATCCGCCTCAGGAATATCATCATCCAAATCGCGCTCCAATTCATCAGCACCGATCCCGTCTCCGCCGTCCCCAACTTCCCCAACCCCATCACCCATCACAGCCTGCTGCTGCAACGACGGGTCCCCAAACGCATCCATATCTGCACCGGGTACACCACCCGCCGCTGCCACCATAGCAGCCACGTTCAATTCCTGCGTTGCCGCCGCAAGCCCCTCTTCCCGCTCCGCTTCCTCCTCTCGCATCCCCAGCATTGTCTTGGGACAGCCCGCAGGCTTTATCCAGGCGCATCCGAACGAGGCAATATTCTCTTTGCGCAGACGCAAGGCCCGCTCCTCCAGCTGCAACAAGGCGAGACTATCTGATGGTGTGGTCGAGGAGAACAGCGCGCGGGACGATGTTG
This sequence comes from Eurotiales sp. R13A2, assembly GCA_023625935.1. Lineage (NCBI taxonomy): Eukaryota > Fungi > Ascomycota > Eurotiomycetes > Eurotiales > Eurotiales sp. R13A2. The sequence continues at coordinate 55,853 of JAMAFV010000010.1, read as the reverse complement.
CATATTGCTGTTGTTGACTGTGGTGTTGGTGGTGGTGATGCGATTGCTGGGCAGCTGAATTTTGCCCATGATTGGGGCCGGCGCCGTTGAGGAATTGGCGTCGCGCTGTGTCGTTGTTGTTGTTACTGTTGCTGTTGTTGTATGGAGAAGAGCGATTGGAGCCGAACCAGAGCTCGTGTGACTGTGGGTTTATGTGAGTTTAGTGTGGTTGCCATCTGGAGAATGGAAAGACGTACATCACGAGGCGCAACGAGCGGAAGAGATAGCATTCTTCCTCCCTCGAGAATCCCAATCAAGATATTAGTGTGTAATCTGCAGATGCAGATTTTCAAATAGTACAACGATTGTAAAATCAACAACAGTAATGGCTCCTCTCCGTGAACATCTGTAAACAAAGTTGGGAGGGTGATTGATATAGGGACATATATATAGGGTGCGACTACTGCGGGACTCGAGGAGGCTAAAGTCGATAATCGTAATGATGTGAAAAGGCCTTCGGAATCAAGTGAGAGCGCAGCGATTCCAATCTTTCTATCATTGTTTTGGTTTCTAAGCAGTTATCTTTGGCTTGCGCTGAGGTCATCCATTCTGCCGCACAGCTTAGTCATAAGGCGGTCAATATAATTTACATGCAAGTTGATAAATAATATTAAGAGATCAACATCGTTCTGGAGAGTGGAAAAAGTATACGCAAGATAATCTAATAGGGTGAATTAAATCAAGCATAACTCTTTTCTTTTGTAAATGATTGGTTGGTGGTTAAAACATGCAATTATACGACAGAACATCCATCTTAGGGCTTGGATACATTCACACGTGAGTCAGCTTCATTCATAAGTTATAACTAAGGTATACATACTACATCTGGCGTAGTCTATGTCAACATCATTCAAGAGCTAAGCGACTGTCGCAAAATTTCCAACCACGCAAGACCAGATGCATACGCAGTAGTACGCTCGCTCGTCATTGTCAGAACATCCGAGCCAATTCCGCTATGTAACAGATGTATGTAATTGCAGCCTGCTTCGTCAGGCTGCTCTGTTTGTTAGGGTTTCAGGTGGTCGAAAATGAAGAAAAAACATCCCGAATTCTCCCGACCACAGCATCAGCGTCTTCGGTGAGCTCAAAACAGAGCTAGCCTGAGGCTGCCAGATCAGCATCGGGGAGACTCGGAATGCCAAGGTCGACCTCTCTCTGGATTTTACTACATAGTACATGCAACATGGAACATTTCCGCTAGAATATCATGTGACTGTTTTCATAGACGTACGTATTTTATTATTTGCGGCCATGTGCTGGACTCGGTCTAGGACTATTTTACTCCTTTTCGACAACTTTGATCATCCGTACGGAGTACGAAGTATACAATAGCTGATAATAAGCCGTTACCACCATCGGGAGTCGCAGGCAAGTCGAGCGGGGATTGCATGTGAGGCTGCATTTGCATGATTCTGTCTCGTCACAGTACATGCAACGTGCATATATAAGCTTTGTTCCGAGTACCGCCATATTGATTAGTTTATAATTCACGTTTGCAACCTGACTCTACACCATGTATTTTGTACACTGTACTCCGTACAGAGCCGTAAAAAGGCACACGATCTTTCCCGTACGATTTATACGTACCCCCAAAATGGAGACTGGTAACCCATACATACATCGAGTGGGGGGCCCGGACTTGGGGTATTTTGCTCCGGCCGGGACTGGAGTGGACGTGGGTAAAGTGGATGTAATAAATTGTTCGATGCAGATGCAGATGCAGAGGCGGACGGGGAGAAACTCTGGCTTGAGCCCACGCAATGGCTGTCGATGGCACGGTGGTATGCTGCATACGCCGTCGGATGTCCGCATCCTACCTGCTCCTACAGCTGTAGTAGTCGTAGTGTTGATGACAACTATGTACTCCGTACCAGGCAGACTGATTTATATACCCACGCATAGGCAATCATTAATTGAATTTTATTTATTTATTTATTCATTCATTAGCGAGTACCCCGTACAATGCTATTGTAGGATTTGCCAAGATGTCGCTGCAATAGAAAAAAAAAAAAAAAAAAGCAGACTCGAGGAAGATTCGGTGCGCAGTAGATAGCTGCCTGAGGCGCCGTTCGCTGAAGGGAATTTTCCATGACCGTTCCAATTTGATAATTATCAGGCGCCCGGAGAGCTGGCCAATGGGGCCTGCGGGCGGGCGTTGCGGCTCCCGCCCAGCCGACATCGGCTACCAAGTATTGACTCTCTGAGCATTGTTTATATGCACAATTCTCAGTAAGATGGTAGGAGAGGGTCATCTATTTTCTGACAATGATGAAGATTCACATTATATATTATACATATCTGCACTCAGCTATCAGTGTCATGGCTGGCAGGCAGGCAGGCAGATAAGCGGTAGTATATATCGAGGTTAATGCAGCGTGGGGTACATCCGTTCTCCGTAAGCTAAAGCCTTAAAGCCTAAAGCAAAGCTACCAGGCTGATGTGACTAACGGAGCACGGTTAGCCGGCGCCCAATGGGAGGCCCTGCTGTGCCTCTCTAACTCTCTGATGCGCGTTCCGTCTGGATCTTCGGGTCAGTGCTTCGGTTAGGTGCATGCACGTCCTTTCTTTTTTCTTCTTTTCTTTTTTTTTTATTAAAAAGTTTCATGATGCGGGTTATACTATTCGCTGGGATCTGTATACTGCTTCTAGCAATGAGATGATGGTGATGATCATGATCCATGGCCATGAGGGAAGGACTTATCTTTCTTTTTGGTCATGGTGATCGTGGGACTCGCGTGCTGTTACTGTACTCTGTGCTGGAATGCGAGATTGCCATCAAAAAATACATAATGCCCGCCAAGAGCAGGGCGGCGGTATTGAATATACGCGTACGTATACCCATACGTTTCCGTACGCGTATGGGTAAAGCTGGTATTCTGACTAACTGTTATATGGGCCTGCTGATTGGCCGGCAGGTTGCCTGATCCGGGAGGAAAGGCTCGGCATCTGCGAACGGAGCAAATGCCATGCAATTACATGTGGTGGGGAGAATTGGGGGACGAACTGTGAATGGCATAAATGCGGACTATCGTTCGTCCGTAGACGAAGTACTACCTCGACAGCTCGAGTCTACATAGTGTGCGACGAGACATGAAAAGGCACATGTTCTCGTCGCTAGATGCCGAAGAAGGACTTTTGCAGAGCGGGGTAGCAAGCCAATTCGTTAGTCCGTCAGCTACGTATATCCATTTCATAAGAGTATAAGTATGTAGTAGAAGCAGGCATAGCGGAAAAACGCTACCTGGCCGATTGAGGAAACGGATTCTGCCGACACACTGATCAGTCGACGAACAACGAGCACAGCAGATCAGTTGGTGAATTGCTTAGTGCCTGAGACTGTCTCCCCGCAAGATTGTCATGGCATGCAGCCTACAATTTTATTATTCACTTCCTCCGTGGCATGGTCGTGGAAGAAACCATCGAAAGTATGCCTGAGGCAGCAGGAAGTATTGGCGAAATTTCCGCTCCGGACGGACGCAGCGACAGCAAATCAATTCGCGTCAACACCAGCCAGCCGCGTGCTGTGAGTGGCCGGGCAGCTCCTGCAGCGCTCCGGTCGCCGGTGTATTGTCAGCGGGAATGCTCAATACCGTACGATAATACCGTTCGTAATACACCCAGTATGGGAACGAATACCAGTGGGCCTTGACATCGGCCGGCAGCAGCGCCTTCTGGTCATGCAATTGGCGCCGCTGTGATTGGCGGGAGCCGCTTATCTTGCAGATTGACTCTGAGTCTTCGTGCTTGCAATTGATCAGGGATCGCGGGGTACAGACCAGAGGACACAGATTTCTGAACTTGAGGTGGAGGATGACTGCACTGGCAAACCATTGAGGGCAGAAAATCCCGAGTGAGTGTAGTAGCAGCAACAGAAGTACTACTGTACTAGAGTCTAGTAGTACTGTAGAGCAGCGAAAACCGGCCAGCGACTGTCTCCGAAGACGCAGCAGCAGGGCGGGCCAAGCCTGATGGCATTATGGTAATATGCAATCGCAATACGTATGGCAGGTCGGATTTAATTAATAGTACGGAGTATGCTGCAGAATGCAGCGATGGAAAATGTCGTCCCGCCCGAAACGGACTGCCCAGAAGGACCCCGTAAATATTCCTGTGCCGACCAGCCAGACATCATCCAGCAATTGTCAGCTACCAGAATTTGCCACGATGCCCCAACTTCTGACCACACGACGAGAAGATGAAAAAAAAAAAAAGTTCCCCACAATGTTCTAATTTCCTGCAAGTGCGACTTCCGTACCTCAGTTACTACGACGCCCCCGTACCGGGTACTGATTATTGTAATTCTAGTTGTAATATGGTGAATGTCTAAATTACACGACCGGTTCCCATACAGTCCCCGTACATTCCCGTACGCTCCCATACGCTCCCATACACTCTCCCTTACGGTACGGACAGGCTGAGGGAACCACTAAAACAGAATCCCGGGCTGCTCCTGCCATACACCAGCCAGCTAGTTCCTGCTCTCTGTCGCTCTGCCTGCCCCTCCTCCATTATTATTTATTATTTTTCTCTTTTTCCCTTCCCACTTCTTCTTCCCTTCCTCTTCACTTCCTCGCTTTTCACTCTCCAAGACGCTGGGTTCGATTGCCATCCCTACTGCTTCCTTCGTGTCTGCACGCTGCGAACAGCTGTTGACCCACCCCAGTCGTCGTGACGACAACTATCGGCATACACCCCGCTCGCTCCCTTTCCGCTATCGCTCTGCTAGAGTCGACAGCAAGAAGGGCTCGAAAAAAAAAAATCCAGATTCAACCCGACACCAGACAAGAAAAGTCCTGGGTTTATATTCCAATCGCTCCTTAGACCAGAAGAGACAAAGCACGTTCTTCTGTAAATTCCAAATTCAAGTTCACCTTTTCCCACTCTGATTCGCGTTCTCTGTCGGCCACCGGCGGAAGAATGGGTCTCTTGGAGGAAGTCTACGGAAATGAAATAATTGACGAGCAAGCTCCTCAGGAGTATAACGAGTATCGATCGGAGAAGGGTTTTGGCTGGGCTGATGCTCTTCCTGCCAAACAGGGTCTTTACAACCCTGAACTTGAAAAGGATGCTTGTGGTGTAGGCTTCGCTGCGTAAGTGGCTCCAGCAGTGCAAATAATGAAAAGTTGGATTGGACGGTGTCAACTGACAGCTAGATATTAAACAGCCATATCAAGGGTAAAGCGAGCCACAAGATCGTTAGCGATGGTACGTTTGTCCTTCAATTTAATCTTACAATTTGGCCAGTCTAACACATTCTTCCATAGCTCGAAGTTTGCTGTGCAACATGACTCACCGAGGAGCCGTCGGCTCAGACGTGCGAGACGGTGACGGTGCTGGTGTCATGACCAGTATCCCCCATAAGTTCTTCGTAAAGAACTTTGCTCGTGAGGCCGGGCTGGAACTCCCCCCCCTAGGGCAGTATGCTGCCGGTAACCTCTTCTTCAAACCGGACACCGACACACTGAAAGATTCTATCGCCTCTTTCGAAGAAATCGCCACCTCTCTGGGTCTGCGAGTGCTCGGCTGGCGAGAGGTTCCTCGCGATTCGACTCTTTTAGGACCCGCGGCCCTGTCGCGTGAGCCCACTATCATGCAACCGTTTGTTGTCCTACGTTCTGCCTATGGAGAAGGCAACAAGCCGGAGATAACAGACCCTGAAAAGTTTGATGACCGTCTTTTTGAGCTACAGCTGTACGTTTTGCGTAAGCGTGCCACACATGTGCTGGGTTTGGCCAACTGGTTCTACCTTTGCTCTCTCAGTAACAGAAACATCGTGTACAAGGGTCAACTAGCCCCCGTCCAGGTGTATGAATATTACCACGATTTAGTCAATGTCGACTATGAAGGTCACTTCGCTCTCGTGCACTCCCGTTTCTCCACCAACACATTCCCCTCCTGGGACCGTGCACAACCGCTACGATGGGCGGCTCACAATGGTGAAATCAACACTCTCAGAGGTAACAAGAACTGGATGAGGGCGCGTGAGGGTGTACTGAAATCTGATGTTTTCGGCGACGAGCTTGATTCACTCTACCCAATCGTTGAAGATGGCGGTTCTGATTCGGCCGCTTTTGACAACGTTCTCGAACTTCTCATGATTAATGGTGTTCTGTCTTTGCCAGAAGCCGTCATGCTGATGGTCCCCGAAGCCTGGCAAAACAATGCTGCCATGGACCCCGCCAAAGCTGCCTTCTACGAATGGGCTGCATGCCAGATGGAACCCTGGGACGGTCCAGCTCTGTTCACCTTTTCTGACGGTCGCTACTGCGGTGCTAACCTTGACCGAAACGGTCTCCGTCCCTGCCGTTTCTACGTGACTGATGATGACCGCATTATCTGTGCCTCCGAAGTTGGTACTATCAGCCTGGATCCCGAGTCTATTGTACAAAAGGGCCGCCTGCAGCCTGGAAAGATGCTGTTGGTCGATACTGTTGCTGGTCGCATCATCGATGATGCAGAATTGAAACAGACCGTGGCTCACCGCCAGGACTTCCGCGCGTGGTTGGACAAGGAACTGATCACTCTTCCTCTTGTTGAGAAGGGATTACTTGCGCAGAGCCACACTTACGACCTTACACTCGACGACGCAACTCTCCAGACCGATGTCAGATTGAAGGCTTTCGGATACTCATTCGAACAAGTCAGCTTGTTGTTGGCTCCAATGGCCGCTGATTCCAAAGAAGCATTGGGTTCTATGGGTAATGACGGACCATTGGCCTGCTTGGCTCAGCAGCCTCGTCTTCTTTACGAATACTTCCGTGAACTCTTCGCCCAGGTCACCAACCCGCCAATCGACCCCATCCGAGAGGCTATTGTCATGTCGCTAGAGTGTTACGTTGGTCCACAAGGCAATTTGCTTGAAATCGACTCTACTCAGTGTCACCGTCTCATGCTGCCATCGCCAGTCCTCACATTGAACGAATTTGAGACCATCAAAAACATCACAAAGGTTAACCAAGATTGGAACGTCAGAATCATTGACATTACCTTTGAAAAGTCCAAGGGCGTTCAGGGTTATTTGGATGCCCTTGACAGCATCTGTGAAGCAGCCACCGAGGCTGTCCTGGCTGGTGACAAGGTCCTTATCCTTTCCGATCGCGCTACGTCTGCTGATCGCGTACCTGTTTCGGCTCTGCTTGCCACTGGCCTGGTTCACCACCACATGGTTCGCAACAAGTGGAGATCACTGGCTGCTCTCGTCGTCGATACTGGTGAAGCACGTGAAGTTCACCACATGTGCGTTCTTCTCGGTTATGGCGCTGATGCAATTTGCCCCTACCTGGCTATGGAATGCATTCTCAAGATGAATCGCGAGAAGCTTATTCGCAAGCCTTTGTCCGACGAACAAGTTCTCCAGAACTACAAAGCCTCCTGCGATGGTGGTATCTTAAAGGTCATGTCCAAGATGGGTATTTCCACACTGCAATCTTACAAGGGTGCTCAGATTTTTGAAGCTCTCGGTATCGATGACGCTGTCATTGATCGATGCTTTGCAGGCACTGCTAGCCGCATTCGCGGTGCCACCTTCGAGCACATTGCTCAAGACGCATTTGCTTTCCACGAGCGAGGCTACCCATCCCGCCCCATTACCGAAATTGCCGGCTTGCCGGAATCAGGTGAATACCACTGGCGTGATGGTGGTGACCCTCACGTAAATGACCCCACAGCCATCGCCAACATTCAGGATGCTGTTCGCACGAAGAATGATAAATCGTACGAGGCGTATGCTCGCTCGGAACATGAGGCCATCAAGAACTGTACCCTCCGAGGCATGCTTGATTTTGACTACGAACAACGCGCACCTATTCCTATCGATCAGGTTGAACCATGGACTGAAATCGTTCGCCGTTTCGTCACCGGTGCCATGTCCTACGGATCCATCTCCATGGAATCACACTCCACATTGGCTATTGCTATGAACCGATTGGGTGGCAAGTCCAATACAGGTGAGGGTGGTGAAGACCCCGAGCGAAGCAAGGTCATGGAGAATGGCGATACAATGCGCTCCGCTATTAAGCAGATTGCTTCCGGACGATTCGGTGTCACATCCAACTATCTCGCTGATGCCGATGAGCTCCAAATCAAGATGGCCCAGGGAGCCAAGCCGGGTGAAGGTGGTGAATTGCCCGGCCACAAGGTCTCAGGCCCTATTGCTCGTACCCGTCACTCAACCCCTGGTGTCGGCCTCATCTCCCCCCCTCCTCACCACGATATCTACTCCATTGAGGACTTGAAGCAACTTATCTACGATCTCAAGTGCTCCAACCCCCGTGCTCGTGTCTCCGTCAAGCTTGTCTCTGAGGTCGGCGTCGGTATCGTTGCCTCTGGTGTCGCTAAGGCAAAGGCTGACCACATTCTTATTTCTGGCCACGACGGTGGTACAGGTGCTTCCCGATGGACTGGTATTAAGGCCGCTGGTCTGCCTTGGGAGCTTGGTTTGGCTGAAACTCACCAGACCCTTGTTCTGAATGATCTTCGTGGTCGTGTCATTGTCCAGACTGACGGTCAGTTGAAGACCGGTCGCGACGTCGCTATTGCTTGCTTGCTTGGTGCCGAAGAATGGGGCTTTGCGACAACGCCATTGATCGCTATGGGATGTATTTTTATGAGGTGCGTCCGCGCTGCTGTTAACACATCTGCTTAATTCTACGTTTGGAGCTCAAAACTGACTTGTGATTGAAAACAGAAAATGCCACTTGAACACCTGCCCTGGTAAGATTTACAACAAATTTTGATCATGAAATGAAAGTTCTATACTAACTTAGCCCAGTTGGAATCGCGACGCAGGACCCCGAACTACGCAAGAAGTTCCAAGGCACTCCCGAGCACGTCATCAACTTCTTTTACTACGTCGCCAACGAGCTTCGTGCTATCATGGCCAAACTCGGTATCCGCACCATCAACGAAATGGTCGGTCGCGCTGAGTTGCTTAAGGTCAGGGATGACATCCGCTCTCCCAAGCAGGAGAACATTGACTTGTCTCTCATTTTGACACCAGCCCACTCTCTGCGCCCCGGCGTTGCTACATACAATGTACGCAAGCAGGACCACCGCCTTCACGTGCGTCTCGACAACAAGTTGATTGCCGAGTCCGAGCTTGCCTTGGAGAAGGGACTTCCTTGCAGAGTTGAGTGCGATGTCGTTAACACTGACCGCGCTTTGGGTGCTACTCTTTCCTACCAGATCAGCAAGCACTATGGCGAGACTGGTCTGCCACAAGACACCATCCATGTCAACATCAAAGGTTCTGCCGGTCAATCATTCGGTGCATATCTCGCTCCGGGTGCTACTTTGGAACTTGAGGGTGACGCAAACGACTATGTCGGCAAGGGATTGTCTGGTGGTCGTCTTATTATCTACCCTCCTCGTGGCGCTGTTTTCAAAGCTGAAGAGAACATCATCGTTGGTAATGTCTGTCTTTATGGTGCTACCAGTGGTACTTGCTTCTTCCGTGGTGTGGCTGCCGAGCGATTTGCTGTCCGTAACTCTGGTTCCACCGCCGTTGTCGAAGGTGTCGGCGATCACGGTTGCGAGTACATGACTGGCGGTAGGATCCTTGTTCTTGGTTCTACTGGTCGTAACTTTGCCGCTGGTATGTCGGGTGGTATTGCTTATGTTCTCGATGTCAACCAAGACTTCCACTCAAAGATCAACATGGAAATGGTTGAGGTGTCTGGATTGGAGGACCCAGCTGAGATCGCGTTCGTCCGTGGTCTTATTGAGGATCACCACCACTACACTGGCTCTGAACTCGCAGCACGTATCCTGCTTGACTTCAACCGTGCCCTTCCTCGCTTTGTCAAGGTTCTTCCTGTTGACTACAAGCGTGTCCTCCTCGAGGAAGCCGCCAAGGCTGAAGCAGCAAAGAAGGCCGAGTTCACCCTGCCCAAGCTACCCAGCACACCAACTCCCGCAGAAGAGAAGAAGGAACACAAGCATGAAGACGCCAAGAAGACCGACCTCCTGGATATTGAAGACAGTGTGAGCGACTCCAAGACTGAGAAGAAGCGTACTGCTTTGATTCTTGACAAGACTCGTGGTTTCATGAAATACCACCGACGCAGCGAGAAATACCGCAACCCGACTACTCGTACCCGTGATTGGGCCGAGCTTTCGACACGTCTTACTGAGGATGAGCTGAAGTTCCAGTCCGCACGTTGCATGGACTGTGGTGTCCCATTCTGTCAATCCGACTCTGGCTGCCCCATCTCCAACATCATTCCTAAGTGGAACGAATTGGTGTTCCAGGGACAATGGCAAGACGCTCTCAACCGACTGCTGATGACAAACAACTTCCCCGAATTCACCGGTCGTGTCTGCCCTGCTCCTTGTGAGGGTGCCTGTGTTCTTGGCATCAACGAAGACCCAGTCGGCATCAAGTCAATCGAGTGTGCCATCATTGATCGCGGCTTTGAAATGGGTTGGATGGTTCCCCGTCCCCCACCCAGCCGCACTGGAAAGACAGTGGCTATCATTGGATCTGGTCCTGCTGGTCTTGCTGCGGCTGATCAGCTCAACCGTGCTGGACACTCAGTCACTGTTTATGAGCGTGCAGACCGTGTCGGTGGTCTACTCATGTACGGTATTCCCAACATGAAGCTTGACAAGAAGGTTGTGCAGCGCCGTGTTGATCTCATGGCTGCCGAGGGCGTCAAGTTTGTCACCAGCACTCCTGTTGGCCCTGATGAGCAAGTCTCCATGCAGTCTCTGCGCCAAAGCAACGATGCTGTCATTATTGCTACTGGTGCTACTGTCGCTCGTGACCTGAAGATTCCTGGTCGTGAGTTGGAGGGTATCCACTTTGCCATGCAGTTCTTGCACAAGAACACCAAGTCTCTGCTCGATTCTGAACACGCTGATGGCGCTTATATCTCCGCCAAGGACAAGCATGTCGTTGTCATTGGTGGTGGTGATACCGGTAACGATTGTATCGGTACATCCGTGCGTCACGGAGCCAAGAGCGTGGTCAACTTTGAATTGCTGCCGCAGCCTCCACCAGAGCGTGCCCGTGACAACCCATGGCCACAGTGGCCCCGTATCTACCGTGTGGACTACGGTCACACTGAGGTCAAGACCCACATGGGCAAGGATCCTCGCGAGTACTGCATCATGTCGAAGGAGTTTGTCGATGATGGCAATGGAAACGTCAAGGGTATCAATACCGTGCGTGTCGAGTGGACCAAGAGCGCCTCTGGTGGTTGGGACATGAAGACCGTCGAGGGTAGCGAGCAGTTCTTCCCTGCCGACCTGGTCATGTTGTCCATGGGTTTCTTGGGACCTGAGGACAGAGTCCTTGGCGAGGAGGTTGAGCGTGATGCCCGCAAGAACGTCAAGACACCACCTGGCCAATACGTGACAAACATTCCTGGTGTCTTTGCTGCCGGAGATTGCCGTCGTGGACAGTCCCTTATTGTCTGGTAAGTTTGCTACTGATTTAGATCGTGCATAATAATTCATACTAATTGATCTTCCAGGGGTATCAACGAAGGCCGTCAAGCCGCTCGTGAAGTCGACACTTACCTAATGGGCACTGGATCCCTTCTTCCAGTGACCGGTGGTATTGTCCGTCGCCCAGCTGCTGATGCTGTTCCTCAAGTGACAACAACTGTGGCCGCTTAAATCCACCGTCTCGCGTCAATGTTTGAGATGACCCAACAAAAAGTTCGCACAAAAAGATTTTCTCTCATGTAAAACGAGAATACTTGTGTCTTCTATTCTGAACCAATACCCCAGAGTCACATCTCTTGATGAGTCGGCTCGCTTTTTTATTTCCTATTGTCAAGAATCTATGCTACATGATGTATGACAGCGGTTGTTTTCTTTCATTTTCATTTTTTTTTATAAATTGGAAAGTGGAAAGGGAGGCATTTGTTTTATGTTTCATTTTGTTCTAGAATTGCCTTTTCGTTGCGTTTCATTTGTATGTCTGAATATGCTTTTCTTAGTCTGCTGTGAATAGTTCTGTCCCTGGTTGTTGACTAGTTAGTCATAATCAATGAGTTTATTCAAATACCTTGCCAACGTAAATCGAGCTTATCTTTCCATCTATACTTGTAGAAAATCCGCGTAGAAGAAATCGATTGAGTGAGAGTGAAAATGGGGGTATATATTTACAAGTTCTCCAAAATCTATTATACACAAAATAATCTATACAGCCTCCTAAACCCCATGTCATAGAGTTCACAATCACTTCGTCGCGCTCCCAACAACAACCTGCTCTTCTTTTTGTTGGTGCTGCTCCGACAACCTCTCATAAGCCTCTAGATCGCCTTGGAACGCGCCTTTTAACGACTCCATCCTGACCTCCCAGACATCCTCACTACTCGGTCCGGTTTTGTATTTGATAGCCTTTTTCCGGTAATGGTTCCGGATCAATTCCTTGCTAGCCTCGTCGGTTTTCCCCTTGAATCCCTGCGCTTTCATGCATAGCCAGAAATTTTCCCAGTGTTCGCTGCACGACCGCAGTTCGCCGTATCGGTACACGTTCACCCACTGTCCGCCGAATGATTGGCAGAAGAATGCGTAGTCAAAGGCGGAGCGGCAGGACATGGTGTCTGGGTAGAGGGAGTCGGGGGCTATGGAGGCAGGTTGTTGGGGTTGTTGGTCTTGGTCTGGTTGTGAGGATGTTGAGGATGAGTTGGAGGTGGTGGATGGGTTCGAGGATTCAAGGGCGCGGAGAAATTCGCGCAGTTTATTGTCGGCTTGTTCGTCGCGGGTAGGTGGTTGCGATGGTGGTAATGATTGTTGCTGCTGCTGTTGTTTTTGTTGTTGCTGATATTGCTGTGCTGAGTCTTGTGGTTGGTGTTGCTCGTTCTTGCCCCCGGAAGAGGAGGACCACGGCCACCAGCCCATTGTGAGTGTTTGAGGAACTCGGAGGAGTGTTTCGTGGTTATGTATTCAGCTGCCTGGGACAATGGAAGCTGAGTCGGATGGTAAGAACTGAGTAATGGCTGGAGTCGGGATAACAGCGCGATTGTATGAAGAGTCGAGCAGGCCAAAATTTATCGGATACAATACCGTACGCGATTGATTACGGGCTTGGCGTCGATTGCCGCAATTTGGGCCTTAAAGCTAAGGCTCCGTACCTTAACTGTGCGCTAACCTGAATTAGCTATAGAGTGTAGAGTCGACGTCATGCGGTCCGGCTCGAATCTGATCGCTTGACTACAGCTCTCGCCGGAAAATGATCACCAAATCAAAATACAGTCGGTAACTGCAGTTGTATGGCAGGATGCGCGTACTAGGCAGTCTCCGCACTCAGTGCTGTCGTTACAGGGCTCCCTCTTGTGTCTCGAGAAGGCTTTTGGTTCCCCCGCATCGATATGCGCTGATACGACACAATTCGACAACAACACCAACGACGACATCTACAACAGCAGCTGCGGAGAATTCCATCTCTGATGACCTTCAGCAAGGCCATATAGCTGTAGGGCCCGATGAGGCCATCCTGTTTATCAATAGTATGCCGAAATATTTGGCCTTTGGAAGCTTGCGCATTGACTAACTGATGAATTGATTAGATATCCTTCCTCTACGACTCCAATGGCTCTATCGCTATTTCTTGGTCGGAGACACTTTTAGCGTTGAAAAGGTTTTAAAACATGTCGATAAACCCTCATATGCTGCCGCCGACCATTGGGCAATTGTTCAACGAGCGCTACCACCCAACCTAAACGTGCAAGTCAAACAGGTAATCCCGCGACTTAGCGAGGGTGGCTTATTTATCAAATATTCTGTCCCTGCCGAAACCAAAGAGAAACTTGGAAAAGGCGGAGTCGCTGCTGCTGTTGATGCATATTTGGAGCAAAACCCCATTCGTCCATGGTTCAACCCATTTGATCGCGTCGGCGTGGGTCGCGTCCTGGGTAAACCGTGGATTGAGGACATGTATCACCTGCCTAGTCCAAAGGTCAAGGTTGAATTCTTGCCTTCTTCGTCATCGAACCCTCCAGCGGAATTGACCCCAGAGTCTCTGTATTCGATATTTCGGAGATATGGCAAAATCAAGGGCATCGAGAGACAGCCCGCTGACTCAAAAATACTACCTAAATATGCCAATGTCGAATTCACCAGAGCCAAGTACGCTATTCTCGCACGAAGTTGTATCCACGGAATTACAATTCCCGAAGACATGAGTGGTAGCCTCAGCGGTAACACAGATCGAGGAACTGTACTGAAAATATCTTATGAGCGCAAGAGAAAGACCCACTGGATTAGAGATTGGCTTTTTAGCCATCCTCGTATAGTGATACCCGCTCTCGCAGCATTGATTGCGGGTATCACTGTTATCATATTTGATCCGATTCGCACGTTTTTCATCAAGGTCAAGGTCAAGTATCTACTAAATTCCGATGAAAATCAGCCCCTGTGGTCATGGATTCGAAAAGAAGTTCGCAAAGCAAACTTTCTCTCATTCAAACGCCGCAGCGAAAAGAACGTACTACGAGCCATTTGGGATGATCGCCAAGAAGAAATTTCCCAGTTGCAATCATGGTTGATCGAAAATGGAAATACTTTCATTGTTGTCCAGGGGCCTCATGGTTCTGGAAAGAGAGAGATTGTCATAGACCAGGCTTTGCGAAATCGAAAACACAAGCTCATCATTGACTGCAAGCAAATACAAGAAGCCAGAGGCGATGCACAGACAATCTCCGTGGCGGCTCAGCAAGTCGGCTACCGGCCGATATTCTCATGGCTGAACAGCATAAGCAGCTTCGTAGACCTGGGCTCTCAAGCCGTTATTGGCACCAAGGCCGGATTCTCAGAGACTTTGGACTCTCAACTCAGCAAAATATGGACCAACACTGCAACTGCTCTCAGGCAAATTGCACTTGAGAATAGAAAACAAAGAGACCGGGATTACGAGCTGTCTGACGACGAATACCTAGAAGCTCATCCAGAGGACAGACCGGTGGTTGTTATTGACAATTTCTTAGGGGGCTCTCGCGACGGTATCGTCTATGAGAAAATCTCCGAATGGGCAGCGGCCTTGGTTACTAGCAACATAGCACACGTCATTTTCCTTACTCCGGATGCATCATATTCCAAGCCACTCAGCAAGGCGCTTCCGAACCAAGTCTTTCGCTCAATATCCCTAGGTGATTGCTCGCTCGAGGTTGGAAGGAATTTTATTCTTCGCTATCTGCAGCATCGTGAGGCAGAGGGCGAAAAGGAAGAAGAACCAGGTGTGCCACCGCAGGAGTTGGGCGACTTGGATGAATGCATTAAAATCGTTGGAGGCCGATTGACGGATTTGGAGTTTATGGCTCATAGAATGAAGTCTGGCGAGAGCCCGAGAGGTAGAATCACACCCTTCAAGACAAAGTTTTAGTTGTATTTGCTAATATAGCCCAGGTGCCGTCAAACACATCATCGAACAGGCAGCCGCTGAAATTCTCAAAGTTTATGTCCTCGAAGCTAGTCATGGGGACTCGACATGGACCCGTGAGCAAGCTTGGTACTTGATCAAGAAGATTGGCGAAGATGCAAACGGCACTGTTCCTTACAGCGGCATTGTCATCTCAGATTTATTTGCTGAGAAAGGCGAACAGACTTTATCTGCGCTTGAACAAGCAGATCTTATCAGCATTGTATCTGTAAATGGCCGCCCATCAGCCATAAAGTCCGGCCGTCCCGTTTATCATGCCGCCTTCAAGTATCTCACCGAAGACCAGACGCTGCGAAACAGGCTTGATCTAGGCATTCTAGCTCAATTGATAGGCAAGGCAAGCAGTGACGTTGGAAAGTACGAAAATGAACTTCAACTTTTGGGCAATCTGAAGAAGTATCCTACCGAGCTCAATGCCCGGGTACACTATATTGCGCAGAAACTCCAAGATACTCAGGCAAAGTTGGAGAAATATGAAAGGCAAAAAGGTGCTTTGGCGAAGTTTTTGCAAACGGCGGAGTGATTGATTACAAATCTCATCTCAAGTTATGAAGGTGATAGTAGGTTTGTCAGAGGTTGCAGCCAGTGTTAAATAACTATTACTCTTAAATGTATTATCTAGTCGGAGAGATAGGTGTGTCAATATTATTCAAATAGTCCCTACCTTATGTGCAGGATTTTCCCCGCAACAACAGATTTCCTCATTATCCTAGGTGCTAGCATTGGAGAAGCTCGTCTACATAATGGCTATGTAAAATGGAAATAGAATTCGCTCCTTTCTACCGGGAGCTAGATCTAGAGGATTTGTTAGGGTTCTCTATAGATAGCACGGAATTTATAGCTCCCTGTTTACATAGAATGAATTGGATTCCACCTCTCTAACCCAGAGACCCCAAGGTCTGTAGGCCGATTCTTGTGTCATCAGAATAGTCCCTTCAATTTCTCCTTCGTCCAGATATCTTATATCAGGAATAGAAGTGGATTGCCCATTCGAGTATGCCGCCCGTGTTAACAGCGCCGTTGTCTGTATAGTGGCATTCTTCTGAGTATAAACTGCCCGTAGAACTGCTTCCTCAATGCTTCCACCTTGAACAGTAAATCCATGACCGCGCATAAGCACTACAGCATGCTCTGGGGTGGAGGAGTCGCCAGTCGCAAAGTGTGAAGCCAGTGCTGCTCCAAGATGTGTGTTTCTGATTAGGAGATCTTTCCTATCCGTCGGTCTAAGATGATCGGCGATATCAAAGACAGGGCTCTGGCGTCCTTGATAGGGGTTTCGCTGTCAGAATGTTTTTCAAGTCAAGTTCGATGAGGTAAACTTACCCACAAAGCCTCCCATATGGCAACATGCGCGCATTGGGACTCCTGTAAGATGTGAGAAACCTACACCATTTCAAATATTCAAAGTTACGAGTGTGCACAAACCGGAAATAGTGTACGGAACAACGGCTTCAGAGTGACTATGAATGACGCTCTTGACATCCGGATATTTCTTGTAGACCTCGCTATGTATGCATCTCTCGGAATAGCCTTTGCCTTGGCTAGGATCCATCGGCTCAGCGTCCTTGACCCAGTACTCAATTAGATCCTCCTTCGAGTTCACCAGCGCCGGCGCAATATATCGTGACATGATAAAAACATCGGGCTTCTGTGGATGGCGGAAGGAAAGGTGACCATAGGCGTCCAAGACACTACATAATTGCCATTAGGTCTGGTAAGAAGTAGAATCATGCTATACATACCCCTGGTAATGCAGGATGTGGCATCCCGTAATGAACTTACGATAGTGCTCTTGCAAAATATCCGCATCGGTAGACATGGTGAATGATTGTCCAAATCCTAAACATAAGGCTCAAGTCGATAGCCGGCATAGGGAAGAGAATCTCTTTAAATCTACGAAGTTGACCCCATATTTTCCACAACATTTGCGGGGTGCAGCAGCTGCCTCGGAGTAAAGTCCGAGCTCGGAGAGACGCTTATTAAGCAGCCGTTAATGTTAGGGTAAGGGTTATATTTTAACCCTAACCCTAACACATAAACGACTTATACACGCCTCCAAACTTGATCGCACAGCGTCTCTAGAGTCTGATGCGCGTATAAATATGCCCGATATCAACTATGCTCCTCTCTATACAGCCAATAATACAGTCGGTTTTCCTATCGCAACGTTCCACTGTTTCTAGTCCCTTGTATATCCGTGATATGAGACAGGCCCCTGACTAGCGCCCGTTCAGGCTAGGCATACCCACGCCCACGTCACCTTAAGGCTGATTTTTACATGCTTCACAACCGACACGGCACGTCCACACCATCGTCGTGTGCATATTGCGCGTCTTCTCTCCAGGACCAACGGCGCAAGGTCTGATTCGACAAGTTGCCGCCAAGACACGATTTAGCATATTTTAAATGATTTATTATTATCCTGTGGGCAGCGCTGTACGAAACATTTTAACAAACAGTGGGCATTGCATTCCAGCCTGGCGCGCGGCGTGGCTTGGGTAGGAAGCTGGATCATCTACTTTTTAGTTTTCATTATATACATAAGTGCATGGCCACTCAATAGCACGCTCTTACTGGCAGTGATCACTTCTGATGCCATTACTCCATCGACTGGGCAATTTTGATCGACGCTCCTCTGAATGTGAAACGGCAATTCAGATCCTTGCCCATCAACATGGAGAAACCACTCAGCCTATCGTCATCACATAATGTGATCCAGCGGCTGAAAGATAACTCAGAAGAGTACTCCTTGTTTATTCTACTAGCCATCCTGCTGCTCTCGTGTCTCTCAACACGAACCATTACCGGGCTGCAGAGTAAATCACAACCATCATCAGATGGTGAGCCGCATCCCGTGCGCAAACTTCCGTACTGGATACCGGGAGTAGGGCACGCTCTATCATATTTCGTTGGCCACCGTGACTTTTTACTTAGAGCTCAGTAAGTCGAAATGAACCACGTATATTAACTTCGTAGAGATATTTACTAATGTTAAGATCTTCCGTAGGAAGACTATGAATGAGCCTGTTGTTGCACTGCAAATGGGCCTGCACACACAACAATTTGTGTATTCTCCTGATATGGTGCGCACGCTTCTCCGCTCTAGCGAGGTGCGATCTGGCGTGTATTCCACAAGAGTCATGGAGAACTTTGTGGGCGATCCCGGGGCATTCCGCAAACTGTCGCCGCAGACTTTGGCCTCAATCAACCGTTCGCTAACACCTTTAACCCAAGAATCACACCTCACAAAGATCACATCAGCTATAGCGAGAGCCTTGGAACGAGAGACGACAGACTTTGTCTCATTCAACCGCAGTCTTGTTGACCAAACCGTCTGGGAACGCAATGCCCGTATTGCGGTAGAAGACAGCACCAGCAACGATCCGGCCAGTTGCCGGGCCGACCTATATGCGTTAACCAGAAGCTTTGTGACCTATATTACGACACAAGTGTTTATGGGACAGGCCATACTAGAGTTCCACACCGATATTTTGGATGACCTGTACCAATGGGATCGTGGATATGTGCCATTGATAGCGGGGGCTCCGCGGTGGATCCCTTCGCCTGCCACCTCAGCTGCATATGGAGCTCGCGACCGCGTGCAAAAGACCGTTTCAGTGCTACAGGCTGCGTTCGCGGCTTTGGAGGACGGCCGGAATGCTCCCCTCGAGTTTCGGGATTTGGATGACGTTTCGGAATTGATGCAAGAGCGGATGCGAGTGTGGAGAACATTGGGGATCTCATCGTCTCTCGCTGCACGACTGGACACGTGGTTATTGTGGAAAATCACTATGGATTCCTCAAAATTGATTTTTTGGCATATCATTCGTTTATTCTCTAATAAGAAACTATTAGCGAATGTGCGGAAAGAGATTGCACCATATGTGCAGGTTTCTCATTCAGATCCAAAGGTAACTGGGCTTCCAATCGTGGAACCGCCGAGGATATCTATCGACACGGGAAAGCTATTCACAAACTGTCCGCTATTGAAAGCGACATATGCTGAGACAATACGGCTAGATTCCAATCCAATCTCATATCAGCAACTTACTTCCAATCTGACCTTGACCGAAACTGAGAACGACGCAGTTCTGCGAACCAGTACTGTTGCTGGCGGAGGTGGTGGAAAACAACCTCGATCCTACAAGCTTCTCAAAGGGGACGTCGTAGGCTTTGCCAGTGGTGCTCACCATATCGATCCCGCGTATTATTCGCAACCTAACTCATTCGACCCTGAGCGTTTTCTTGTTTCAAAATTGAATGATGACGGTGCAGAACCTGAACAAAGCCCTTCATTCGATTGGCAAAATCTTATTCCGTTTAGCGGAGATAAGACTTTCAGCTCACTGCTGGAACGGCAAGTCTTGTTGATCTCAGCTGCGATTATATCCCTCTGGGATATTGAGCCAAAAAACAGTCAGGAGAACGAGGGCGAGTTCAAAATCCCTGGTCACAGGCTTTCTGAAAATGTCTATATGCCTTCTTCCGATGTGAGGGCTCGACTGAGGCGGCGGCATGCATAAGTCAGATACGAGAACTCTTTAACATTGCCGAAAAGCTCCGATAAAGATACTTCCAGTGGTATGTGAGCGCCTCAAAGCAGTGGTACAGCTGTGATTTGTCAACTTTTTAAAGGAAAAGGAAATCGGGAAAAGATCGATAATGGGTAACTGCTAAATTTAACTTGCATTTTGGAAGGAGTTGGCTGCATTTCTGTATTAGGGTTGTTGTGCATTGTGGTAACAGAAATATACCTGATTGTTTCGCTGAGCATGGGATTTTGTGTCTATTAAAGTACCAGTGTTGTCTTACAAAAGAGCAAATTTGCAACATGACTTCTCTCTACTTATTCTATCTCTTATCAACATTGGTAGACATTGTGTAGCTTACTCGAAGGTACCCCAGAGGTTGATAAATATATGGTATATATGTTGAGGTAGACAGGGATGTTATCTCAAATAATCTATTTTATTTGACGATATCTGTCATCACCGTAACACAGATATAAAATCAAGACATCTGAGGTATACCTATTTCCATAGCATATTCATATCAAACTCGATCTGGCGCGGACACTGTACCCAACTCTATATAGGCGCCCCAACGTACCGACTTTTAATACCCATTGCTCGGCGTTGCCGTTGCCCAGTATCTCTTAGACTCTTCCGTATCACTCTGGAAAGTCAGATTCTCTCTTCTTGATAAAGTAGAAGTGAAGTGACTGAATCGATTCTGGTCATCAGGCGACTAAGAGGCGGTATTTTTCAATATGTCGAGCGTAGGCAGGAGGCAAGCGACCTGAAACCCTACTCCGATTTCAACGTAGGTCTAGAATAGGATGACGGAAATGGTGCCTCGGCAGGTCGGAATGATGACTTAGCACGACTCGTTCTGGAGTTTAAGAGTGGGAAGGTGAACTGATTGTTGAAACTTCTTGGTCAATTGTTGAAAGATTCGTGCCGAGGATTTTCGTATACTAATTTGTGGTACCTTCAACTTGTTTTTGGATCCGCATGATCATTCTCAAAAAGTCCGGCAACAACAGCACTTTCACACAAGCCGAGCGCAGCGTTGCTTCGGATGGGGCGGTTATTAATAATCAATAGACAGGGATATTGTTAAGACATTTGCTTCTAACTACATTCTGTGCTTAGATTGGTGCGATTTGCATATCGTCGATGGAACCATGCCGATCATAGGCATAGCTGAATACAAGCCCCACGTGTTATTTGAATAGCGCCCCAAAGTCTGACCTGGCAATACACAAGAAATATGTAAAATCCGGCGGCAAACAATACAAATAACGACGTACTTTCGGATGTTGATGCGAGACGGCGGCCGAGAAATCATCAGCAAGAAAGTTCATAATTTCCCTTCTGCCCCAAAACCAACAACACGAATGAAATATAATCAAGCGCGATGCCTTCTGTAATCCGGATTGCCATTTCTGGTGGTGGCCTGGCTGGCGCATCTCTCCTCCGTGCTCTCCTCCCCTATGCGCATCTTGATGTGCACATCTTTGAGTCAGCCACCGCATTCAAGGAAGCCGGCATGGCCATTGGATTTGCTCGAAACGCCCTCGCCGCTCTAGATCTCATCGGCCGGTCAGCAGCGCAATGTATCAAACAGGCTGGAGCAGTGCCCATGAGAGGAGTCCAATTCATGCTGGCTGAAGGTGAAGATGCAGGCAAGCTGATCGACCGAACCAATGAAGACGGCCAACGAGTTGTCACCATCGTCCATCGTGCCGATTTTCTGCGAGAATTGCTAGCTGACACTCCCGCGGAGCGCATGCATGCTTCTAAAAACCTCCACAAATTCGACCGGAATAGTGATGGCTCTCTCACGCTCCATTTCACCGATGGGACTTCCCACGACTGTGACATACTTATCGGGGCCGACGGTATTCGCAGTACAGTTCGTAAGCTGATCCTCGGCGAGAACGACCCTGCGGCATCTCCTAGGAACACAGGTGCATGGGCAGTCATGACTTTGAAACCCTATGCTGAAGCTCAAGCTAGCATTGGCAAGGGGCCTGTTAACATCGAGGATGCTCGTGAATATTCGTGGATCGGCAATGGCTCATACTTAATGCATAATGTTCTAAGCCAAGGTCAATTGGTGCAATTAGTCATCTCTTCCCACGAAAAGGGTTCAGAGTCATCGGACCGCTGGCACCGGACTGTAAGCGCTGACGAAATCAGAAAACTTTATCAGAAGTTTCCGCCGCATTTGTACAAGGCTGTAGACGAGGTACGACTGTTGTGTTGCCTAGTCATTTTTCTTTCATACAAGCACTGACAATAGATCATGTAGCTGCTCTGCAACCAGCCTGAGCAACCAGCTATGTATCTCTGGGAACACCCACCGGCTCACACCTATGTGTCCGGCCCTGTTTGCATAATGGGCGATGCTGCACATGCCACAACACCTTGGCAGGGCTCAGGAGGTGGCATGTCCATCGAGGACAGTCTCATTCTCTCCACGTTGCTCGGGCGTACCAAAACGGCTGCGGAGGCACAGATAGCTTTGAAGGTGTATGACCAGGTTCGCCGCCCGCGTACGCAGCGAATCGTCGAGTCGAGCAGGGAGACGGGGATGATCATTTGCGGTCTGGGAGATGGGGCTAGATTGAGTTTAGGGGAGCTCAAAGCGAAGCTATTACCCAGGTGGGATTTCATTGTCGATTTCGATAATGAAAGGCACCGTGATGAAGCGATAGAGATCTTGAAGCAGGAGTTAATGTAGACTCAAAGTGAGACTGGCCTTATCCGCAACAGCAAACTATTTTGCTCTCTTATTTTAAAGAAAATAGTATGTCAGTAATTTAAAAACCTCATGTGATGTTTTTGGGCAGTACTTTGTGTAACTAAATAAAAGACTAATTTCACGGATAATATCATTGGTCTTGCACAAGCACTCTCCTTCTAGACCTGAATTCAAAGGAGTAATTTTGTTCAATAATATGTCATATTCTTGGATTGAATTTTTCAG
Organism: Eurotiales sp. R13A2; assembly: GCA_023625935.1. Classification (NCBI taxonomy): domain Eukaryota; kingdom Fungi; phylum Ascomycota; class Eurotiomycetes; order Eurotiales; species Eurotiales sp. R13A2. The sequence goes on along the minus strand of JAMAFV010000010.1, from coordinate 32,932 downwards.
ACAAAATTAAACAGCAAACAACCAGCACTGTCTTGTCGGCGTTCAATAGTGATATTGCAGTCAATGCAAAATCCAAGACACCATTTATTGAGTAAAAGCTAATCTTATTATTTGAAAACTTGTAGCAGAATTTGATGTGCCTGATCCCCTGATTGATTCGGATATATCCTTTCAATGCCCTGCAATGACAGGTAGAAGCAAGAATGATCCAGTAGCACTGCCGGTGTATATCGTTGTTGTACCACCAAATACATCCACTGGTCGATCTTCAGGATGATTATGCAACCACGGACCTGAGCCTCTCGAAACCCATTCTGTAGTAGATGTGCCAGGTGGCAGAGGCCGCTCAAAGTCCTTGCCACTTATCTGAAGCGCGATCTGAAAACCAGCAGGCAGAATGATGTGTGTCGGCCAAATCTCAATATCAAGCTCGTAAATCTTACCAGGCTCTAGAAGTTGAATCTCATCATGGCTGTGGTATGGCCGATATGGTAAAGTGAGTTTAGGGTCAAGTTTGCGGTGAGATGCGCGAAGCCATCCTTGAGCCAAGGGGGTGCGTGGATCAATAGAGCCCAGGAAATCTACTTCTCTACCGTCTGGAGAGAATGCTTGTAATGTAACAAAAAGATCCGCATCTGAGGTTGAAGACGAAATAAACAGCTTCGTCGCCAGTGGACCTGTTATTTCTGTCTCGTGACTGAGAGGAGACGACACGAAAGTCACGGGCTCGCCTAAAGCTTCAAGTAAGATACTGCTCTGTCGAACTGGAAATTGCCATGCCAGAGCCTTCTTTGAAGCCTCCATGTAGATATTTGTCCACCGAGTTGATTTCAAAGGCCATTCAGACTCTCTCCGAAGCTCAAAACTGGTACTGAAGGGCCTTCGTATGTGGAGCAGCACAGGTGATTCTCGGTCCCATCCATTATCAAGGCCCTTCAGAAAATGATCAAGAAATTTTCTTTGCATTTCCATCTTTTCATTGAGATAGAACCACTCTTCATGTCTACCGGGATGAATTTCTAACCATTTTTCGGTTGATGCGGCCCGATTGAAGGCTTCATAATTTCCTCGACCGTGAAGTCCAAACCCACCCAGATTAGCTGCACTGAGGAATGGCACCGTTATTTTAGACCAGTCGGCTGAGCGGCCTCGGTAATATTCATCGTCCACAGGATGATTTAATATGGCCTGTGCAGGATCACTCCGATTTGCAGCCAGGAAGTCTTCTGAAAGCTTCTCCGGCCCAGTCGCCAGTTCATTAAGCCAAGGATCCATCTGACCTTTGCTATTGCCATGTTGATTCGAGAGAACTTGGCGCCTATACCATCTTTCAATGAAATCAGTGGAAGCGATTCCACCGTGACGTGATATGTCACGATAGGCATCTGCTGCACCTTCCCATGGAATAATCGCAGCCAGATGAGGTGGTTGCAAAGATGCAACTAGCCACTGCGAGATTGCATAGTAGGAGATTCCCAACAGTCCAATCTTGCCAGTGCTCCATGGTTGGCGTGCCGCCCACTCAATAGCCTCAAAGAAGTCCTTTGTCTCACGTGGGGAATACACGTCAAGGAATCCTGGAGTTCTTCCTGCTCCTCTGGAATCAACACGAATGCAAACATAACCCCAAGCGGTCCAAAGCTCCGGGTCAACAGTCTCCCATGTCATATATGACCTTGTGGAGTTTGGTAGGATATCCGGGTGAGTTTCTAAAAGCCACTCCCATTGACGAGCATAAGGGCCGCTTTTGTATTCCACTCCCTTGCCGTATGGGCCCTGTGTCATTATAACTGGTGCAGGTTTCTCGTCGTCAGGCCTGAAGATGTCGGCCCGGAGAACTAGCCCATCATCTGAGGGGATGCCCACATCGCGTTCAATGATCATATTGCTTAATTTGGTATCAGATTAAGACTTTTGTGGCAGGAATAACTAAGAGGATTAAATACAGAGTATGTATTGTATTTCCAGTGCTGTAGAATTAGCAAAGTTAAAATTAAACATGACAGGACGCTATCTTATGAGCAGTCCAAATGTGCTTCAATAATCGAGTTTTTCGGATTCGCTCGAATGCCAACAGTCTGAAATTTGGTCATGTAGTTGACAGGGGCCTTGCATATTATCCAATTGAATGTATGTAGTGACCGAAAAGGGTGGATTCATAAATGCGGGGTATTTGTTGATTTGAAACTTGGTTGGTTTACTACATGCTGCAAAATCCACCAAGCTCGGTCTTTTGATAGACATAATTGGCTCCTGTGGACGCAGTCTCGGGGAAGGAGTCCGGGGATAAGCATAGGGTTTATGAACGGAGATAGGGATTTTGGAACAAACACAGTATTCGAACTATTACTTTAATGACCAACATGTCCACAGGTCCACAGAAAGGCCCCTTGGTTTCATTAACGGTAAACACGTGGAGATAGCTGTTATACATCGAATTTGGAATTGCCTGAAGTCATTCTTTTTGAGCATCGACATGAAGATTGCAGGGCAGAACATCATGGCCTTTGAGACAGCGAGAGGGACATCAGTGCTAGAATGAATTGATAGAGGTCGTTGCACAGCGACGTTAACACTAACGCTACATATATTCCAACTAAACGGATATAGATCATTGCTTGTTTTAACGGAAGCATTCATTAAGCCAATATAAACAAATGACCTCAACATCACTCAACATGACTTATATTCTCCCATATCTTGTCAATATGTGAATCAACTATAACCGTTACACTGTAGACACAGGTGACACTTATGGCTCCCAGCTATGAAATGCTGAATGGGGACTCTGTTGATAGTTGATTCTCCTAACAATATGCCTCAAAACCTCTAAATCAGTATGAATTTCCACAGTTGGGGGTAATGCGAAGAAGCCGCCAAGAACAACAAGACAAGCTTGCAGACTAGGCGATAATATAATCACCAAATTGACTCCCAAACACCAAAAATGTGAACTGATATTAGGATTAAACCTATTGTAACTTGATACCCTAATGCGAACGACCGAGCTCTTAAGAAAATGAAAGTATTAGTTTGGCGGATACACATATGAGAATTTCAACCTCCTTCTACCGAACGCTTCCAAAAGGTATGCCAAATCTTGTTCAGGTCTGTGAAAAAATTGGCGCATCACATATGATGTTAGTGTCGCAACTATCGCCGTCCCAAAACTTTTGTTCGCACAATCAAGCATTGATTCAAATACTCTCTGTGCGTAATGGTTGCGACGTTTCTTTGCACAAGTAAGCATCTTCTGCTTATCGTTGTTCTCGTACCCAAGAGTGGAGGTAAATTTGCATGCAATCGTGTCCTGGGACCAGGTTTCGTGCGGTTCTTTAAATATACAGGAGTGAGTTGATAGATCGGGGTATTCTTGTAACTCAGGAGGATACAAATCCACTGCAATTGAGATTTGCAGTGCTTCAGTAATTGTAGTATATGTGATCACCAATCCAAGCCAATATAGAAGAAGTATAGGTATGGTAGACTCGTTTCTGAAAGTTATTCTCGCGTTGGTGATGTTCATTCCATTGGGAACTGGCGTTGTTGGCTGAAGCACAAATAATGGTTCATTGCCGTCAGATTTAGTATTTAATTTCTCATACCATATCATTAACTCTTCTTCAATACTAAAGGCTTTCATCAGAATAGCGGAGGCTTGTCCAGGGTATATTGTTCTGTTAAAAGACGATTTCACTTGGTCGAACTCTTCGATTAGTTTTGGTACTTTGAACAAGATATTCAGAAGTTGATTATAAACATTTGACGGCGTCGGATGAAGGGTTTCTGAGAGTGGAACGCCACAGCGACCTTCGCAAGCAGCCAGAAACTAGAGTCCTGCAATCAGAACTCTACATTTGATCGAGACAGATGGCAAGAAGTCAACTTACAGCAATGGTATGGAGTCGAACTAGATCATGACCGGTCAGTGATTTGCCTGATGAGTGACATTGATTGGCAAAATTACAAGCTGTCTTGACATGGACCATCCACAAGTGGATAGCTCCGGGTATGCAAGTATAAAGCTCATACATAGCCAAGATCATGGCAACGTGGGTGTATTCATGGGGGTTCCAGACATGTTGATAAGCGCAGACTTCTTGTATGACCTGATTGTGGTATTGTCTACTGATGGCGAGGAGATAATCGTCTTGTTGTGAGATGGCGGCGTGTGTGAGTGTTAAAGCATAAATTGAGGCATTGATGATCATGGATTCCGATTTCAATAACTTTGGGAGAATCTCAGCCCAGGAAACCGACGTCATAAATGTTTGTGTACCAGACCATTTCGTCGGCAGATAATCTCTAAGGTAAGTTGAGAGGAGCTGCTTCTGATATTGTCGTGCCGCGAGATGTTGCTCATCAGTAATAAATTCATGCTGGATCCCTTGAAGAGTACTGCAACAGATCATTATTAATGCATGAATGGTTATGAACCATGGGAAACTAATCGAGCTTACCGTTGAGGATATCCCCTGCAGCTTGATTTTGACACATGGCACCGAATGCATTCCGGCCTTGTTCTATCGCACTACAATGCGAGTCGTTAGAAATTCGTCCAGTTACTTCTCCTCGGGTTTCTTTCTTCAAACACTGACTTTGACTTTCCTCATTAGGCATGTTCGACAACTTTGCGATTTCCAAGAGCTTCTTCCCATACTTCTTCATGAATACTACTGACCGGCATTGTTAGATAGTCCATACTTCAAAAAATGCTCCAAGGATTGCGCTGGTGTCGCAAGACGTACATACATGGTCCGGAGCTTGCCGGCTTTACGGATTCAATGCTTCTCCACTTCCATCAACCTCTCCACACAGCCACTGCATGGGCCAAAGTCTCTCTTCAACCCAACGGTGGAAAACCTTGCATGGCCACTGTAAAACTCACAAACCACAAGATAAATGGCGAGATCTATCTAAAAAGATAATTATTCGACCTCAACAAAGTTGTGGTTCGGGTTGCTTGCTTTACATGTACATACATTACGAGAATCGGTGCATCTTCCCAGGTTTGAAGTCAGTGTTGTTCTAGTGATGCTAATAGACGAAGTATGAGGTTGATACACGTGAAATTCAATGATATTCTAGATTTAATACCCTCATCTAAGGAAGACATTCCAATGTCACGCTACCTCGAACAGCGATTTAGATTGCAATTATTTTCATCTTCTTGTTTTTATTCGTGCAGCATATCATTTATATAAATGAGTAAGATATATCAAACCAAAGTGAACTTTACAGAAGAATGTAACAAGCGTGCGGTGGTAATGATGATCTAGCTCAACTCAAGTCATATGTTCGATGGTAATTTTGGGGGTGGGGGGTTGGACTTGCAGGAGAGTTATTACAAGCCACTCTCGCACACACCCTATTGTGGTCTAATATGGATTTACCTTAGCAGTGGATGTTAATACATACCTATTCATTTCGTGTGAAGATCGACTAGCGTGTTATGAGTAAGGTAGCACTGCTTCCAAGTAAGGGGCAAGAGGCTAAATTAATTATCTCGGATTCGCGAAGATGTAATTAGACTAGTAGGATCCATAATTGGCAACCAGAGGGATTGATCTTCGCAGTTTCAATATATGCGCCTCTGTCTTTAAGAAACTAATGTAAAATGATATGATATTCGTAAATGCGACATTCTAATATATGACGAAAGCATAGTATCTAGAGAAACCTTAAAAAGACGGCAGTTTTTGTTTGGTAAATATAACGCTAATTATCTGAGCTGTAATAGATGACTGCGCATGCATAACTCTATTTATTTGGTATACTCGTCATTCAAATTGGATAGTATGGATATCCTTACGGATCTAGACTATCTCCATCCCTCGTTTTTGTGCTGCTTATATGTGTGGACGCTAGGCATATTCAGATATCATTTCCTCATATTTTCTTTAGTTCATGAATACCAATTTTCAATATGGCTACTATCAAGTCTGGTGATCATGTTCTCGAGCAGAATTCCTTATCGTACCACTACCACATCCTTCCTTGGGACTATCAGAGTGTTTTAAAATGGGCTCCCAAGTTTATCGAATTTCGTCTGAATGCTCTGAAATCGGCACCATCGGGAACCCTCTCCTCCTTCACTGTTGAATCCCAAATTTCTCTCGAAGAGTGGCTGTCCATTCTCACAAAGCCGGCGTTTCGCGTTGCACTATGTGCTTCAAGGTCGAGCGGCGACGAAGAACAGACGTGTCAAGCATGGGACGGTAGATGGGTAGGCCTGTTATGTTTCTACGGGCCATTATACGATATGAAAGAACAAGAAGCTTGTCTAGAAAGCAGATGGTATCTTGGGGGTGGATTTGTTGACCCGATACACCGAGCACAGAAAATCATTATCACCCTAGCAATTACTGTCCTCAAGAGGCTAGTTATATTGGAAAATGAGGTCGAACCAACACGTTACTCAAACATAACACGCCGCCGAACGCGAGCTCAAATCCTTGCTGATGCCAAGGAGAGAAATATCATCAAATATTACGTCGAAGCAGGCATGCAACAAACAAGAACAATGACCGCATCGGAGTACCTCAAGGACGGATGGGATCTCAATTTTGACATTGTCAGTTGTGAAAAAGATCGTAAGGTAGTCGTCCTGGAACTGATGGCAGAGAGGACTCGTGCCAGAACGAATAGGCTGTGAACGTTTGCTTTCTATTGTTTTCGCTACAACAATTTCTCAATATGCTCAACTCTCAACTAGCCCAACAATAATGTAAATCAATAATAAAAGATGCGGAATTTGAATACCAAAGTATTTTAAGCAAAAGACCACCCGCCGGTCAGGTTGGAGAAAAAGCCGTCAGGGTCGTACGTTTCCTTGATTTCTTGCAACTTGGCATAAGTAGAAAAAGTGGACAATGGGTTTTGATCGACACTGGCATCATTGATAAACAGGGGCAAGTCCTGTGCATTACCAACAGAGTCAACCATATCCTTAAAACTGGCTTGGACAGCGTCGTAGGTAGCCTGAGGCATACCGGAGGGGGTCTCAAGGATGTAGCTAATCCAAAACCACGGTCCGTCAGGCATTTGCATTGCATTGCCACCATTCTGAGAGTTGCTAGCATTTGTCAAGCTTTGTGGTACTGGTTCGTAGTTGAATGAGAGAAGTTCGTAGCTGCCTTTGTTACTCTCAGCCCAATTGCTCCATGAAACCAGCGCTGCCTTGTAACTATCATCTGTCACTTGATGCACACCAACACGAAATATATTGTCTCCACGGGTCAGTTGAGCAAGAGATGGTACAGGCATATTGATTACTTCCGGGTACGTTTTAACCGACATGGTATCTAGCAAATAGGGGATGCTTGTGAAATTATTGAATACATCCCCTGAGTCCAGGCCATCGTAAACGAGGAACAACAAAATAGCCTCGTCGAGATTCAATTCCAAATCAGGTGTTGGAAGCTTCAAATATGTGGCAACGATACTTGCTTTGGGGTCTGGGTTATATTGCATAAAGTTCCGTATCGCGTCGGCCACAGCTTCAGTTTGTTCAAAGAGATAGATGAGGTTTCCCGCATAAAACTGCCCTGTTGGTCGACTTTGAACAGTATACTTTGTAACAACCCCATATGCGTTCCCGCCACCGCCGCGCAGCCCAAAGAAGAGATCAGGATAAGACTCAGATGATGCGATAACGATTTCTCCGTTAGGCAATACAACTTCAAGCTCACGGAAATTGTCACATGCCATACCATATTGGGGCGACAAGTAGCTCAAGCCACCACCCAGACCTGCCCCTGTGCCAACCCCTGCGAGCGTAGGACCAAGTATCGTGTAATCGAATTGGGCATAGTAGTCATAGAGTTCGCCGAATGTACTACCAGGTCCATATGTTGCAAGTGTAGTAGATGGGTCATACGACATTGAATTTAGGGAACCCAAATCGATCAAAACTCCCTGGTCGACAGATGCAAAGAAATTGTTGGTATTATGACCACCAGCCTTGATGGCGAAACGTGCGTTAGAGACACGAATTGCTTGCAGTGCTATTGACACATCTTCCGCGGATTCTGGATAGACGATGCAGGAGGGCTGATAATTGCTTTGCAACGCATTCCAGTAATCCTCCCTGCTGGTGACATACCGTAAGTCCAATGCGTTGCTAACGACTTTTTCGGCACCCAGGGAACTCGTAAGGTTTGTGCAAGCAGCTGGACCTGGGTTTGCCGTTCCATAAGCATCGCTTGTTAGGTGGACGCCAATTAAGGCAAGCGTTGCGATCATCCTAGTACTTACGAACGATCTCAGTTCAAGCAAAAACAAACACGTTGAGAGTGGGGAAATATAGAACAGAAATTTCCGCGGCTGTCTTTTTGTTTAAACCCGGCATTCGCAATAGGTTGTTTCTTTTCTTTTTCTCGGCCTTCTGGTCTTTCGGCAGCCTCGTAGTTTGATCTCCCACTATCGGCGAATTTCAAATGGGCCTAAATAGCGGTGTAGTCAAGGGTAACCACGCCCATTCCCCAGATATAATAGAACTTACAAGTCGCACAGCAATAGCTTTCTCCTATCCTATTGTTTATCTATCTTGCTATTGGATATTGTCCGAAGAATTGAATTATCCCAAGCTTCTTGTAGGGAAGGAGGGCAAATTCCGTACATTTTGCCCTCTGCGTCACAAGTTCTATGACACTATCCAGGAAGAAAGACCTATCAAGTCAAACATATTCTTCAGGCAATTAATAGTAAGTATTTGAGATAATAAACGTATTGTTGAAGGGCGTCTAGCTGTTAGGAAAGCAGTCAACATCTCTAAGCATTTGGGTAGACCAAGTTTCAAACAGGAGACACCAATCGCCCACCTAAGACCCTTTTCGTTATCCCAGTTTTGATCAATCTCTTTATGACGACAGATTTATCTCCACGTTCTTATCTATGGGCTTTTCTTCGCTTCTGACCACCTTGGCTAGGACTACATGGGTGCAAAGCACCAAGCAGAGGAGCAAATTTCATTGTCTAAATGCAGAGATGTCCAATCGCATGGATTGCGGACCAATTATCAGAAATTTAAGTCCCAATGCTCCTACTAACCCCTCAATACTCAGGATTTAATCCATGAGTAAACAATTAAGCCTAAGCCAGGAGTGAGGATGTCGTTAGGGTTCATTACGCCAAGACAAGATGCTCATCATAAGACGCTGCATTGTTGGTTTGCGTCATATTCGAGAATGCTTCGTCTTATTTACCTTTAATCCTCTCGGCAAATTTGATAGGATTGCTAGCATCCTCAACTTCTTGCTGATTTGAATTCAGCTCTATTCCAAGATTGGCAGCATCGCCGAGTTATGGACTTCAGCGGTCGAGCGGCTGTACAAAGCGAATCATGATACAGCAGATCAAGGCAACTGTAATTCAAGTATTTTTTTTTAGCGACTGCCACATTCCGCTTTTCAAACAGATCGAGAACACGTGTTTGGGGTCTGTCTATTAATCTGATGTCATGTCCTTGCTCGCCCCGGACGGAGCGCTGCATATCGCCAAACCTGGTTAGAATAGCCCCAGCAGCTGAGCCTCCAGCGATGATCATTTTACGCATTTACCTGACCATTTCTATGACTATATTATCTTGAAAATTTTTCTTTCTTTAGGTTGTTTTTTGGAAGGCAAGGAGAAAGCGCTACATTTCGCCAAAAATGAGTTTAATCCGCTGTCGGGGATCAGAAAGTGCAATATATAACAATGGTGTCCTTGCCCTGCATCGTTGGATAAACTGCAAAATTCTCATCACACGATTCAGACACCCAAATTCCTTACTCTTTATATTATTTCCCCAACATAGTTTATCACGAGGAAAAGTCAGTGGGCGATAGATATGATTGCTCGCCTTGTCCATGTCGCCCTCTTTCTTGGGCTTGTGTTATCGTCCATTGCCAACCCATTACAGCACCGAAGAAGCAACAACAACAAACGAAGCTCAGATGCTCTCAACCTAAGCCCTTCAATCAATCACACGTCAGTGACTAAATTTCATCGAGCTCATCCTCAATCTCGATCAAGGCGAAGAGGATTTGAACCCAAGAGCACCGTAATTCGGCCCACTAACTCCAATCTCCAATATGCAGTCGAAGTTAAATTCAATGGCATTCCGCGTTACCTGCTACTTGACAGTGGCAGCTCTGACACCTGGATGTTTTCTCCTGATTTCCAATGTGAAAATGAGAATGGTACAGCCGTTGCCACGTCCCAGTGCAACATTGGACAACCCTATACGGGTGAACCGTTGGATCTAGGCAACCTACAAGAGAATCTAAGCATATCATACGGCAACGGCGAGAATCCAACGGGTCCATTTGGGTATGCGGATGTTTCCATTGCCGGACTTACCATTGAGGATCAGCAAGTTGCATTGGTCACCGAGGGTTATTGGGCAGGTGACGGTGTTCTCAGCGGAGTTGTCGGTATTGGCAGTCGCGGCCTAACAGAGGCGTATGCTAATGGCTCTGATGTGCCTAACCTGTACTCACCTCTGTTTGAATCCCTCTACAACGGAACCGGGCAGATCGATCCCATATTCAGTGTAGCTCTTCAGCGAGGAGACGCTGGAGGCTACCTGGCTTTTGGAGGACTTCCGCCCGTGGATTTTGATCCAGAATTTGTCACGACAGACATTCTGGGAGTTCCTTTTGGAACAAATGGAGAGACGCGGTCTTTCTACGCAATCAAAACTTCGGGTTACACATTGAATGGGATGGCATATACCAATGAGACGTTCCTGGCGGTCATCGATACTGGCACATATGTCAATCGTTTCCCGACTGCTGCTGCCGAAAAGATCAATGCCGCATTGTTAGTGTTCTCGCTTTCGCAAAACGCATATTACAATTTACTGACCCTTCTTCTCACTTCTAGTAATCCGCCAGCAGCCTACATCCCATCGGCCGGCCTTTATGTGACTTCATGCAATGCCACTGTTCCCCAGGTCGGTGTTTCGATCGAAGGCGAAAATTTCTTTATTAATCCCGCTGATATGTGGCTGGAAGATGTTGGTAATGGCGAGTGTGTGACTAGTATAACACGTGGATTCTCTCTTGACGCAAATCTCTATCCAGATGGCTTGTACATACTAGGAGATGTTTTCTTGCACAATGTGGTGGCGGTTTTTGATGCAGGAAGTTCGCAAATGCACTTTGCTCCCCATTCAAGCTATTAGTCGACGCGCCTTTTGGTGTAAATAACCTTATCTTAGGACTTATCTTTATGTGATTTTAGATGATGTATTTTTCTTTTACAATTTATTTTTTATTGCAACACCGTGAAAATGCGTCTTCCAGAAGTCGTAAGCATAATTATTAATATCCCATTCCATCACGCAATCGGGTTGATATCCGAAACAAAACTTCCCCTCATTCCCCCACTGCATCCAAGTCATCAGCGATTCGATGCGATTAGTGTGAGGTGCTAATCAGACGATACAATGACAAGGTCCTCTACATCATTTACTTCTATCCCTATCATCGATCTCTCTCTTGCCTCTTCTTCCTCTTCGCCCACAGAGAGAACATCTCTTCTAGATCAACTTTACTACGCCCTCACCTCCGTCGGCTTCCTCTACATCACTAACCACGACGTCCCTGTTTCAGTGACATCCGATCTAGTCAATGCATTGCCAAAGCTCTTCTCACCGTCAGTTCTGACTAAAAAGACTATAAAGGAAATCGCACTGCATAATTCTCCGCATTTTTTGGGGTATAGCAGTATAGGCGCCGAAACTACTGCTGGTAGAGTGGATTCAAGAGAGCAGGTTGAATATGCCACTGAGTTGGATGAGACGTGGACTCCTGATAATGGTTTGCCGTTGTACGAGAGACTGAAGGGACCTAATCAGGTATATATATGCATTTTTTGCATCATCTCTTTCTGCTTGTTTCTGAAGTATTGATATGTGAGTAGTGGCCATCTGAGTTCCCCGAGCTAAGGCCAATAGTAGAGCGATATATCTCCGAAATAACAGTATTGAGCGAGCGATTCCTCAGGCTTGTCGCGGAAGCACTCTCGCTTCCACCAGATGTGTTCTCTCAATTCTTATCGGAGCAGCATCGGCTCAAGCTCGTTCGCTACCCTCCTTCCATATCTTCAAAAGGAGACGAAGAAGAGGAACTGGAGCAAGGCGTGGGTCCTCACAAAGATTCCTCCGGTTGGTGGACATTTCTCCTTCAAGCGTCACCGCCATCAGTCGAAGGACTGCAGGCTCTGAATCGCGAGGGAGATTGGATTGATATACCAAACATTCCAGGCACGTTTGTGGTTAATATAGGGCAGGCATTCGAGGTTGTCACGAACGGTTTGTGCAGAGCGACAGTTCATCGTGTGGTGCTTCCACCGGGGCAGGGCGAGAGGTACAGTATACCTTTTTTTCAGGGTGTGAGGGGTAACTTGACCAAAGAGGAAGCTGTGGGGACATTGAGGGAGCATTTTATGAGACTTCACCAGCATCAGGATCGAAATACTTCGGGTGGAAAGAAGCACGAAAAAGAAATTAACATTGATTCGCCATTTTTGAAAGGAAAGTACAATACTTGGGGGGAATCACAGCTGAGAACTAAGATTCGATCGCATCGAGAAGTTGGAAAAAGGTTTTACAGGGATGTTTATGAAAAATACATTAATGATGATTAAAACTTCCGAAAGCAGTATTGCAAAGCAAATCTGGTTGCGTGGACAGTTCTTCTACTTCAATTATATGCTTCAGACTTTTTGAGTGGACTCTTATCCTCTTCAACTATACTCTGAAACAACACCCAGCTCAAAAAGTCCCTAAAATCACGAAACACCATGCTTTGCACATCTCCCCAGGCCTGCTGGTACCAGCAAGATTTTAAATTCTTCAGTCCCTCCCAACTTTCATAAGAGTCTTCCACCAAAGAAGCTAAAAATTTTCTTTCTGCATCTTCTGCTTTCTGGTATGCCTCATTCAAAACTTTCTTCGCCTTTTCTAGAAGTTCACCCTCTAGATACCATAAATAATTAGTACCTTGTCCATCGTTCTCATACATCGCGATCCCTCCGCCTTCAATTCCTGGCCAATCAATCTTCACAGGGAGTTTGACGCCAGGAAGGAGATTGAACTGGTATCCACTCATCCAATCTGGCTCGTCTTCCCACTTAAGCGTCTGAACTTTTGGAAGCCAGTTTATGAGCATGTAACCATAAGACCGGGAGATCACCGGACGCATGCCGTTAGTAAGGGCATAGAAATCTTTGAGATCCTCTGGCAGTGGTCTGCCTATCTCCGACTCGGCCGCTGCAATCTGATCTTTGGTCGCCGGATCACGGATTGTAGTGTCTGGGGCTTTAGAGCCCTTTTGTTCCTTTGATATGTCGGACTCAGATCTGGAAACCTCCTGTTGTGGCTCATCATCTGAGTGATAAAGTATCTCTTCGTATTCTTTCCTGAACCTCAACGTTATTTTGTTCATCTCTTCAATCATTTCTTTGAATGATTTCCCTTTGAATAATTCTCTAGGGTCAAGTCTTCCTTCTTCCAACCTTTTCTTGGTCGTGTCGCGGACTAACTCGGCAAACAGCTTCAACTCATGCTCTGCCACTCCAAGTTCATCTCGCAACCGGCCAGATAGGAAGTACTTTTTCCATGCATGCCGGAGGTATGAGAGATATAGGGCCTGCTGGTTTGCATGAATACGGCTTGCAATGCGAGTCATGACCTCATCCGCCTCGGTATTCTTGTTGAGGTGCAAAGCAATATTCAAGAGGCCAGCTAGAGAACTGGAAAGGGACATTGCCTAGTCCTTTCCTGTCAGATGTAATCGTCTGCAACTAGCACTGAACAACAATGGGGAAGGAAGCCATATTGAGAGACAAGAAAGGCAGTGAGAGATCAAAATTACTCCTTCCCCGGGCGTACCACCAAAAATAAGGGGGAAGAGTATGAAAAGATGAGGGGGGCTTACAATATATCCCGTTTCGGAAACCAGAAGCCATTTTTCATTGTTCGATTCGAGTTGGTTTATATGATTTTTCAAACTTCTAAAGTCTTCCTCCGTTCCATTTATTACATTTGTACCCTTCGGTATGTATGGAATCCTTTTAATTAATCGTTCTTCCAGAAATTTTAGCCCTTCCTGGTCCAGCGTTTCCACCCCAACCATAGGTGGTGCTTTATGCACAATCTCAAACAAGTATTGCAAGGTTTCAGGGAATTTCGGCGCTGAAGAAGTGGGTACGGAAGCATCATGACTCTGGGAAATTATTTCAAGAATAGAGTATGATTCATCAACCATGCCTAGCATTGCAAGTTCGACAGCCTTGTACGCGGCGCGAGCCGCGACGGTGGCGGCGGAGCGTTCGGAGAGGTCCTCAAGAGGGTAAAAGTAACGGAGGAATCCTGCCATTGTTTTCTATGCTTGGGTTTGTCTTTTCTTCGAGTTTTGATAGAGATTATTGATATAGGGTGATTAATTGTGAAAATATCCGTTCATGACAAAGGTGATATCATTGCGGAACTAAACTCGATTAATCTCGTTGGTTGTTAGTTTCTGGGCGAAAACCTGCAAGCGCTGATCCTAAGCACAGCCACTGCCTCAACACGAGCGTAGTTATAGATACATGCGACTCAAACAGATCCCTTTGACCACTTTCCAGCTGCTCTAATTCGTGGACCTAGGACGTACAAGACATATGGAATGGGAATCAGGGCAATCGCGATAAATCCTAAGAGACTCGACGCCCATGGGACACCAAGATTATGGAACATGGCATTTGTGAACAATGGGAAAGACCCAGCAAATACACTGCGCAGAAAAGTGTTAACAGCGACTGCGCTCGCCGAGTATTGCTGAAATGTATCAATTAGATAGTTTAATGCTGCTTGGAAAATAGTGAAGAAACCGAGTCCCATGGAAACGGCCCCCACAATAGGACCGAACCAGAATATTTCTTTCTGACTGGTCCAGCCCAGGATAAACATTCCTGCTGCAAAGAAAATCGATCCTAGCATCATGGGCGGCAAACGGGCTTCAGGTACAGGTCGGTTGTTGTTTGCTCGAAAACGTTTAATGTAGAATCGTTGATTTAACAAATTGATGATGGCACCACATAGAATCCCAATAAGGACTGCAAGAAATGGTAAATTACCAACAAGTGAATTCCATCCACGGAGCTCTTGGAATTCGATTGGAAACGAAGCGAGACTGAGATAGAGGATACCATAGACGAAGGAAGCGTATAGTGCAACAAAGAAGCAAATTGGGGTCACTAGCAATTGGAAAGGCCGAACAAGATATTTGTTGGCGAGTTCTTTCATTGATACATCCCATTCTTCGTGCTGGGCATGTAAGGCCCAGTTCTCCGTAGTCATGCGGAGTCGTCGAGCTTTATAGATCAATAGCACGGGTGCGTAGCTTTCATCAATGAAGAATACTCCAAGTACCAATGATAGAGTCATCAAAATTCCAGTTATCTGTCACAGTCTGAACTTAGTTTTGTATCATGTTTAGTCCGCAGAAATCAGGAGCACAGTTATATACGCTGGCTACGAGATAGAATGGGCGAAACGTACATACTCTGCCCATCTCCAATCCAGTCCGCTCACCACTATCGCGCCGGCAACAATAGGTGCAAGGACAGTCCCAGCGGTCAGGGTAATCGCGTAACCAACAATTGCAGCACCGCGGTGCTCTGGAGCCCAAATGTCACACAAAGCACCACCAACATTTGTAATCGGGGCGGCGCCAAAGAAGCCAGAGAAGAACCGGGTTATCATGACAGTCTGCACATCTTTTGCAACGGCTGTAGCATAGGAGAAGACCGTGGCGAGGAAGTATGGAATAAGAACGGCAGGTCGTCTGCCGTAGACTTCAGATAGGGGAGCCCATAGAAGGGGACCCAAGCCAACTCCAAACAAGAATAGAGATATGCCAAGAGTACCAACTTCCTGTCCGACGTGTAGTTGTCCATCAACTTCTGATATTATGGGTGAAAACCTAGTGCGTTATAAAAGTTAGCAATTGTCATTTGTCTTTGGCTCGGTCAACATACACAGAACTCGCCCAAGCCGCTCCTATAGATTGTGAACTAGTCAGCCACTGTTAAATATGTCTGTTTATAATATAAAGCCATATGAAGATTATTTACCCATGGTAGTGAAGCCATATAAAACTGTTGTCAAAATCTTCTTACTGAAATTCCAGTTGACGGGACGATATGGATCATCAGGCCCATTGAAAGTCACAAGGCAGCCACTGTTCGTTTTGACATGCGAGAGTGGATGGAAGAGATTATCATGATGTGAAGGAATTTTTAAATCCGCCTTTCGCTCTTCCATTGAAGCTGGTGGTGTGCCTAAGGCAGCCATAAGCTCAATCGGGAATTGTGTCGGATTCTGGGCCATGACCAATCTGTTGTATCCGGATAGATATAATCTGTGTCTGGAGATAAAAAGTAGCCCTTAGTTAAGAGTTGCGGTGATGAATACTTAACGAAATAGAGTTAGGTAGCTTTGTAGGAGTGAAAAGAGAGGAAAAGGTTTAAGGGGTACCACCAAATCCGATTCCGTGATTTCAAAGGTACAGGCAACTCAAATCAAGACAAGGACTGAAAAGAAGGAATGAGCCTCAAGATGATCAGTCGAGCTATGAGGCACTCTATAAAGAAAATTTAAATGCTTATATTGAACCACTGCAAAGTTCAAGATCCCTAAGCTCTAGACGACGTCCGAAGATCTGATAATTCCCAAGGTAGCCATAGATCAGGAAGTAGGCTCCGAGTCCGAACAGCTCGGAGGACCGCTTGCACTGCCGACATCATCTCAATGCCTACACCAGTTTCCGGATATGGAACATTGTGCCGGTTGACATCGGTTTCATAGGAAGCTCCTTTTCGGCCTCTGTACGGGTTACTAAGTTGGTACAATTTAGGTTATTAAAGTATGGCCCACCTGGTTGGGCGGCCCGGGCGGCCCCATTCATGGGTAGTGCGGGTATGCCGGTAACGGCGGGTAGATCCAACTATCTCCGAGACTCCAATCCAAAGCCGAGCCTCATCGGAGTAAGAGTCTATTTTGCTTGCTCATTGTTCATCATCCAACGTTAAGAGAGTCAGCTCCGATTATGGAACAGCTGTCATTGGGCTGGGAGATAGTAGACTTTTCAATAGACTCAAGGGTAGATATTGGCCTCATGTATACAAGTCCTGCAGCAGCTTTCATAGTTACCATTCAATCGTACATTTAATACCGACTCTCGAATTGTTTATCTGACAGTCTACATTCACCATGGCCTCAAATTCACCAGCTACTTGTTGCTATCAGGGTATTAAGTATGAAGGGCAGCCCACCGGTTGCTTGTCGAAACTAAACGACTTTGAAGTCTACACCACTTATCCGGCTGACAAGTCTGTGGACATTGCCGTGCTATTGTATGATATCAAGTTGCACGTCCCAATTCCTCTTGCAAATTTACTAATCATGGGTGATATCCAGTCTCACTGATATTATCGGTCACCGGTTCACGAACGCACGGCTTCTTGCTGACCAATTCGCTGCCAATGGCTACTTCGTCATGATGCCTGATCTTTTCCACGGTGATCCCGTCCCCCTAAACCGGCCGGAAGGTTTTGATATGCAAGAATGGAAGAAGGAACACGGTCCTGCGACCATTGATCCTATTGTCAATGCTTGCTTGTCTGAATTGCGGAGTAAGTACAATTGCAAGGTCAGTTTTCCACTTACACGCTACATAATTTGTTGAAAATATAATAATACTTCTTGCATATTAGAAAATTGGAGCTGTGGGCTACTGCTTTGGCGCAAAATATGTCGTCCGTCATCTTCAGGACCAGATCGACGTTGGCTACCTTGCGCACCCTTCCTTTGTTACAGCAGACGAACTGAAGGCCATCAAAGGCCCACTCGCTATCTCCGCTGCTGAAAATGATCACATCTTCTCCGCTGAGAAACGACATGAGTCGGAAGAGATTCTGAGGGCATCAGACATCCCCTATCAGCTAAACCTGTACGGTGGTGTTGAACATGGCTTTGCTGTTCGAGGTGACCTGAAAAATCGTGCCGTGCAATTTGCCAAGGAGAGTGCGTTCTTGCAGGCTGTACAATGGTTTAAGGAACATTTGGTGTGCTAGATTTAGTTCTAACATACTACGGCTTGGACAAGAGCTAGACGTTTTGACGGTCGAGCTGAATGGCGCATTTAATATGCAGCGAGTATAGAAAAGTAGCTTCAATTAAATCAAGTAAAGTTATGAGACAAGATTTTATCCAAATATGGAATTTAGTATTCTTCCAAATTCGTTTGAAAAATGCATTGAAAAGGATGTATATGGAGCTGCGAACCATCCACATGTTTTACAAGACTATGACCAATATCCATCTATGATTCTGGCAAATGTCGATTTTTTTGTAAATGACATCGCACAGCTAGATAAGACACGAGGGTCCTCACGATGGCTTATTGAGCATCCGAAACATTTGTCCTTTTCTCCGGAAAGGGTACTACGGCCGAGCTGACATCTTTTTGCGCAATGCCGCTTACTCCTTTCAAGTGCTTCAAACCAACATTGAGGGCAGACACACTCCCATCAAACTCCGAGTTCGGCTACAAGAACTAGTGGCAAATGCAATGCATACTTGGGCAACAATCGGCTGATAAAAAAACCCACTTACCCAGTCAGAGTCGCCCAACCCATTCTCATCCCGATTTCAGTATAAAGTTGCTTACTGGTGCACTGTTCCTCCAACTCAAAATTCCATTTCTCCGCCCTATAATCATATTCAACACCAGTTTCAGGAATAAACTATGGCTTCTAAGCTTACTCTCACGTTTGCTTGCGGACCCTATGATCGAATGGATGCGCTGGCGAGCGGAGAGGTGAAGCCAGCGGGAATTGAGTTAAACTACATCTCGATTGATCATCCCAGAGATATTTTCGACCGCATGATAGGCGGTATGGAATTTGATGTATCAGAAATGTCTTCGTCGGAATATATCTGTCGATATGCCGATGGAGAGAGAGATTTAGTTGCTATTCCAGTCTTCCCATTGAGAAGTTTTCGTCATGGTTACATTGCTGTCAATACAGATATCATCAAAACGCCAAGCGATCTCAACGGCAAACGCATTGGTGTTCCTCTGTATACCATGACAGCTGCCGTCTGGATACGAGGCATTCTCGAAAATGCAGGGGTTGATCTCTCCACAATAACGTGGGTAGAAGGCGCCATTGAGAAACCGGGCTCCCACGGAAAACCAACCGCTAAGCCCCTCCTCCGTCCAGTCCAGCGTCTCCCAAATGAAGACGCATCAAAATCACTGAGTCAGCTTCTTGAGGAAGGCGAAATCGCAGCCACTATCGGTCCCCATCTGCCTCCATGTTTAGGGAAAACTGCCAATATTCGACTGCTGTTTCCAAATGTTCGTGAGACACAAAAACAGTATTATCGCGAAACTGGTATTTTCCCAATTATGCATGTGGTGGTAATCAAGAAGGAGATTGTCGACAAATACCCCTTCGTCCCCACAAGTCTGTTCAACGCGATGAATGACTCTAAAGATATTGCTATTCGTCGAATGAAATTTGGCGGAGGCTCTCGTTATATGCTGCCCTTCATGCCATCGGACCTCCAAGAGATTGATGAGTATTTCGGTGGCGACCCATGGCCGTACGGATTGGAGGCAAATAGGAAGACCTTGGAAGCTTTGGTATCATATCTCCATGACCAAGCGATGATATCTCGCAAAGTTCCACTTGAAGAATTGTTTGTGTCGACTTATGGCCATAACTTCAAGGTTTAGTTAATTATTAGTCTATCGTCCCATCATTACATGACTAGAAAAGGATCGATACGGACTAATTCCTGCAATTTCTCAAGAATTTTGGTCCACTTGGATTACTACTACAGTCTGGCTTGCTTGCTTATCAAACGACTGCACGTTCAGTCATTTAAATGAACATTGAGACTTTTGACCTGGCAATTCTTTTCAATATCAGGGCCTGCAATTTGGGCAACTAGTTGCTCTACGGGGACGAGCGTGGGAAGGACTTCAAACCAGAGTACTTCGAATCAGGGTAACCACGTGGCAATTAAATTTGTATTTTCTTTTCTTTTGTTTTTTTTTTTTTTTTGTCGGAATCGGTTAAATAATCGAATCAGCCTGAAGGTTTCCTCTGCAAGGTTTTAAGGACCTTTGTAAATGTATAGGACAAGGGACAGTACTACCCAAGCCATTGACATCTACGCATAGAAACTCTAAAGTATGATGGGCATGGTTTTGTAGCGTATGAGTGACAAGCTCACAGTGTTGTCTAAATAACTTTTGCACCACTCGCAGTTAAAAAATCAAAATCCGCACCGTCTTCTGCCTGGTTGACAGACCGAATATAAAGACCACGGTAACCTCGTTGCTTCTTTTTCTCGGAAATGCCTTGAGCCAACTTGACCGCTCGCTCTGTCAATCTTTTCTGGAGCTCGTCATCTGACACTTCCAATTGAATCTTCCTCTGCTCTACATCACAGGTAATTGTATCACCCGTCTGAACAACGCCAAATGGGGATTCAGGCAGAGCTGACTCGGGCGAAATATGGAGTATTATAGTGCCTCCGGCTGTTCCCGACATCCTTCCATCGGACAAGCGAAGCATATCCACGACACCTTGACTGCCTAGTTTGCGCGGTAATGGTATTAGCCCTGCTTCTGGCATGCCTGGGTTGCCCATTGGCCCTATGCTCTTCAGAACAAGGACCGAGTTCTTTGTAACTGGAAGGTCTGGATCATCAATTCTCTTTGCCAGATCATTACTGTCCTCAAACACGACAGCCGGCCCTGAATGCTTCAGTAGCGAACGATCCTTTGACGCTGACGCTTTCATTATGGCGCCGTTGGGCGCAATATTGCCCCTAAGAACCACAAGAGATGAAGACGGGTAAAGTGGATTTGTCAGCGGTCTTATGACTTCTGTTGAATATGCAAAGGGTCTGAATGGCGATTCGTCGAGAACCTGGCCCAGGGTCTTTCCAGATATAGTCATAGCGTTCAAGTGAAGTAATGGTCGAAGGGTATGCAACAGTGCCAGCATACCGCCCGCATTGTGAAAATCATTCATATAATTGGCACCGCTAGGTTTCAAATCTATAAGCAATGGGGTCTTCCGTCCTATTTCATCAAAAGTCTGGAGCGTGATACGTCCTTCACATTTTGGATGCCGATTAGCAATAGCTAGAATATGTACCACGGCATTTGTCGAACCGCCTATTGCTTGAAGCACAGTTATCGCATTGAAGAACGACTCTTCAGATAGAATCTCTTGCGGTGTGCGTTTTGCCTGTGCAACGGAGACTGCAAATGCACCGGTTTCCTCCGCGATTCGAAGACGGCCAGACGAGACCGCAGGCGCAGAAGCCCCCTTCAGCGGCATCATTCCCAAAGCTGCTGTCACACAAGCCATTGTACTTGCTGTTCCCATGACGCCGCATGTGCCAGAATGTTCAAAAGTCAGCGACTAGAGTTTCATGGGTTCGATACGAAATGACGATTCAAAATATGCAGCTTTTTCCATAGGCAGAGACTTACTGTGGGAGCTAGCTCTTCATTTATGGCACTTATCTCCTCCACGTCAATTTCTCCAGCTCTGTATGCGGCCCAATTATTACGACAATCGGTGCAGGCACCTAGTCGCTCACCTCTGTGGCTACCAGGCATCATTGGGCCTGTGATGAGGGGTAAAATGGGTTTATTTGCTGAAAGGCCTCCCATAAGTTGGGCCGGCACTGTCTTGTCACAACCTGCAGACATTTTTAGATTTCTAGTTCAAACAATTATTCAAATGTAAACACGAGACAGAACAAAATGGAATTACCTCCAATCATGATACAAGCATCCATCGGCTGTGCACGAATCATCTCCTCCGTATCCATGCTCATCAAGTTCCGCAAAAACATGCTGGTGGGATGTGCAAAGGACTCGTGCAGTGTAATCGTAGGGAAATCAACTGCGAGGCCGCCATGTAGCTGTACACCACGTTTCGCGGCCTCAATGAGCTGCGGGACATTTGCATGGCAAGGGTTGTAACTGGAATAGGTATTGATAATGCCGATAATAGGGCGGGAGAGCGCATCATCAGTGTAACCAAGTGCTTTGATGAAGACTTTCCGCAGGAATAGAGAGAAATGGGCGTCTCCGTAGGAAGTTAACCCTTGACGGAGGCCAGAGCGTGAAGTAATCGGCGTCGTGAGGTCGTAGTCATCTTCTATTTCTTCGCTCTGCGAGTGCTCCGGTCTTTCTGGTAGCGACATTTCTGATGTATTGTTTTTGGCGATACTACGAGGAGAACTGTTTTGTTTGATGGGTGGAATGGATGTCTGGGTTTAAATGAGCGGCGTCTCCTCCGCAACTGCGACAACCGAGTATGGATGGCATCTCGGATATTAGTCCGTCTATACGTCTCCGCGCCAGAAGCCATTCAACGTGATGATGATCGACTAATCGTTATACTGACAGCTTTTTATATCCGATGAAAGACAATTAAAATCGTGTATTTATTCTTCATAAATTGTGCAACTACAAAGATGTGTCGTAGAGATCCAATACATTGTCAACGGAGACTCTTCTAATCTCTAATCCAATTCACAGATCAAGAAATTTTTGAAATGGAATTCTGCCTCTGTCTCACGTCGTTTACTCCTTTCTCCATTTGCGAACATTGTCCTGGATCTTAGAACAACTAGTTTTTGTCTAGACAGAACCAGGAGTGTTATTGTTACAGGACGCAGCCCTAAACCCTAAGCCCTGCCTTCCGTAAACGGCATAACGGCGCGACGCGTCCTCCGCAATTAACGCGTCTCCCGGACAGGAGCCAGACGTCGCATCGCCAACTTCCGTTCAGACATCAAGCTGCGTTTTCCCATTAAAGAATCGCATTTTAATTCTCTTGTTCAATTTGGCATTCTCCGACTCATTTTTGCACATGAGCTCCGACACAAGTCGGCCGAGGGCCAAGCAAGCACGTACGTTGGTACAGTACAAAGATCGAAGAATATGGCTTCTGACTAGCTTCTCCTCATAGACACCCCCGGCGCAACCGTCTTAACGCACACGCCAAACGGTCGATATGTAATCACGGCCGGCTCGAACAATGCCATCCGCATTTACAAAACCGGAGTTGAAGGTGAACCGAGGACAATCGATGAAGGCGTCGATAGCAATTTCGGAATTGCGGCAACGGTATAGATCTCTTTCTTCCCTCGTATTATTACATCAAACTCGAGGAATAATGCAGGCTGATGGAATTACAGAATGATTATGTTATGACTGGCGCTGAAGATGGGACCGTCTGGCGCTACGAAATCGAGTCCGGTAAGATGGACAAACTGCTTCTTCGATGCGCGCTACCTGTCAGAGATTTGGCTTTGTCGAGTGACAAGCAATGGCTTGCTGTTGCTAGCGAGTGAGTGAATTATCTTACTGGCAATATTTCAGTTTCCGCTAACTATGGTTGCCAAAGTGAACTCACCGTGAAGATTGTTAATGTGGACGACATGACGAATGTGAAATACCTCCGAGAACAAACAAAAGGGTCAAAACATGTGTCGTTCGACCCAAGCGGCCAGTTTATGGCTGTATCTTGCACAGATGGAGTTTTGTACATATACTCGCTGGTCGCAGATGAACCAGAATTAGTGCGCAAAATCGACGGGGCTATCAGAAGACTCGAGCCAGAGGACGAGGCAACGTCACAAGTTGCGTGGCATCCAGATGGCACGGCATTTGCCACTGCGCAAGCCACACGAGAAGTTTCTATGTTTTCAACCTCCGATTGGAGTCGTCAGGGATCGTTCGTGGGTGGACACAATGGCGATGTTACAGCACTGGGTTGGTCTCCCAACGGTGCATTCCTCACAACAGCCGGTGCAGATGGGCAGCTTCTGCTTTGGGAGACTAGCACACAGAAGATTCTCAAACAGGACAGCTTCTCCAATGTAATCAACCTTGAATGGCACCCGACCCTGAACTCACTGGCTTTCACAACGTCTGATGGAGAGCTTTTCGTTGACCAGAGTTTCGTGCCCGAGGAGTACCATTCCATTCTGAAAAAGAGGCTAGAATCAGCTCCTACACATTCCGGCCCGTTGGGCGAGACCTCTGGAAACGCAAGGAAACACCAACCTATACCAAGCAGGTCGAAAACTCAGTTTGTCGAAAACGCTTCTAGACGAGGCGGCACGCCTGATTCTTTGGATGATCTGTTGGGGTCAGTGGGTGGGGATGATGATAACTTTGTGGAAGACGACGACGGCGCAGGGTATGCAGAAGAGGCGGTTAATGCTTTCGGAAAACGTACAAACGGTCATTTGAATGGCCCCGAAGGTCGAGATCAGAAGCGTCTAGCATCGCACTGGGAACCTACTGTGCATGAATCATTCCAGCCAGGTAGCACTCCATGGAGGGGTAATCGACGATATATGTGTATGATCCTGTTTCATTCGTGTTTCTTTTTTTTTTTTTTTGATGACTAACATTGCTGTAGGCTTGAATTTGACGGGAGTTGTATGGACTGTCGATCAGGAGTCCCACAACACTGTCACAGTTGAGTTCTATGACAGCGAAATGCACCGAAACTTCCACTTTACAGATCCGTATCGGTATGACAAGGCTTGTTTAAGTAAGTTGACTGGCGACCACGACCTGTTGGCGATGAGACTGACGTTCGTTCCTAGATGATAACGGCACATTATTCACCTCCTCATCTCCACCAGACGGAGGACCAGCAATGATATACTACCGACCTCACGAAAGCTGGACAACACGAGGCGACTGGCGAGCGCAATTGCCGTCCGGCGAGTCCATCAAAGGTAAATTTCTCATTAGTTACTTGATACTATTTTGTTTACTCTCTGATGCTTCACCTAGCTATTGCCCTAAGCGACTCCTATATTGTCATCTCAACATCTGCCAATTACGTTCGTGTATACACGCTGTATGGGACGCCGTTCCGAGTATACAGACAAAAGAGTCCGGTCGTCACTTGCGCAGCATGGCGAGACTATGTCATGACCATTGGGAATGGACCAGTCACCCCTGACGGGGTCTCGTCGCTTACGTATTCCATTGAAAACGTCAAACGGGATGAAATCTGCCAGAACGAAGATGTCGTAGCTGTTAACGCAGGTGAGGAATTGAAGAGTGTCTTTTTCTCCGATAATGGGGTTAGTAATCCTCCCTTGTCTTGTCTTTGGTTGTCTTGCTAACAATGCCTGTAGGACCCCTGTATCTATGACTCAGAAGGCGTCCTACTAATTCTCCAACATTGGCGAACGCCTGGTCAAGCTCGCTGGGTACCACTGCTAGACACCAAACAACTCGACCGATTATCCAAAGGCCGCAAAGAGGAGACCTACTGGCCGGTAGCCGTTGCGCAAGACAAATTCCACTGCATCATTCTCAAAGGCGGTGATACACACCCATATTTCCCGCGACCTCTACTTAGCGAATTCGACTTCAAGATTCCGGTTTCTGCAGCTCCAAAGAAAAAGAATAATACTAACGATGATGATAATGAAATGGATGAGTCTACAGACGACACCAACGCTGCAGCCCGCTTCGAAGAAGCCTTTGTCCGGTCAAATCTTTTCTACAGCCTGTTCCAAGACGTACTCGCAACGACCAACGCAACGCGCAATCAGCGCGCCGAATTGGGCCGCCGCGAAGTCGAGATTGACAAGATCATCCTGCAGATGTTGGCTGTAGAGTGTCGCGAGGGCGAAGAGCGTGGTATGAAAGCGCTCGAGCTGGTGGGTATGCTAGCAGATCGCAGCGGGAAGATGATGGAGGCGGCAGTGAAGATTGCGCAGAGATACAACCGGTCGATTTTGGAGGATAAGATTCGAGACTTGGCCGAGAAACGGATTATGGGCATGGAGGATGACGACGAGCTTGCTTAGATGGCTCTATGAATAATTATGAAGTATCGAATGACTAATTTCTTTTTGCATGGATGGCTTGGTATAGTAAAGTAGCATGGTAAATTGAGCTAGCAGGGGATGAAAGTAAATAAGTACAGAATATTATTTCCTTAGACAACTCTAAAACGAGAATAACTCCATAACCATGCAATAGACGATGTGCTTGTTTGTCTTGTTTGGGCCTCATTCCTCTTTAATATTTTCCCTCTTCGACATCTTCAAAAGTATTCAGATCAAAACAACCAAACATAAGCAAAAAGCAAAAATACGGCAAGGAAAAAGCCCAGCCACACCCGCCAACCAACGCCTGTGCGTTCGGCCATGCGCAGCATACGATTCATAGTTCCGCGCAGGCGGACTCGCGTGCTATCGAAGGCTTCGTTCATGGATTCGGCCTATACACAAATGAGTATGTTTATGATAAGCACTGGAGCGACGAGAGTATTCCTATTTACCAGGCTAGAGGATGAGCGGATTTCATCGCCGATGGCTACGGTGAGCTGTTGCAGGATAAACACGCGTTAGTATCTGGATAGCATAGCATCGAAGACCCATGTTAGCGTTAGCGTACTTCTTTTAGAGCTTTGACTTTTGCCGTTATTCCCTCGACTTCGTTATCGTTTTGAGATTCGCTGGTAAAGTTAGATGATGGTTTTTCCAGGTAAGTTAGCTGCTAGGAGCGGCGACGTACAGTTCTGATAACACCGCATCAGAGTAATGGCCCCTATCCAAAATTACCACCGTCAGTGCAAGGCTAGGAAACCGGGAAGGGAGAAAGAAATAAAAAAAAAATAGTAGAACAAACCTCGAATTCGGCGTCGCCGCTCGATACTGATGATGAGTCGGCAGTAATCCTCCATTGCTTGTACTGCTGGTATTGTACTCGTTGCTCACAGCGCCCGAATACCCCCCGTACTGGTTCGCGGTTGCCGGCGAGCGGCTGGATGGTCGCGACGATGAGGCTCGATTGTCGCCTCCGTAAGCATCGAATAAGGACGATGAGGAGCGGGGGTCGCGCTGGTGGAGGTTGGAGTGTGTGAATCTGGTATGTAGAATGTGAGTAGGAGTTGGATGATTGGTTTCTCGATAGGTAGAAAGTACCGCGACGCCATTGGGAAGGTAGGCAGAGATTCTTGGCCTCGCTCCAAGATGCCGGGTTTGTGTCGGTATTGTTGGGTTATATCATCGGCCAGCTGTTATGGCCGTGGTTGGTGTTGCGGAGACGGACATTTGCGGTTGGCGTTAAAGCTGGAGGGGTTTGTTGTTGGTGAAGTTGTATAAACTTGTCCGGAGGTCATTTGCGGCGAAAACGGCCCTAGCTTGGCCGAGCGGCGGTTTCTATTGGACGTCAACAAGCACCACGTTATACTATGTAGTTATTAAGATCAATCTAAGAGCTTGTTATGGTTATTATAGTATATACTATTAGTGGCGTCTCGAATTACAGAAGACTTTGGATCATTTTGGATTGCGATAAGTTGTTATGCTTTTTGAATTCTATGAAAGTAGTAAATACCTCTTCCTTCCCATACCAGAATTCTTGATCCTGGTTTGCGGTACTAAGCTACTTGCAGCGATGGTATTGTGTTGAAGTACTATACAATGCGTTTAAGTGATTACTGATAAAACTTGATACTACGCAAGGACAACAAGAAAAGCATTGTATCATGCAAGAGTTATGGTTGATCTGCAGCCTAATAGCAAGATAGCTCATCTGAACATTCGTCTTCTGGCGCAAGCCATAATACTGCAAGTCCATTAATCCATCTTCAATTCACATATCATCTGAATAAAGCGTTGCTCATAAATGTTTTCTTCTTCCTTTTCAGCCGTGGATCACGCCGTACATTGCCATCATCTTAGCGTAGACATCGAGTTTACTCCTGCATGTGATCGCCATCATCTTCGCCTTCGAAGTCCTCGTCGTCGTCATCTTCGTCATCCATGGGATCGTCGCCAGCAGCCTTGGCCTTTTCGGCGGCTTCAGCGAAATCAATCTGCTTGCCTCGTGTGCGACGGCCGCCGTTGATAATGTTGTCCTGCGAAATGGGTTCAAGGTTGTCGCCTTCGTCGTCATCGTCTGATGGCTCAACAAGTCAGTCTGTTGTCAGTGATCCGTTGTGTGGGAATATTTACCATCGTTACCCTGCGTGAACAATATAGTGTCAGTCAAGATCCATACGTACGTCCAATCAAGTGAGTGAGCGTGATGAGAATCGTCGCATGTCACCTAGACATGCGGGGTCAAACTTACCAGTTCATCGTCATCTTCTTCGGAGCTGTCGTCTTCTTCTTCCTCACCCATGTTCACATCCTCGTGGAGATCGGCAGCCTTGCCCTTGCCCTTCTGGTAGGCAGCGGCGTCGGGGGCATTGGCGGATGCGTCGTTGTAGTTAGTGGTGTCACCCATGTTGTTTGTTTTTTGGATGAGATGAATGCAGGTTTGAGTCGTGAAGCGTGTAGTTGGGCTGTTGTGGGTGAGAGAGCGAAATTGAGGGTAGGGGTGGAAGAGGCGAATTGGCCAGGAGAGAGTTTGTTGTTTGTTTTGAGAGACAAGCGTGAGACAGGGCAAACGCGATGCTGAAAGCTTGCTGCGATGGAAGCGAGCAAGGGACAGTCCATAGGCCGGCGGGTGCTGATTGGCTGGCGCGGAGACGCGCCACGCTGACCGCCTCCTTCGAACTTTGTCTGTCTGTATTACAGTGCTTGGACAAAAGTATTGACACCCCTATTATATTATCGTTGACAAACAATATCAGTGATAAATGTTTACAGGCCTTCTCATAATGTTTTCTCGATTCAGTTCGCAGGAGGCCTTGAAATTTTTGATCATTCCAATTTAGATGCTAAGGCCTCCTAGCGGAGTGTTAACACTTTTGTCCAGGTGTAAGGCGAAAAGCGTGAAGGACGTGAGAGCTGTGAAATCGAGTGCATTCCGTACGATTAGGGCTTGAGACGTGCGATTAGAGCTTGTGGACATGGTAAAAAATAGACTCGTAGGCGCAATTCTTCCTAGAGGATTCGAATAATATCCTCCTAGCTGGAGGTTATATACAATATGCGTTCGCTAGCGAATATGACGAGGTCATATCGACTGGCAGGCCTGGTTCGTCAATGGTTCGATTCGTAAGGCAATTGATTCGGACGTAGGCACGTACGAGATTGGCCTTACACTACAACACGTGATGAGTGTTTAGAGGGCTTCTCATAATATTTGTTTTTTATGAATATTACTTTTTTATATTAATTAGTTTCCAGAAGGTCTTTAAACATTTTCAGATCATTCTACATTGTGTCAATATAGTCTGGGAGGCCTCCTAGCGAGGCTAAAATATGACACTTGATGAGTGTTTGGAGGGCTTTCTATAATATTCTGTTGTACTAGTATTATCTTCTCAATTTCTCAATTTATCACTTAAATATATTCTCATACGACCTCGTAGAGGCGAGAAGTCTTTTGGAGAGAATCCTGCCTCTAAAAAACGAATGGCAGGAGGATCTTATATGATTACTCCAGAAGAAACGTACTACGAATCTATTACTTACCACGTCCCAAACCCTAATCGTACGGAATTGGCTCGATTTCACAGCTCTCACTTCTTTCACGCTCTTCACGCTTTCTGCCTTGTACTACAACACACGATAAAGAATGACTTGAGTTTATTCCACCTCATCCGCTGCAATGAGTAGCATAGTGCCATGCCATTGTGGCAGCCCAGTACGCCTACGTGATGTCTTCTGAACTTGGCCAGGTCTTCGGGCTCGGGCTTGGAGATCAGGACTCGGGGTCAGCTGAGTCCTCGGCCAAGCACGATCATGCCGAATGCTGGTACGTGGTACTAATTTGTTTCATTAATGTTATTTCTCTCAATAAGATTCTCAGGGGGGCCTTAAACATTTGTAGTTGATTCTATTTCACATGTTGATATGAATTAGGAGGTCTCCTTGCGGGATATTAATACGTTTGTCTAAACACTATACTACAACATAATATCAGTATCTAGAGGGCTTCTCATAATATCATATTTCATTAATGTTATTGTCTCAATCTGATTCTCAGGAGACCTTTAAGCAATTTGGTTCATTCTATCTAGATGGTAAATTGGTAACATAATCTGGGAGGCCTCCTCAGGGGTTGTTAACACTTCTACAGCAGAAGTTCCGCCGCAGCCCAGGCACTGTACTATGACACGCGATGAGTGTTTAGAAGACTTCTCATAGTACTATGTTATATTCATTTCAATTTGTAACTTGATTTTTAAGAGGCCTTTAAACATTTTTGGTTCATTCTATTCAGATGTTAATATTATACGGGAGGCCTCCTAGCGAGGTGTTTACAACTTTGTGAAATTTTGAAGCACCATACTATGACTTCTCAGAAAGCCTTTAAACATTTCCTATTCAGATACCAATATTATATGGGAGGCCTCCGAGCGAGATATTTATAATTTTGTGAAATTATGAAGCACTATACTATGACTTCTTAGAAAGCCTTTAAATATTTCCTACTCAGATGTTAATATTATATGGCTAGTGGAGTGTTTACAATTTTGTGAAATTGTGAAGCATGCTGCACAATATTATGACTTCTCAGAAGGCCTTTAAACATTTTCTACTTAGATGTTAATATTATATGGGAGGCCTCCTAGCGAGATGTTTCAATGTTTATGATTTTATGAAGTGTTATACTACAACTTCTCAGGAGGCCTCTAAACATTTTTAGTTTGTTCTATTCGGATATTAATATTATATGGGAGGCCTCCTAGCGAGATGTTTCAATGTTTATGATTTTATGAAGTATTGTACTACAATTTCTCAGAAGGCCTTTAAACATTTTTAGTTCATTCTATTCAGATATTAATATTATATGGGAGGCCTCCTAGCAAGATGTATTGTCAGAATCAGCACGTCACAGCCAATTAATCCGTAATTAGCCTGGACACTACTTATGTAAGCAGTATGCAAAACAGCTACTGCAGCATCTAAAAAAGAATTATAGCATATATTTATCTGCTAGTATTTAAAACATTAAAAGTAGTATTCTAGAAAAAAGATTCTAGAAATAACAGAATTATAAAAATAGTATTCTAAAAATATTATTTAAATAGAAATCTTATTACAGGATTTCTATAAAGATAGAATTAAAGATATAAAAAAAAATAAATTATAAAAATTAAATAATTCTAGAAATATATAATTATAATTTAATTAAATCTAAACACTTATCTTTAGTACTATATATTATATTTAAAATATAATATATCTTATTATAGATACAATATATTATATTTAGAAATATAATATATAATACTCTCAGATAAATTATTTTATATATATAAAAAATCTAATCTTTTTCTTTAACTAATTCTTGCCTACTGTCTTAAATTAATTATAATAATTTAAATATATATTTTTCTATAAATAAGATATTCATCTTTAAGATTTTACTTTTAATAAGACTTTTATACTTAAAAGCTTTTTAACTTTAACTGTTAAAAGCTATCCTAACTATACTCTAACAGTAAAAAACTAAAATTTTTAACAATTTAAAACTCTTATATAAAAAAAAAATTTTAATTAATCATAATAATATTAAATAAACCTATTCCACTATACACATAAATACATCCACCACCACCATCCTTATCAGAAGAAACTACTAGTACTGAACTAAATCTAGCTAAAATAAAAATAATCTTTAAAAAAATAAGACAATATATTATTAAGCTGGAGTTATAGTGAGCGGCCAATTACTCAATAATTAAAATAGAAAAGATCAAACCCTTCTTAAAAAAATATAGAATTTTTAAAGTATTTTTAACCCAGCTATAGATTTATTTCAGTAATAATACTAATAAAATTATATCTAAATAAGATAAAGTCCTCACCACATTTAGCTTTTTTATAGAAAAAGCAATAAGATGGTTTACTTTATATATTACTTAATAAATTAAAACAACTCATAATAAACAACTTAATCTTAAAACCAGTAATATATTTAGTAACTTTGCATATTTTAAAAAAAAATTATATTAATTGTTCAGAACAGTCAACAAAAAACTTAAAACTATCCACTAAATAAAAAATATATAGCAATATAAATCTATTAAAAACTACATCTTAAAATTCCTACAAATATTAGAATACCTTTAATAAAACAATCAAAAGTTATAAGATCAATTTTACAATAATTTAAAGAACAATATAAAAAATCAAATTTTACAGATTATACCAAGACTAAGCACCTTTAAAATAATAATAGAAATAGCATCTCAAATAGATATACAGCTTTATATTTAATAAATAAAATAAGAAAATTACTAATATTAATTACATTAAAAACAGAATACTAATACATCTCAGAGAAAAATTAAAAATAAAGATAATAATATTATAATACAAATAAATACTATACTAACTAAAAAAAAAAAAGAAAAATTAATTAAAAAAAAAATCTACTTTAATTATAAAATATCAGAATATTTTATAAATAAATATTATAAACTAAAGAAAATCTAAAGAATAGCCAGTCAAAAACAATAATAGCAGATTATAATAGCTATTTATATATACACCCCAGATAAAAGCAGTACAGAACTAAACTTTACTAATAATAAACTATTAAAAATCTATAAAAAAGAATAAGTTCATAAATAAATATAAAAAAAATTAAGTATTAACTGAAAATAATTTATATTAATAATTATAACAAAAATAACTAATATTATAGCATAGTTATATAGTAATAATTATATACTCTTAAAAAATAAATAGAGTAGTGTTAAACACACCCAATCATCTAAAAAAATATCTAAAAATAATATATTAGAAGATAGCAGTAAAAGCACTAACTATAAAAATTCCTTACTAATTAAATTATTTTATACTTAATTAGTATTTTAGACAGATAATAAACTAGGGTGGGCACTGAAACGGGAACTGGGATGGGACTTTTTCCCTTTTACTCATATGGGATGGGAAAAGTAA